>CM055403.1:7035359-7082319 GCA_029228625.1 Pseudolycoriella hygida | reverse complement strand
AGAAGACGGGGGAAGTGGAATACGGGAGAAGTGGAATACGGTGGAGTGGAATACGAAGAAATAAAATTCGGGGAAAGTTGAATACGGCGAATTTGGAATGCGGTGAACGTTGGATACGGGGTAAGTGGAATACGGGGTAAGTGGAATACGGGGGAAGTGGAATACGGGGAACGTTGCATACGTTCCACGGAGGAAGTGGAGTACGGGGGAAGTTGAAACATTACGCATCATTATTTAAAACGAAAAAAAATATGGCTCTCTGAATAGACAACACGCGAAAATGATAAAGCCTGCGTAGCCCCTAGGGGCGGGGGTTTCGACTACGTAACCTACCCCTTAAATGTTAAAGCGAAAATGATAAAACCTGCGTAGCCCCTACAACCAAAAAATAAATTAACGAACTAAGAGCTTAGTTGACTTATGCGCATGCGCAAAATCAACTAAGAAGTTAGTTGATTTTTTTTCATTGCTACTGTCCAACGAAAAAAAAAATTTTTTTGTGCGCATGCGCATAAAGTCAACTAACCTCTTAGTTGGTTAATTTATTTTTTGGTTGTAGGGGCGGGGGTATTTACTAGTCAGAATATATGTGGCAAACAGAATAGATGTGGCAAACAGAATAGATGTTGCAAAAGGATTCGAAATGTGCATGAAGTTACGTCGACATTAAATTGGATCGGAAATTGCCGAAAAGGCAATATTGAAAAACCCGTCCGAAGAAACGGCGCAAAAACCTCTCTAAATCCCTAAAAAAATCTCAACATTCAAACAAAATTGCACTAGGGCCGATCTTAGAACCCACCTAGGGCACTTAGGAGAGGCCGCTGATCTATACTTCCAAGAACAAAAATGTTCGCATCTTTTTTCTCTGCAAAACCGCACAAAAAACCTCAAACTTAAAGAAATATTCACGAAAAATCACCAAACATCGTATTAGCATGAGTTGGGCCCACACTGAGGACTCTTCGGCCCGAACCACTCAACAGATCTTCACTAATTTAAATTTCGTGATTTTTTGATGTCCACATTTTTCATTCGAAACCTTGAAGAGCGATTTCGGTTCTAATTTCGCAAAGATGTAAGTGAAAAAGTTCCACAAACTTCCAAAAACCCTGTTTTTTACCACTTTTTCGATTGATTTTGCCAAGTTCAATCCCATGATCAATCTTTTGATTATCTTTCAGGAAAAAAAAAGTTTTAAAAAATCGGATAAGATTTACCCGATTTATGAAAAAACACTTTGGGCCCTAGTAGAGTTTTAGGGCCCTGGCTGAGACCAACAGCTCAAAATTCAAAAAAGTTTCTTCCATAAATTGTCATGAATGCCCAGATCTTTCAAATAAAAAAATTTAGAGAATAAGAAAAGATTTGCTCGAGTTATGTACAAAAGACCAAAAACCACTTAAACGGCCCTAACTCATTGGCCCTTGGGCCGACAGTGCCCAGATTCAATCCCAAAAAAATTTTCCAATTACTTTACTTTACTATGTTACTTTAAAATAACTTACTTGGTCCGCTTTATACAAAACACAAAATGAATATTTCACAAAAAATGAATTTCTTCCATACAAATTTAATGTTTCGTCACCGACGGAACAGTTGAAACTCGGGGCGCCCTCAGCTGTTTTGTGGCCAATATGTGAAATAGGCGCTTGATCCATGTATGGGAAATTCGAATCCAGTAGCTTCAATACTTTTCAACCTGACATCAGGCTGCCTACTATGTCACGGTAAAAAATTAGGGAGCGAAATCAGCTCTGTGCAAAATGTTGTTTTGGAACCTCTTGAAAAACGGCTCTGTAACAGGCGTTCATTTTGTGTTTTTTGCTCCATGATAGAGTTGGCTCCGAAATTTTAACTCTGTGTCAGGAGAAAATAATTATTTGACCGTGACAAAGAAAGCAGCCAGGTGTCCAAAATTGGTGTGTATCCCAGTGAATTTAATTCTGGGGGATCAAAAATACATGTAGATTGACATTGTTCCCCGTAGAGTACAGCGCCACTTTCTTTAAATATAATGTATATACAACTCATGAACAGTTCAATTTCTGGGCTTTGCAGATGACTTGAATCTCGCCAGTCGTACACATGCAGCAGCAACACTTTCACAAATCTGAAAAACCCAGATGATAAACGAATCTAAAACCAAGTACATGAAGACCCAGCCGAATCCAGTAGCCAATCAACAGGGAGACAAAGTACGCATTAAAGAGTTCAATCTCGAGATAGTGGATCTTGGAGCGCTGATACGGTCACAGATGTATCAAAGCGGCAAGCAGCGAAGTGCCATATTTACAAAATGGAGAGGTTCAGAATCGTCGAGTAGGCCAAGGATCACAAGTGGCTGTAGTGCCGAAAAAGTAAGTAAAGTATATACAACTCATTGTTCGCTGGAATGTCACTTAGACGACATTGACGAATCCTTTCCAATATTCAACTTGACATCAGGCTGTTGCTACCATCTTCATTTTCACAAACATAGCTCAAGAACGCAGCCCGGTGTTAAGTTGAAAGTTAGCGCAACTGCCGGTACAGTTATATCCTAGTGAAGAAGTGAAGTCATAGTAAAAATCCTTTAAATGTCATCACGCCTCATAGGGATCAAGAGTACATTGAATTTGATAGCAAATAGCATAGAATGAAGCGTCACTGCGTACTTCTGATCAAGATCCAGTAGTTTCATGCACTAGAGAAAGTATCAATCTAGCGCCATGAACGAGTTATGTTTGGGAGATTTCCAGAAAAATTATAACTAAGTAGTAACTAAGTACCTCAATCTGTAAAACACCTTCTTAGCTGCGGTTGAAAAGCTTTTTACGAAAATGAGGTAAAGCTTAATAAAGGTTTGTAAATAATGGGTGGTGTTGGGCTGGAAATTGTCTTTGAAAGCGTGGTTGAATGGCTGGAGTTGACGTTTTCCTCAGTTAATTAATCGTTTTACCATAATTTCGCAAAGTTGAAATGTTTTGATTGTTTATCTATTACGTTATCTGATACGTTCAAATGAGTTTGTATCTAAGGCATAGATTACACACAGAATTTTTCGATAATTTCTCACCCTCTTCGTATACACAGTTTCCCGACATTTCGATGTTGTTGACCAACTTTGTCTTGTCTATAATGTGAACACATTATACGCGCGTACAAATGCAGCTCTTTGTCAAAAATATTGCATCGATTTAAAGCGAAGGCAATGATAATTCATCAAGTAAGACGACATGCAACAGGTAGGCATCATTCAAAAACGATAAGGTAAATTTGACGTGGTGGGGAGTCGAGTCCTTAAAGCGATTATTGCAAACTTTAAAAATTACTGCACATAGTGTGTCACCAATTCCAGTAAAATATACTCAAGTTTTTAACAATTTGCATTAATTTTAAACTCGATTTTAAACACCACAAACGAAAGTTCGTAAGGATAATGAGAAGATCGTCAACTTGAAGAACATTCAAACAGTCAATTGCGGATAATGGTTTTCAGTTGTAAACAGTTTCACAGGTGCATCACAGGTGCCTGAACATGAAGTTTATTAATGCGTTCAGAAGATGTGTGAAGAAGCAAATTAATTTTCATATTAATTAAGGTCAACGAACGACTCAACTATTATTCTCACAACACTCAGCAAATTTGAAACAGAACCAACGGTAAAATAAATGAAACAATTCATCAAGCAATTTTCAACAAAAGCATTAACGAAATGTTAAATCAGCATTTACACACGTCGAGTAAATGTCAACATTGTTCTTCCCCAAGCGCAACTTCTATATGTGACATTTGAAAGTAATTTAATGTGAAATTCTTCCGGAACCTACGACAAGAACTAACAACCGGCGGAACGAAAGAAATGTAAGAATGTGACGTGGCATCAATCGCTTTAAAGGAGAAAAAAAATTGCATTCAAAGTTGCTATACAAACATATCCAATGAAAGTAGTTCTTTACAACATTCTTCATTTTTGGCTAGGCAAGAATGGAATGGTAGCCGAAAGAAAAGTATTTAGGTGTGCTCTCTGATGACGATTGATTTTTAATGGTTGTATTGTTGAATGACGCAATTTTCTTTATGGAATTTATGTGGATACGGCCATTTCGACAAGTTTTTCTAATTTATTTCAAACAATTTACACAAACGAACACCCAATAATAGACCCAAATGTACACTTTCGGCATATTTTGAATGAATGAATCGGTGGAAATGGTAATAGACGATTCGAGTAGTTGACTTGAACTTACACCGAAGATAGTTAGATGGAAATCCGCTACTTTACTTCTATTAACTCACATTTTCTATAGTGAATGCTAATCCTTGTTACAGCAAATCCTAAAATTGGTTCAGCATTGCAACAAATGGCAAAATATTCTTATCTTTGATAGCCATGTCGCTATTTTTTTCCTTTTTGTGTGCGTGCAGTCGTCAGTTTTGAACCTTAATTATACACTTAAAACCACAATTCATCACATTTGCACTAGTTCGATTGCACTCAATAATGTTTTTTGGACGTTATTATCACTGATTTGTTAGCTAAAAACTGTTATTTTATGAAAAAATTGAAGATAAAAACGACAAAAACGAACAACACGCACCACAAATTTTTAAAGCGTCCATCTTATTTGTCAAAATGAAAGTGAACTGAATTGTGAATGTTTTGCTTATGACCAGGGATGAATTGGGTTTACAGGTTTTACGCCGCACCGAACAAAATGTGTTGTGATAAAACGGTCTGAGACGTTTCACAACGAAGGTCTTCCATCTTCTTTAATAATAAATTGCTATTCATGACGATGCGGAAACAACACTATTTGACTGTTGGCACATAAAGTAAAAGTTTCTTTTACGAAATGTCGTTTTTATTGCGGAATAAAAATGTTTTTACATTTGTCTGAAATTTCACTGTTTATTACAATCAAAATTGAGTGAGGTGTCGACATCCTCTACATGCAGTGTGAACTCCAATAAAGCAATATTTGCGCCGTCGATTTTTAGTGCTTTCGATTTAAATGAATTGTTTTCCCGTTTTACCTGGCGTGGAAGTTCAACGGTCATATCTCCACTAGGCGACGAATTCTCCGTAAATCCTTCACGTAACATTTGTGAAGTAAACGCATGTATTTTAGGGCTCGAAAATTGTAAGGATCCGTTTCCAAGTGAAAAGCATGGAAGGCTTGTAGACAGCAGCAGGTCACGTAAAGTGTATAATTACTTTCATGCCATCCTCTAACAGACTGAAGTTAATGTTGCGACTGCCGGAAAACATAGGTACAGCGACACAGACGTAGTCATTTTTACTTGCATGTTCAATGTACACCCGAGTGCTGAATGGCGCATTATAAAAAGTGATAGGAAACCATGGCTCCACGTCGTTTTCATTCTCTTCTTTTTCTTCTTTTAGTGGCGTTGTTGGCTTATGTGTATCTTTTCTTGGTCCGCCCAGTTCTGGAATTTTCGACTTAACATCACTGTCGAGCATGGATGCGGCTACAATAAAAAGAAAACATTAAATGTAAGGAATCTCACAGTTTTGTTTCATTACCTAAACCACATTTTGCTTTTGTTGAACGAAAGTGAGCCGCAAAAACACTGGTGGAGAATTTTTTAAACATCTCATTCGAGTTATAAACACTTTCGGCTGACGTTGTCGAATCGATTTTTTTTTTTTTCGCAAACATTTTTTCCAATTGATATAGAATCCGCGTTTAAATAAATTGTAATTGTTATTACAATTCTTAACAACTGAACTAACTTTAAATCACACACACAAATTCGACATGTTGGATTAATAGAAAAGTGGAACCCTGTAAACATAAACGAAATGAGATAGCTCTCTTTTGCAGGATGAATCTTTCACTTAGTGATTTGCTTTGTAACGTGCAACGCGTGTTTTCGAAACGATTAAAAAAACAATTAAAACATTTTTGGACATATTGTTTCATTTAATTTTTTAGCAATTTGGACAATTTTCAAAAAAAAAAAAAAAAAAATTAACAAAAAAGCAATTTGAGCACTAGTTGTCGAATCGTAATATTTAGCTGCCATTGAAGAAAAGTTGTGAGAAATACATGAAAACATATGAAACAATTCATTATGGATTTGTTTTTCCAAAATCAAGCCTCTGTAGCAGCCTCAACTATTTATATTACAATTTGAAAAATCACGTTGAATCAAGAAATCATTTTTCCTATTGATGGATCTCTAGTGGATCTCAACCGAAACACCTTCTGTGGTCTCTCTCAGTTTTGAAACAATATACAACAGATGAAAAAACTTTAAGAAAATGGACTTGGATTTTTGTTCAGCTATTGTCCAATTTGAATGTGGTAACCCTTTTATATTTATATGATATATGACTGACGTTTAAATATTGAATAACTTAGATTTTATGGGAAAATCATTTCATTGGTTCGGTCGAAGGTCAGACGTGCTTTACTTCATTGGATGGGGTTGATTTTCCCTTTATGGAACCTGTACCGTTCAACCCTGGTTGGTATAGTCATAAACTCAATGCTGCTGGTCTCAGATACGAAATCGGACTCAATATACGAACTGGATCGATTGTTTGGGGGAAACGGTGGCTATCCATGTGGCTTATTTCCGGATTTAAAATTGGCCAGAGAGTCGTATGTTCATGCAGTATGTGTGGGTGAACGGACGATGGCCGACAAGGGGTACAATGATAACAGTTTCTTTATACTACCAAATGACGCAAACACAGCCTTACACAAAATGATTATGTCACGTCATCAAACGGTTAATAGGCGGATGAAGCAATTCCAAATTTTAAAGCAGCAGTTTCGACATTCACTGGAAAAACACCCTATGGTGTTTCATGCTGTTATTAATTTAAATCAACTTATGATTCAAAATGGTCAACCATTATTTTCAATAAACCTAAACTAATGTTTTGAAATAAATTAAGTTTCAATCGTTCATAACACAGTTGCTATTTTACTAGAAAACGCGTTTTCCCGCATCTCCCAGGCCTCAATTCGTAAGATTATTTTTTTGACTTTTTCAAAACAAATTTTTATTATTTTTGCGAATATTTTCCACTTTGTATTATTTTTACGAATTTTTCTCACTTTTTTTTCAATTTTTGACGAATTTTTTTTAATTTTCCCGAAAATTCCTTAAAAAATAGTATTTTATATATTTGAAGGAAATCTACCAGCTCAATGATACAAAAGTAGTGACTATTATGCATGCACACGAACATTACGCCCAATACATAAGAAACAGTCGCGCGAGCTTGAGAGCGTATGTGAGTGTGTACCCAATAGTGCATAATAAATTTTTATACTGTAAGCGGAAGGAGAAATAGAAATTACACAAAGCCCTAACGAAGTACGTCTGAGGCCATTGACTTTGATGGCCTAAATGTTCTCCTCTGCACCATATCCGTATTCTGGAAGTTGCTTTATCCCGGGATTTGATAGTTTTTCCCTAAAACCCTGAAACACGTATTCCCTAAAATTTTGTTCTCTACAACTTTGCCTTTGGGAGCAACTTTCTAACTGCCATAGTTCTAGAGATATGTGTCATCACAACCAATTCTAGAAGTAGTAATATTCCAGGATTCGGCCATTTTTTCCTAAAATCCTGAAACAAGTGTTCTCTAAAATTTTATTCTCTACAATTTTGCTTTGGACATTTGAACAAATACAGATGAAAAACTATCTGCTTTCGTATATGGCCAAGAAACTCCATTTCGTCCATTCCATTGGTCCCAGTGCCCAGACCACTGAGGCAATTTCAACAAAATAATTTTTTCCAGTTGTATGAGATCGGATTCTTTCATTTGACACCAAAATGAACAATTTCCGCACTAAACTTGCTGAGATATTTGCGAAAAAGCTTAACCGACCTTCGAAAAACCATGTTTTTGGTCACTTTTTTGACCATATCTCCGGAACAACTTAACCGATTTTGATCACCTTTGAACTAGGATCATAGGACATATGTACCTTTCAGGAGGAAAAAAGGTGCAGCCGTTTAGAAAAAAATGACGGGACGGACAGACGGACATTTTTTTTATTGCTGATTCGTAATCACTAGACCATAAAAATGTATCCCCCTACATCCCACCTTGATCTACCTCACGTTACAATAAAGCTGTTTGTGTAAACGTATAGAACCTTTGTACTTCGTACGGGTCCCAAAACTCTGAGCAATCAAAATTTCTGTTAGTATCGAATTATTTTGTAAAAATCACAATGTGAAACGAACGACTGACGCGATGGTAGCCTCCTGATATAAAAAAATGCAAAGTACTTCTAACATCGGATTCGTTTCTTTATAGAATTTCATTCTGCAAAATATAGAGAGAGCAAGAGAGCATTCACATATGATACGCTATTTTCACCAGGATTTCGTATGTTCGAAATATGACAGTTTCTGAAAAATGCGCATTCACCTCAATACTAACATACGAACAAAACATACAATTGTCAAATTTCGAACACGCGAAATCGTGGTGAAAGTAGGGTTTCATACCACAACCGTCAAATCTGTGCAGAGGTGTGAAGTGGTGAATTTCTCTATTGTCTTTACTTTGTTTAATTTGACATTTTCACAGTTGTGCTGCATTGTGCGAAACGAAGTTTATTCACATGTATGTGGATGCTCTCTTGCTGTCTCTATATTTTGCAGAATGAAATTAGCAATTCACTCGTATTTGAAGATTCGGTGGCCTAGTGGTTAGCAGCCTTAGCAACGTTTGTTGTTACGATTGGGTTCACGAATTTGAATCTCTTTGGCGTCAGGATTTTTTTTTGTAGAGTTAAAGATTTTCCCAAGACCAATAAAAAATTAACTCCCCTGACGGCGGTTGTGCATAAATTAAGGTACGCTTTTGAGTTTATATACAGAAACACTTAGGTGCTGCTACAAATGTGTAGTCGTCGACCCAGTTTTTTATTTTATCTACACAAATAATTTGTCCTATGCGTCCGACACAAAAAAAAAATTTTGTCCTATCTTGGTGTTCTAAAACGCCAAAAAGCTCAAAATCGCTTTTTTAAAAACGATAAATATTTGAGCAAAATCGGTGATGTCATTAATTTGTCCTAAATTCTTGACACTTTCAAACTAGTGCACTGACACTTCGAAAGCTCCGAAACTAGAAAATCGCCAAAAAGAAAATGCATTGAAAAACAGATTATTACAAAAATATGTTCTTAATTTGTCCTTTCGACAAGAAATTACATTAAGATCACGATGTAATATCTCAGTGTAACGAATGATTGATTTCTGAAGCGAAAAGACAACATTTGAATTCGAGACTGGTGCAACCTCCGCTGAACAATTTTGTAATCTTAAAACATTTTCACAATTTGGCCTATGTTTTAAGTTCACTAGATTATTTTTGATAATATGAGACTACAAAATGATTTCATTTGACTTTTCTCGAACAATTTCGGCTTCAAATTTGATTTGTTTCTGATGTGTGAGCTTGAACATTGAGCTACGAATTATAGCGTTTTATTGCGACTTCCCGCATCTTCCTAGTTATGGAATTTTGCATCAGCCGTGCTGTTTTGAACAACTGGAGCGAGAGCACACACATGCCTTAGTTAACAATTCCCAAACAGCGGTTGTTAAATTCTATAGCTACCGAGAATTTAATAATTGTATTACAACTACAGACTACTACTGTACTACTATGTACACTTAGAGAAAAAGACATTTTTAGTTTCAGTATTTCGTTGTATTTAAAATAACGAAGAAAATTATTTTTCTATCAGCGCTAAGTATTTCTGAAGAGCGCTGATATTAAAACACTCATAATTGAGATGAGAAAACTAACTACTTCTAAACTGAGTACTTCTGAAGAGCGCTGGCATTAACACACTAATAATTGAAACAAATATGGATGAGAAAAGCATTTTTTCTATCAGTGCTGAGTATTTTTGAAAAGCACTAACAGAGAAAGGGGATTGAGTAGGTAGATAGGGTAACATTTGATTGTATCTGGACCGAAGGGATGGGAGCTCGGGGCCATATACCAGATGTGTAAATGTCTACCCATCAAGTGCTCTTTTTACGTCCAAGTCGTAGTTCCCGGGACCTCATCTCTGTTCGGAGTTTTGTTGCTAAACTTAAGAGTCCTACCTGACGACTTGACTACGGAATGTTAGGGAAACGGACCAGTAGGTTGAGCGAAGTGTTAACGGCTCTTCCTTGTAAAAAAATTCACTGTTCAAGAAACTCTACAATAAGAACCTCGGATAAACGGACAGATTCAGCGACGACGACCACAGGAACGAAACAAGGATAATGATTTAATCTTGGCGACATGGAATCTTAGAAGCCTCTTTACTAGAGGAGCAATTCAAAGTACACTAGCAGATCTCAAACAGTACAAGATACAGATTGCAGCAGTTCAAGAAACCAGGTGGTTGGACAGAGGTATACACACCATGCGAACCCACAGCTCCTACTTCAGCGGAAACGCAAAGAATAAACATGAATTTGGAAATGGCTTCATTGTTGACAAATTGGCGACTGCAACGCACAGATTGGCAAGGAAAATTGCTTTAGGAGTGGAGCAGGCATCCATAGCCTCCACGACCTGAGCAACGACAATGGGTGTAGAGTGCGTACCTTTGCAATGTCGAACGGTTTGGTGATAAAGAGCACACAGTTCGAGAGAAACGACATCCACAAGGTAACCTGGACCTCTAACGACGGACGAGCCCAAACCCAGATAGACCACGTGCTCATCGACGGAAAATTCAGCTCAAACATCATTAACGTCAGAAGCTATAGAGGAACCCTGCATGAATCTGACCACGCGCTGGTTACGATTAGAATAAGAGCAAGGTGGCCCAGAAGAAATGTGGGAGACAAGAACGTGCGACCGAAGTTTAATGTCGGAAAGCTGAAGAACGATGAAACGGTGACCATGTACCAAAGGAAGATCGAAAGTCTCATTGAGCAAAATAATGCCGACCACCTGAGCTCAAATGAGATGATAAGATGAAAAAATATCTACAATCCTTAAAAAATCCTGAAATTAAAAAACCTTAGAACCGACCTAGACCACTTAGGAGAGATTTCTGATTCATACTTCCACGAACAGAAACTTTCGTCTCTTTTTTCTCTGCAACACTGCACAAAAAACCTCTTCATTAAAGAAATATTCACAAAAAACCATCAAATATCGTGTAGGATCGCGTATAATCGCGTAGCGTGAGTTGGGCCCACACTGAGGAATCTACAGCCCGAACCACTCAACAGATTTTGACAAATTTAATTTTTGTGATTTTCTGATGTCCATATCTTTTATTTTAAATCTTTTAGTGTGATTTCCGTTCTAATTTCGCAGAGATATAAGTGAAAAAGTTCTACCAACCTTCACAAACCACGTTTATATCACTTTTTCGACCATAACTTCGAAAGTTTCTGACCGATTTCGCCCAAAATCATTGTTGTAATCAATTTTTTTATTATCTTTCAGGAAAAAAAAGTTTTTGAAGTTCAAAATAAAAAAGTTTCTTGCGTAAAATGTCTGGCATGCCCAGGCCTTTCAAACAAAAAAATGTATGAAAATTGAAAAAGGTTTACTCGAGTTATGTACAAAAGACCAAAAACCACTTAAATGGCTCTAGCTCGGCGGCCCTTGGGCCAACAGTGCCCTGATTCAATCCCATAAGAGATTTTTTATTTACCTTTCAAGGAAAAAGGTGTTTTTGAAAATCAGTTGAACTTTACTCAAGTTATCGCGGTGACGGACGGACGGACGGATATTTTTTTTTATTGTTACCCACCTCCCGGGTCGAAATTAGGGTGGTTACAAACGTCGTGGTAAACGCATAAGTCCCATTTTCGAAGAACTTCGTTCGGGTCTAAAAAATGTCCGTCCATCCGTCCGTCAACACGATAACTCGAGTAAAACCGATTTTCAAAAACTTTTTTTCCCTGAAAGGTAATCGAAAAATCTTTTATGGGATTCAAAAAAAATTATTGAAAATCGGAATACTCAAATACGTTTGAGTCTTTTCGTTACGGCAACTCTATTTTTGCCGCATGTATTCTGATACCTACGGGTCCCTTGCATATTATTTGTTTTTTGATTTCGGTTACTTAATATGTAAATATATAGTAGTTATACAGAGAATAAGGGTTTGAAATTGTAGTAGTCACTTGACCTGGTATTTTGTTTTGCCGTTTTGTCAGCTTTCTCATGTAATTTCTCGAAAGGTCTCTTTAGTCGAAAAGAAGTCGCTGATGATGAATGTTTAGATTCGAAACTTAGTTGGAGATAAATTTTAAAAGGCATAATTTAAAATAAATATAGAGTTTTGTATTTCGACCTGTTCCTTGCTTTTTTAAAGTCGACAAATTGCATGAGGTTGCTGAATTCTCGCTGTCAACTAACGTCTCTTCGTTTAAACGGTTTCAACCAAAGAAATCAGGGCAAATACATATCAAGCAAATTATGTCGCGACTCAGTTCGCTTTGATCGTTCGTGAAGTGAGCAACAAGCCGATTTTCGAAGCTTCGTCATTCGGAGGAAATTATTGAAGTTCAAAAGAAGGCAATAGAAGTCGATAAAGTTCAATTATTATTCCAATATGGTTACAGCCCATCTCACTATACAAAAGGTACTTCAAATACACAGCCTTGTAACCATCATCTACCAACAATATGAATCTATATTTTGAAGCCACGTTCTAGCGAAGATTCCCCAACATCTTGGGCGATACTTCCTGAAGCGAATTTTCCATTCGCTGGATCTGATGAAATATTGAAAAACATTTTCGATGCAATCAACGGTCAAGTTTTCAATGGTGTCTTGGATGGTATCACGTTAAAATGGTGTGACAAGTTGAAATCGTGTTCTGTCATTTCATACGAGCGAAGCACATTTACAACAACTCAAATCTACATTTTGTGCAGCAAATCATGGTTTGCAAATCACAATCGTAAGCATTTTGTTGAAGCAATTTTGGTGAGTTGAAATTGAAAATTTTTTCTTCTGAACAAAATAACTAAGAATCATCGTTCTTTCCGTTAGTATGAAATGATTCAGATGTATATGCAAAAGAACTTTGCTCAAGAAACCAATCCAGATTTGGAAGCATTCATGATTCATGGTGCCATGAACTACTTCAACCGAAAATTCCAAACGAACCTCACAATGAATCATAACTCCGATGGAAATTATGTTGGTTCGGATGTAAAAGACATTCTGTCTTCAGCTGCCATTCTGGATATAAATCCAAAATTGAAGAAAAGGGATGTTATGGTTGTTGATGATGATGTGAAACTTTGGAGCAAGAAATTTACTGGTAACATGGACGCCGTTAAGTGTTCTGAAGGCTGTGGTGGGTTTTGCTATTGTCCAGCGGTTATGGAATTGCGAATGGCGTATTCCGGAGCGAATATTTATTTCATTTTTACTGTTAAAGGATCACAATGTTTCCTTTGTGAGAAGAATTTCAAAGAAGGCACTTTGAACGCACATTTCAACAAGAATTGTCCAGCATTTGGACGCCCACGAAGCACCACTAACAACTAAATTCTAATTAATCATTCTTCGATCAATTTCAACTTGAAAAAATTGCTCTCAATTTGACATCAACAACTTGCACATCAAACCAACTAACTTATACGAAATTTATGAAGTTAAAACTTTATTTTTGAATCGATTGAGATTTTGAAGCTTCAGAACTTATTTGAAGCAATCGGAACACACGTATCACTGATTGAATCAGAAATATTGTTACTCGAACAAAAGCAAATAAAGACATTTGCAGGCACATTTCGTGAGTCTACCATTTTTACTTGATCTCTCTCCTAGTTGTTCTGATTAGATTGAACTAAAGTGATTCCAATAATTGTTGAACATGATGTTCGACCGCAGAAAAGTATGATGACAACATTTATTGACAATGACCAAAGTTGAACCAGAAGTCGTCCCCTGGGGTAAAGGGGCTGATATTATTGCACACATATTGTGCCTTGCATGTATTGTGTAAGTTGAGGTTTGTGTGCTCAAAGTGCACACCACTTACTCACATGACACATACCTGTGCAACATTGTGTGCCGAAAATCACCGCATACAGGCTACGTATATTACGTGCACTTTCTGTGCTTCACAAAATTTTACACAAATATGAGGGCGAAACTTCGATCGGATTATTGCCATGCGTTAGTTCAAGCGTGTGATTCACTCTGACTTTAAATCGATTCGTAAACTGGAAGTTTGAAGATATTCTAGGATTAGTAACGACTAACGTTGAAACATATGCCTGTTTCTTGTGTAGCGATGGTCTTGCTTGTGTTCTATGCAATTTTAGTCGAAATAATGTTGACGATGGACGTCTTCCAATTGTGATCCGATTGGTGTATAAATCTTCCAGAATCTGGAATTCAGATCTATCAAAAGTCCATCTCACCGTGTCAAAAAATTACAAACATAATTTCATCCGTTCTTTTATTAGACCCGTAAGAGGAACGAAGTTCTTCGAAAAGAGATCTCATGCGTTTACCACGACGTTTGTAACCACCCCAATTTCGACCTGGGAGTAGGTGGGGAGCATCGATCCTGGTGCTCAGATGACGAATCAACAATAAAAACGTTGTCCGTCCGTCCGTCCGTCTGTCACCGCGATAGTTTGAGTAAAACTTAACCGATTTTCAAAAACTTTTTTTTGCCTGAAAGATATTCTAAAAGTTGATAATAAGATTGAGTTTGGGCAAAATGGGTCGAAAACTTTCGAAGTTAAAATAGAAAAAGTGGCCAAAAACGTGGCTTTTGTAGGCTTTTGGAACTTTTTCACTTATATTTCAGCGAAATTAAAGCTAAAATCGCTCTTCAAGGTTTAGAATGAAAGATAGACATCAGGAAATCAGGAAAATTAAATTAATTTTTGTGCAGTGTTGTAGAGATAACCTATGCAAGGGACCCGTGCGTATCAGAATAGAGTTGATGTTACGAAAAGACTCGAACGTATTTAAATAAATTTTATGTACAAAAAATCAAAAACCACTCAAACGGCCCTAGCTCGGCAACCCTTGGGCCGACAGTACCCAGATTCAATCCCGTAAAAAATACAAACATGTGATTTTAAATTTACTTATTATATGCTGTTTTCAACATTATCGACATTATCTCTTTTTTCAGTGTATTTTTTGCATGGAAAACCTTGAAAACAGCTGAAACTTGATAACAAGTAAATTTATAAGCACACTATCAACGTCTTGTCGTCTAAATCTGAGTCTGTCTGAACCTTTCATCTAAATGCAGCAGTTAAGCTGTTATCAGCACGGATAGATTGTCCATCACTTCGAGGCCAACTGAATATTAACGCCACTGGCCGTGTATTGACCAATTCCCCGTTCATCAGGATACCGTATATGAGAACAGACTATGGGAGGAACGCATCGCTCAATAATGCGTATCGAGCTTTTAACTACGCAGTGACAAAAGTTGACCCGACTCTACCGTATGCTGTGTTCAAAAGGGAAATTGAACGCCTTCCGGATGTGATTTTCAAAGAGTTTATTTGTGATCTGTAATGGACTGTGATATTTTGAAGTAGAAACTTGTTGGTTCTGACTGTGATTGAGGAACTGTGATATATTTTATAGATTTTTTGTGAGGCATATGTTTGTTTGTTTGTTTAAAGTCGTTGAACGTTATGTTGAACTGGACTGAACTGAGCCGAACTATTTGATTTAATTGAAATGGACTGAATTTTGAATGTAATTTAAATTGAGTTGTTGTTAAAACTATACTGAAGTGTCGGCTTTCTAAGTAGACGATAAAATAAACATATGAAGGGACCCCGTACGTATAAGAATAGATGCAGCAAACAGAGTTGATGTTACGAAAAGACTGGAACGTATTTAAGTAAATATTGCGTTCACATTAGACTGTATTGGAAATTGCCCGTTGGGCAATTTTGAAAAACCCGTCCGAAGTAACGGTGTAAAAAAATTCTCCGAACGCACAAAATTGAACTCCAAATAGAGAAAAATGTTCTCCTCAATTTTGTCTACAACATAGCAAAAAACATTTTTTATGTTAGGGCCGACCTTAGGACCGACATGAGGCCCACTTGAGCCCTAAGCACAGGCAAAAATTCTTCCATAAATTGTCGGCCGTGCCGAGATCTTTCAAACAAAAAAAAAGTTTTTGAAAATCGGAAGAGATTTACTCGAGCCTGGGTAAAATTGTTAACTTTTGTTTTTTTTCAGAAGGCGATTCCATAGATTTTTACGTTTGCTGCCCCAGTCATCAGACTTTGCGTGACGCCCAATTTGGGGGGTACGTGACAGGTACAGAAAAGGCCGATTTTGGCGTGACATCCTTTATGAACGGCCCCTTTAGACTAACTGGACGATAAGAGACGGACCCATACATGAACAAACAAAAATATTCTCATATATTGCACAAGAGCAAATTCTCTTCAAATTTCTTGCGTTATATAGTTCAGTTCGTGTAAATAGGTTTTTGTCTTAGAAGTGATTCCAGTCAATACATTCAAACATTCAGACATATCAGGCGACTTAGGAGTCAAAAGATTGAGCTGACATCAGATCAGTATCAAATTGCACTTTAAATCAAATTAAATAGTAAGCTGCGAAAGAAATGACGATTTAACGACCAATCGTAGTCTTCGTTCATCACACACCAAATTACTATTGAATGTTAAAGACAATTCTATTAAAACATTTGAACATTAAAATCGTGACACCAAATTCATGTTTTCTAATTCGTCACTGATCATCAAGCAAACGACTTGAACAGATCCGAGTGAACCCATTGAAATGGTGTGTACAATAACAAATTTGTCCAAAATATTTTCACGAGTTTTCAAAGAATTGTAAAGGAGAAAAACAAAATAATTTATTAACAACAAGACTTAATCAAATTGATTACGAATAAAATTCACTATCGCTTATTGAGTAAATAACAATCCATGGTGAACACGACCGATACGAAGAATGCGATGGTTTTGCGATGCATAACAACGTTGTTCACTTTTACAAATCATATGTTTCGATGTTCGATGACATTCCCAACACATGTCAATGCTGCGAGCCCTCTATTGATAGAAATGGAAGGATTATAATTACCGGTAAATATTCAAAAGTGGAATACATACTTGTTTGTTACGGATATAGTATAAGTGTATTATAGAATAAGTGATACATATAAGTGTGTATATAGAATAAGTATAAGTTAATGAAGCATAACTAATAGAAGGGTCCAAAAAATAAGAGCGTCGACAAAATTAGCGGACATGGCTAAAACATAATATGAATGAATTTGGCAAAATCGATCGAAATCTTTCGAACATTTTTGTCCAGCTGAATATTAAGAATCATTATAAAGCGTCGCAAGCGAATTTTTTAGTTGAAAATGAGTTGAACTTTAAAGTTGAAAATGAGTTTCACTGGGATGCACTGGGGTGGATTTATAAAAAGTGTGGTGGACTGACATGGGCCTGGGGTATATATTCATCCGAGCTTGTATGTTATAAAAGGCCCTGTCTACACCAACCCCGTAATGACATAGTATCTTGTAGAGTATTTGATTGCAACGCACACCTGCAAGGTGTAATGAGGTGAGCATCTGCCGAAATATCTCTCTCGACCTCACAGTCGACGGTGAGCTGCAAAAAATTGAGCTTAGGAACGGGCGTCCTTTTTCATCCAACTTCCGAAAGCTCAATACAGACGCGAAAACTTTGCTGGAAATTGTGGCAGTTCCAAATATTTTTGAAATTCTCCATTGATCGATTTATTTTAAGATATTCTATTATTTTGTGTTACCTATTCTGTAAGATAAGGACGCTAACATTCATGTTAACAACAATTTGGTCAACATCAATCTAGTTGAGCAAATACTGAAATATAAAAAAAATCAATAAATTCGTACTTTATGCAAAATATTCTTTAATTTTTATTTTTTGTTATTGAATATCTTGCATATCTTTTCAAAGCATAAGAGTAACAAAATTTGCTTCAGCTTAGAAAATTGGTTGTTCCTTACTGAAGAACTTTTCGGATTATTTCAATTGCTTTTCTACACACTAGGGGGTCTCATAAGTTACATATTCATACAGACCAATACTCTCTCGAATAAGGGTTTAGTTGATCAATTTTTACACCTAATCTAGTAGACCTGCCGAACGAACGTACAATTAGACAAAATACAATTATCGCCCCTGCCTTGCCGAACTCGAAACAGTAATGGCTTTAGTCGCAGGCTTAAGCTACGAAATGCACTGACATCGAACGAAAAGTCGTCCCGACTATCGAGACGGATAATAAGTTCTATTAACAGTTTGCGAGCCGATTGAACATTGATTCGTTGCCCGAAGGTGACCGAGTTCGAAATCGCCGAATAAGCAAAACAATAAGAAGGGCCAGTTAGGGTATGTACGACTTTAACTATTTCTGCGGTTGAGAAATGTCAGTATTCAGGAATTGCTGTGCCATACCTTTACTTTGGCTCATTTTATTTTTCTCTGAGTGTTTCCGTCGACTTGACGCATTTATCTAATTGTAGAAGAAGTCAAGGAGGAGGATGGCAAAGGACCTTAATAAGTATTGAGAAAAGAAACACACAAAACGAAGTTACGACGTAGTTACTGACTGAAAGATTATAAAATATCACAAAATTAGAATCACAATTTGTTTTGGTCGTCAAGCAAGTCTTCCTTCAAGGCGTCTATCTGCAAAATCAGAAAAGAGAAGTTTTTGAAACACTTTCTTCGTCTTACACTATTCAACGATGTGGAAGACTGGGTATTATTGATCCTAAACATTTTTCTATGAAAATGTGCACCGTGACCGGAGAGATTTTGACACTAACTCTCTTTCTAAGACTCTGAACTGTTATCGTAACCGTTACAGTCCAATGGACTGAGTCCGTAAAATATGCGAGTGAATACGTGGAAAGTGAATCGCAAAAGCTCGCGCGGGTGCAGATCTTCGTATTGGATCGGTTATACCTTGTCTTCCGCTTCATTGTTACACATAAACAAGAGACAAAAAAGAGTCATACACATAGACGAACTCATAACGGAAGCTCTTTAGAGCTGTTGAAACATTATTATCATGTGTATACCTCCTTCGCGTAATGAACATTAAATCACGGACCGTTGTTTTAAGTTCGTTGACTTCACGCTGTATTTGTGTTACTTGGAAGTTAGCTGATTGTGCCTGCATTTGGACCTGCTGCAGTTGTTCTGTGGCCAATAGTCCTTCGATGTTAGTCAATCGTCCTTGGACGTTGGTATTGTTATTGTCTAATTGTAAAAACCAAGAATCACAAGTCTATAAATTCACAAATCCTTATGCATCATCTGTTTTGACTATTCCCAGAGAGCTGAGCTGGTCATACCACCGGAAACAAATCTCTATCTTAAATTGAAATCTAACACATTTGCGGGTTGTCGACTTATACATTTTTAGCAAGCAATTTTTATAGAAAATGTGGAAAATGGCATGAAAATTAAACGAAAATCGCCCGAATATGCAGACTGTTTAGCAGTGATAATGACTCTAATGTAGGCATGTCGACCTGTACATCGGAACATACTCTTGCAAGTGTACGGACGTTCTGCCGTGCTATGCCATAATGTCGCATCACAAATAAGATTCATAAGCATGAAGAAATAGAAATAGAGGGGTCTCATGTTTTCCATCGTATGTTTTTAAAAAAATTAAAATCTTCCGTCAACAAATGTCAGACTGTACAGTACAATTTTAATATGAGTGTTTTGAGATATTTGCCCGATGATCAACCTTACTTTTCAGTACTTTAGATTTCAAAATATTATTGAAAAAATATTTTCCACTATTCGTTGTATAAAACCAAGTCAACCAGGTCAGGACCCGATCTGGTTTTCTTCCGACCTGGAAATCCAGGTCAAAAAAAATCAGGTCAGGACCCGATCTGGTGGACTTGATAGTAATCCTTATTTCGAAGTTATGGTCGAAAAAGTGATAAATAACGTGGTTTTTTGAAGGTTGGTGGAACTTTTCACTTAAGGTAACTAACGGTAACATGTCCTAATGCGACAAATTTCAACTTTACACGCAATTTTTTTCTTTTATTTCAACATGTGAAGGAAACATTTTACTTTTATTGCAAAGAGTTGTGTTTTCTTTTGCTAATTAACACCAATTTGATTAGTATAATTTAATTTAATTTAATATAATTAATGATTTATTGAAAAGGTAGAGTTGTCCTAGGGGTACCGAGAATTGTCCTATATTTAAATTCATAAATCGTGAGTTGTCCCATACAATAAAAGTCATAGGACGAATCACGGTTCATATGATGATGTTGTGCGCTTCATTCCGCTTCATACAAATTTACACGGACAACTCACTGTCACTTTTTCGAACGGACATGTCACCGTTAGTTACCTTATGACTTTGCGAAATTAGAACGGAGATCACTCTTGAAGATTTCAAATAAAATATATGGGCATCAGAAAATCACGCTACGCGATCCTGCACGATATTTGGTGGTTTTTTTGTGAATATTTCTTCATTGAAGAGGTTTTTTGTGCAGTGTTGCAGAGAAAAAAAAATGCGAACTTTTTTGTTCATGAAAGTATGGATCAGAGGCCTCTCCTAAGTGGTCTAGGTCGGTTCTAAGATCGGGTCTGGTTCAACTTTTTTTCAAATTTTTTCCTTTTTTTTTTAATTTTGGGCTTTTTTAAAGATTGGCAATGTTTTTTGCGCCGTTTTTTCGGAACAACGGTCTTCAGAATTGGTCGAGTCATATCTCATTCGATTCGTTGAACTTTTTTGGCCAAAATAATTTTTCAGTTCTGCATAAAAAATTTTTGTCTAGGAGATAGAGCTCATTTAGTAAGGTCGGGTCATGAAGTGCTGAAAATAATTTCTTAGCTGTAGCTCGAACAAAGTTGATTCGAATCCAAAAATTTTTAGCCTCGAGACTACAAAAATTTTGAGAATATACTTGAGTGTGTAAGAGAAAAAAAGATCTTACTCAATGAGCTCTATCTCCTAGACAAAAGTATTTTTTACAAAACTGAAAAATTAATTTCGTCGCAAAACCCGAGGGAAAAAAACGTAAATGAGACTTCTGGGGATTGGGTAGTTAGATAGGGTACCGCCTGATTGCATATGAGCAGAGTGTGGTAGTCCGTGTCATGTGCCAGGCGTGCAACTGTCTAACTATCAAGTGCTCTTTTTACGTCCACGTCGTAGTCCCCTGGACCTCAATTCTCTTCGGAGTTTTGTGCTAAACTTAAGAGTGCTACCTGATGACTTGCCCACGGGTCAGAGGGGAATCGAATTAGTGGGTTGTGCGTGTGGCTAGCCACCATACCACACTCAAAAAAAGCAATATGGTTATGAATTCAACAACAGAGCCTCGGATTGGACAGGATAAACGGCAACGACTTAGGCAACGGAAAAAGGACAACGATTTACAATTAGGAACATGGAATGTTAGATCTCTGTTACGGCCAGGAGGGTTGAGATCACTCACTAGTGCGCTAAGGGCGACTAAACTTGACATTACAGCAGTACAGGAAACTAGATGGCCTGGGAAGGATTCTATGATCAGTAGAGACTTTACGTTTTATTACAGCGGCAAGAGCAACGACAGCCCAAGAGGATACGGAACAGGCTTCATGGTCTTCGGTAGAGCCAGAAACGCGGTGATTGGTTTCACTCCTGTCAACGAACGAATATGCACTCTACGGATAAGAGGAAAATTTTTCAATTATACTCTTATTAACGTCTACGCTCCAACGGAGGAAAAAGATAATGAAGCGAAGGAGCTATTTTACGAGAAACTGGTGAAAGTGTATGATGGAGCACCGAATCGAGACATCAAAATCATACATGGGGATTTGAATGCCAAGATAGGTCGCGAAGTCTACTACCAAAATTGGCATAAACATTTTTTTCTATTTGGGGGCTTCCTTTCGGAAGGCTTTTTTACATCGCTTCTTCGGACGGGTTTTTCAATATTGCCCCCTCGGCAATTTCCAATGGACGTGATTTCATAAACTTAAGAGTTAAGGCAATATTTACATAAATACGTTCGAGTCTTTTCGTAACATCAACTTTATTTGCCACATCTATTCTGATGCGTACGGGTCCCTTCGTATGTTTTGTGCAGTGTTGTAGAGAAAGAAGAGGGCAACTTTTTTGTATGGAAGTGAAAGTCAGAGGCCTCTCGTAAGTGCTCTAGATCAGTTCTAAGATCGGCCCTAGTACAAAACAAATTTTTTTGTGTGAAAAAATTTGTTTTTCGTTTTTTCTTCAAACATTTTTTGGAAATTTCTTTTTAAATTGTAGATTTTTTAGGGATTTGGAGAGGTTTTTTTCGTGCATCGCACGGGCTTTTTAATATTACCCTTTCGGCAATTTCCAGTGCAATTTAATGTGGACGTAATTTCATAGACTTAAGAGTTAAGGCAATATCTATGTAAATATACGTCTTTTTGCAACGTCTTTTCTGTTTATCACATCTATTCTAATACGTACGGATCCCTTGCTTATGTTTTTTATTGCTGATTCGTCATCTCTAGACGATAATAGATGCATCCCCGAACTCCCACCTCCGTCTACCTCATGTTACAATAAAGTTGTTTGTAGTAAACGTATAGGACCTTTGTACTTGGTGCGGGTCCAATTATTTCTGAGACAGACCGATTTTTCTTGTAGCTGATGGGGGCTGAAACAGTAAGGTGTAAATACTATAAACCTGGAAAAGCTCCGGAAAAACATGGTCCTCGTCTAAAAAAAAAGTGGAAAATCGGCCAACCCTATCCTACACCCCTACCATGGGTATCGATTTTTTTATTTCGCGCTGTGACGTGAACTGCAATTTAGTCGTGGTTTCAAATAAATGTTTCATATGGTGAAAGTTAGTGGCTGTTTTTTTGTAATGAATGCTTTTTTGAGATCCCTATTCCTTCCCTGAAGAGAGTATTATCATTTGTCAGAATTTGTGTGACTGTAACTTATGATGGCATGCAATGAAAGTCGAAAAAAAAGATCAAAATTATCATTTTTCAAACTTCTCGCTCACAAAAAAAAAAATTTTTCACCCTCCCTGAACTGAAAATCGATTGAAATATCTTCTCTCATCCTTAAAGAGTGGATTCCAACCATAATCTGAAATATTGACAATAATTTTTCGACAAATAATGTTCTGAAAAAGGGGAATATTAGGAAAATCTGCCTTTCTTCAGAAAATTTGATTGTGCAAGCTGGAAATCGAATTTAAAAATAAACCAAAGGCACCAAAATTATTTTTTCGACTCCTGGAATCGAATCCAGGCTGTCCTCTTCGCAAAAGAAAAAAAAGTGTAAAATCGGCCAACCCTAATGTATACAATGGCAGTAGTGTTATGAACTGTCAATGATGTTCCGAGGTAAATCAGTCAAAGTTGCTCTTAACTATGGCATGTTACGTGGTGATACAGGCGAGCTTGCACTGATTTCGGAATTCGTGAAGACAGTCGCAATACTGAAGCATTGCTTTGCCTAGCTGGCGTCCTACTCACCTGTTGTGTCAAAGCTCTGATACTCTGTTGCCTCGTGTTACCCGCCGGCTTACCCTTCAAGTCGGTTTGTGGACCATATGATTTTTCCTTGAATGTGGCTCGATGGTTACATTGGGACTATTTCAATGAGCGAAAGCTTTTAGCGCTACAGGGTGGCAGAGGTCGACGGGTGGATGAGTGATGTCAGACCGCAAGGTAAGGATGACATGTGGCGCGGCTCTGCCTTGGTGGAGACTCAAACAGGAAAGTCGAAGTGTTTTATAAGTTCATAGTACTACACCTGGATTGGATTCAATTCCCGATTGCCGGCTCTTAAGCAGGGCTTGCAATGTGGATGGTACGTTGCTCGGTTTCGTAAAAGTCGAGACTCAAACAGGAAGGTCATACAATTTGTAGAATAAGACTAGGCCTGATTGGCGGGGGCTGGGTAGTTGGATGGCACCTGATCGTGTATGAACGGAAGGTAGGAGCCCGGGTCATATGCCAGGTGTACAACTGCCCAGCCGGTGTTTAGATGGAGAGGAGGTCCTGAAAAGGGCTTCTTGAAAAATTTTAATGATGACTGGGTAGCACAAAGGGTCCGTTCGAGACCTGTGTGCATCGACCAGAAATGGTCAGCCCTTACTGACAAAATCTACCTAGTGCGTGGGGTACTGCTAGTAGAAAATCCATTGAGCAGCTCCAGATCTTACAAAAAAGATGCTTTAAACATGTAAATAAGCTACCTCTTAGACATTCAACTATTGACCTATTCTGTACGTATTGTCCACGTACTCTTAACATTAACAGCATCATAAAATAAAATGTATGCTCTTTCGTTCGCAAAGCCATTCGTAAAACCTCGTATAATGATAACCATGGCTACGACACTCGCAACAAAGATTTGCCTAGGCAATCAGCAGTGAAGACGAATAGCGGAATGAAAGCGATCTCCGCGTATGGCTGTAGCCTTTATGGTTCATTGCCAGCAAGAATTAGGGAATTATCTTCGAATCGTTTCCAGTATGAACTTAAACTTTGGCTTCTAGCTAAACAATATTCCGCTTTAAGGGAAAATAAAGAGCGGAATCTATATCGATGTTTCTATCCTCATATCTCTTTTTACACGTTCCTATCTCGTCTTTTAACGATGTCGGGTAGGAAAAGCCTGGAGTTTCGATATATCAATTAATATGTACAAAAAGTCTTTTTAACTTCTTAAGATTATAATTGTTACTTTTTGTTAGCATTTCATGATGTATAAATAATAAATAAACTAAACTAAAACATGGAAAAATATAAATGGACAAGTAGATTGTTCTATAAATCGTTAAGGGGCTTCGTCCCCTAAGCCCCCGCGCCTGCGACGAGCTTCAAAAGCCTTGCAGCCGGCATCCCGCACGGATACGAACATGGGGCTCTAGCCTAAACCCCGCTATGGGATATGCCCCTTAGACCTCGCAAGGGGGTTGTACCGCCTTGACCCCCAATAGCCGCCCCTCGACCCCGCTTTGTCGCAGTAGCAGAGAAAGATGTTATTAAATGTCGACACGAGCATCATGTTGTTTCATTCTTTTCTCAGGACAATTGCTGATTCGAATACAATAAGCTGCATATTTATTTGTGCACCTTAGTAATATGTGGCGCTAGTTGTTTTGACTGTTAGTTATTTATGATGTGTAGACATAATTGCAGTTAGTTATTTTGGTATTAGTTATTTTTTGATAGTTATTTTGACCCGATGCCATATTTGGCTATATTTGCGCATCATCGACTTAGAAAAGGTATTTGATCGGGTACCGAGGCAAAGGCTGTTCGAGGTGCCTTGCGAGTATGGAATAAATGGAAGTTTATTGGACGCTACTAAAAGTATTTATTCAGGGAGCAAGGCTGCAGTAAGAATGGATGGTGAAATTAGTGAGGCTTTCGAGGTTAATGAAAGCGTTCGTCAGGGTTGTTTTCTCACTCCTCTTCTGTTCATAATTTTCATGGACAAAATCATCAAGCAGGCCAATTTGCAGGGGAAAGTGGAAGTGCGGGTCTAAAACTTCAACGATTTCGCGGAATATGTAAATGATATTTTTTGGGATTGCAAAATATCTAAAACGCATTTTCTGGAAGCTACGATTTTTTGAGGGGGTGATCTCATCATTAACTTTATGTGCCCATCACATGGGACTTAAAATACCACTTAACATCTAAATTTGAGAAACACCCTAATGATTATCATATTCTCTACAGCCTGTACCGCACTTATTGCTGCGCAATCTATCAAATAAAATTTAAACTACAAATGTCGCAATTACGTTTATTGTTGACATTATTAACATTGCGCAGAATTTTTGAAAATTATACTTCTTTTAAATTTTCTGTTGCCCACGAAGTCCTGCCCATACCCGTGGGCATGAGTATGGACAGCGGGCAGCCCACTCACCTCTATGCGTAGTCACAAATGAAGTTGTTTTTGACCATAGTTGCAAAGCTGGATCAATAAAGAGAATAAAACAGAAGCATAAGATACAAAACTTGAACTTTTGTAAAATATTTTATTTTATTTTTCTGCTGGTTTTGCAATTTAAAATTACAATTTTTTTTTGTTATGATTAGGTAATACTATTGAATACTCCAAATCATCTAAACATTCAATGTTTTCTAATTCTCTTTTTTGTTTCTTTTTATTTTGTTTTAGGTCATAGAGATACGATATATTTGAAACAATTCTATCGAAAGTTGCAGTCAATTGCAAATGTCAAAATGACGTTGAAAACGTCAAGTAAATATTTGTTCAAATTCATGGCATCATTTCAAACAAAAATGAGTAGTCAAGTGACGTTTCAAATGTCACTTTGACGTTTGGAATAGACACAATTTTGAGGTAAACTATTTCGCTTGCATTGTTATGTGCTACAGTTAGACGTATTAGTAACTATAATAAAAATTTTCTTTCAATGTAAAAATATAAAAATAATAGTGTAATCCTTAACATTTTATCATCACAAAATAAAAACTAGAACTAACTCCATAATTTTAGGTGTGAATTTTTAAAGCATTTGAAAAACATGTTCATAAGTTTTAAATTTTAAGTAAATTGCACATCATAAATGCATTCGGTTCAGAAAAGAATAAATGCATTGACTTAGATGTGCACTTTGAGAAAAGCATTATTTTACGAAACTTTCAATAAAATCGCATTTTTAGCTCTCAATATTATGAATTTTTCAGACTTTCTAAATTCAATAAAATATACGTGTTTGAGTGGTCAAATCTCTAAATTGTTAGTTTCCGTTTTTGTTCCGATTGAAATGTAGGCAAAAATATTTTGTTGACTGTAGACACTTGTGAACGGCAAAGAGGACACGTTTCGCACCTGAAATACAAAAAATTAAAAATCTGTGGCTACGTTAGCTAAAAGAGGCCTCGGTTCTTCGCAATTTTACTTCAAGAAAATGTTCTAGACGACGATGAAATAAGAAGTTGGTCCTTTGTCTAGTAACATGAACTCCTAACGTCATCATAGCGTAGAAAAATGGAAAAAATTGCAACGAAAACAGATCTGCATTTCAAGCTGGGCAGCCTGGTGTCAAGAAAATTTCTATGTTGGAGTGAGAAGCGAGTTCCAACTTGACAAGTAACCATAACTCTACATTCAATATATATATACTTTTCAAGTACGCAGTCTGATGCCCAGCCGGAAGTGCACATTAAGTTTTCCTTAAAAATCAAAAGCGTCTCAACGCCAAAATATTTCTATATGATACCTACCTCAATGCACACTTTTCACAGCATATCACATGGCCGCATGGTACAAATATGGAATTCATTGGGTTGTCCATACAAATATGGCAAGTAAATGCTTCAGCTATTCGTTCTGACACCTTTGCGTCCATTTTCGCCTTACAATCAACTTGATACTTAAGCATTTCATCAAAGTCTGTATCTAATTCTGGCATATCAGTCGATTGTGAAAATATTTCAACGCCTCGTAGATGTAACTCCCGACGAGCATGATCATGAACTTCCCTACATGTACGCTCAATATCGAACACAAAGAGTCGTCCGCTTTTGGTGTCCACGTTGAACATAGATGCTATGGTTCCCTGTAATGAAAGAAAAATTCGATCGAATCATCTGGATAGTTCACTCAAAACAATTTTTCATCCTGCCAAACAGTCAAGAAATTTTATGCAACGTATAGGCGAACAAGAAACCAAATTGATATTTTTGATTGTGAGTTTGTTTGCAGCTTTTCTTCCAGCGCCGAATAAAGGTTTCTGCGCCTAAAATCCCTAGTTGGCCCTTATTTTCGTCCTAGTCTAGTCATAGTATTTCAGTACAGATGTTTCGATTTTTCATATTTTTCACTACCACTAGCGAATATATTTAGCAAAGCTTACATTTTTCAATAGTAGCGTTAGTGTTAGCGCCGCTTAAAAATGTTATTAGCGAGTGCAACTTAACTCATTTTGAAAAAGTGATGAAGCGTGGAGCAAAATAATTGAAAGACGATCCACGAGAAGTCTGTAAGATGACTCGAAGGATGTGATTATAAGTCTTAGAGATCATCAGGGTATTAAAGAGCAAATTGATAACTTATGTGCATAGTTATATGCTATAAGTAGTTTAGGTTATATGTTAAAAGTTATAAGTTTCATTGGAAATTTACACTATGAATGATCGACGATTGATAGGAATTTTTCGATGATTGATGATGGTTGATAGATAATTGATGGTGTTTGATGATGGTTGGTCGATGATTGATGGTGATTGATGATGGTATATAGATGATTGATAGTGATTGATGTTGGTATATAGAGGCCATTCCACGAAAACTCCGTTCCCACGCTCGAAATGCTCAGTTGTTACGAAAAAATATTCATAGAAAATGGTGCATCAGACGTATTGATCCCTTAACTAGAGATTAGTAACTTTTCTATTGCTTTCATTTTGTAACTACTGAGAATTTCAAGCGTGGGAACGAAGCGGACCGTGGAATTGCCTATAGATGATTGATAGTGATTGATGATATTAAATCAATTATTGATGGATATTGATAATGACTGATTCAAGATCAGTCATGATCAATCACCATCAGCCAACATCAATCATCGAAAAATTCTCATCAATCATCGCTCATTCGAAATGCAAATTTTTCACGTAAGCTTATAACTTATAACTTTCAACAAATATCTTACGGTACTCTTGTATTGCATAAATGATTAATTTGGGTATAAGTTGCTTTGCTAGACTTGTAGCCAGTGCAATAATTTGATGTGTTTTGAAATGTGAAAATTGTTAACTTACCTTTAAATCTCTTATAAATTGTGTTGTTACATCTGAGCATACTGTTTCACAGGAATAAAATGCATGTTTCTCTGTTATGGCACGATACAGACATGTTGCAGTTTTTGACCGCGGCATTTTAATCTCCAACACTTCGGTTGAATTATCCTCCGTCACATAAGTCAATCGAAATACATTTTTCATGGGAGTCGCCGATGAGGCAGCACTAAATGGAATTCGTATCTGCTCTAATGGCTTGTAAACGGCAATTCCATGTGGACCAACGCTAATATCACAAAACGTCGCGTCGCTTCCCGTCGTTCCTGTAAATATTTCTTCACCGAAACGAGGTAGTTTTGATATACTTTCCAATAACCAATATTTGGCCGATTTCGGGGACATCTTCAAATTGATTAACTTCGAGTGCTCCTGAGCGATTTGTTGGATAAAATCGCTTGGAACATCTGTCGTCTCATCATCGTCAGGTCGAATGATATATTTCTCGTAAATTGATTTTCTATTACATTGAGGTACTGATATTTCGTCGCCCACACCATCTTCCACAGATCTCTGCTTTGAAAGTTTCCGTTTCTTTCCTTTACCATTGTTAGTCGTATCACAAATCTTTTTTGGTTCAATTATTGAATATTCAGCAGGTACATAAGTGTCGTTATATTTCATCTCATCGGCTTGAGCTAACAACGCGCCTAGTTTAGCGGCATTTTCCCAGTTCATAGCCTTCAATCGTCCTTCAAGCAAATCTACTTTCGCCTGCATATAAAATATGTTGCGAACGCTGTCTTGCAATATCAAATGTGCAGGAACCCAGAACTTTACACGTAACTCTAGTAAGTATTGTTGACCGTTCATTTGTGGCAACGGATTGCGCAGATTTATCCATTCATAGTTTGTGACTGGTTTTGGTTTATCTGATGGCTTGCGAATAACCAGACCGAAATAATCTGTTTCGCATTTGATATCCAAGTCTTTGCAAACCTGTAACAAAAAACACAGACACTTAGAAAAATGTAAGATTAAGGAAACTATAACACATTGATAAGATAATCAAATCGATAAGTCTACACTTTTTTTCATAGCATTGTTGCATATAACGCTTATCAGCGTTTTCCTATGAACGTAAGTTGGATTTTATTCTGTAGAACATTTTTAAAGTCTCGTAGATCATTTTGGCTATTAGGTTGGAGTTGCAACGCATCTAGCATCTCTTTGAAATGTACTTTTAACAGCATAAACTGTCGTGTTAAGTCAAAACCCAAAAGAACGTATCGCATTTGTGCCTTTGGTAATGACAATCTTTTGAAAGCTTTGAGCTTCTTTTGTATTCCAGCGAAATTTTCCATTTTTTTAATGGAATTCAAAATAAGCTCAAAGCTTACCAAGGAACTTCAGAGCATAGATTTAATGCGATAGAGTTAAAGATAAAGTTATCGTTTTATTCAGATAATTTACAAGAATTTTTGACCAATGCGTTACGTTGTTTTCTTTTCTCTGTGTTTTAGCCATTTAACACCCTTGAGCTTAATTTCCTGCTACAACGTAATATTTAAAGAAAATCTCCCTAAAAAGCAACAAGATTCATTAAGAATTCCCTATATTCAGTTTTTTTCCCGAATCCACAAACTTCCTTCGCATCCATTCTACACCTCACTATGAGATGTAAATTGCCCTTTACAAAATAATTATGTCAAACTTGAAGGTAAAATTAGATGTGCTATAAAGAACTACGATGGAGGTAGAAGAGGGAAAGTATCTATACTTCCGCTCTACTTTAACGCACAGTTCGACAATAATACTCAAAATAACGATTAGACGCAATAGGGAAGGTTATCTTTAAATTATAAGTAAATCGATTGTGAGTCACTTGTTGATATCAAGGTGCTACTTAGTTTAAGATCTGTTTGTACTACACATACTAAGTAAATGTTTGAAAAATAATAACTTTTGAATACTGAATCTAAAATGAAGAATTTTATAATTTCCTCATTTATCTCTTTTTTAGATGTTTTGCTATTATTATAACAATGACAAAACAGCTGAAAGTGATGAAACGTGTGAATGTGCAAATTATAAATTTGTTCATTGTATAATTATTTTAACAATGTTTTACGCGATGACGACAAAGTTCATATAAACAAATTTTATGTGCGGGTTAAATTCGCTTAAGGGAGATAACATTGGAAAGTGAGCAGTGAGCACCCAACTTCCTTCCAGTTAAATATTTATTTTCCCTTCATTCGTGCTGATGGCAATTAAACCCAATAACACTCTCTCACTCTGGTTCAACTAAAGCATCAGTTTTTGAGTTAAAATATTATGGAATTTTACCTAAAATTTTTGTTGGAACCACACGGTTCATATAGTTTTTTTTTGCTTATTCAAGAAAAAACTAGTGAAATTCACTCAAATAAAGAAGAAAATTGACGAAGTGAGTATATAAGAACGAGAAACTTAACAGGTATTCCATAAATTCCAAAAACACACCTCAAAAACTAAAAATAGGTATTTCAAATACGAAGTTCTTCGAAAACGAGGCCTGTGCATTTACCACGACGTTTGTAATTAGTCGAATTTCGACCCGCGAGTAGGGGGGAGCATCGATCATGGCCCTTCTTATCTTAACTGTGATTGGAATTCACCTATTAAGACAAACATTTAATATTCGAAACAAATTAAAGAAATGTCCCCGGGACAGCGTTTCTCAGTCTACTTTTTTCATCTCTAAAAATTGTGAGTTGAGTGAATGACCTCTACAATTTTATTGATGTTTTCTTATCAAACTTTCAAGGTAATTTAAAAGATATTTTCCACCTCGCATATTTAATAGATTCGCAAACTGAAATTCAATTGCGTTGTTTACTAATTTAAACCGATAAAACAGATAAAGTTCGTGTATTTGCACTATGAGCAAGCTCTTTACTTCAACACCAAAAACGAAATCCGGCGTCCACAAATTGCTAATTTATTTCTTTCTGTATAGGTCGAGATAGTAACGTCTTAAATAATAAAGATTTGTATTTGTCTTTGTTTTCAGAGCTGAAGGAAGTGTTCGGAAAAGTTGATAGAAAATTAAAATTCCAAATGTGTTCGGTAATTAAGTTTAAAGTTAATGCAAACATGAGAGGAATACACACAAACCCCCAACAATTTTATTTTCTGACAAAATAAAATATCGCAACGAGTTCGGGTGTATGCTATGTTTATAATTTACACAGTCAACAAAAGTAAATACGCAAAAAAAGTCAGTAAACAAACAATGTGGAATTGAAAATAAAATAAAAATATTTGCATAACGATTAGGACATTGTATGTATATACACTATGGATAGAGATGTGCCACTTCACTGTCGTATTATTTGTCGTCTGGTATATTAAACGTATACTTCATGTATGCTGTATGTGTGCACAAAATAAAAGATATTCAAAACTATAACTTTTAACATTTTGGAAATCAATAAAGCTCGAGGTCAAGATATAGCTAGTCTCTTTCGAATCGGCTAAATAAAAGCACTGACAGTGGATGTGGAAGTAATTAAAGTCGACAGGTCAAAAGATATCTTGCGTCCCTCTCTGACAGAAGTGGCCTCATAAAGCAATGACGAACCCTATTTGTATCATCGAACTTTAGAGACCGTTTGAAACTTTCTCTGTGAGGTCTTTATGCCGCAATCCCAGGATTGATGGGCAATACTTCTCCGTGCCTTCCTATCACCCGCCCAGTGAAAGTCCCCTAGCTTCTAAGTCTGATTTATATGAAGGAGAAGGTCTACCCCGAGGTGTATTCAATATTCTTTTTGGTAGCCTGTTATTAGACGTGCTTAAAACGTTCCCGAACGAGCGCAGACAGCTAACTCTTGCCGCCTTTTCCATTGTCGAAACTCTTAGATTTTCCCTAATGTCGTCATTCCTAATATGATGATCTCACTGCTAGGTTTCTTGCTAGGTTTCTAAGAACTCTCATATCAGATACCCCTAGGTCATGTACAAGATAGCCGCAGTTCACCTAAATTTTACTCCTATATAGAATTTTTGGCATGAAGATTGATCTAACTTTGTGTCAATAATTAGTTCCTCCTTATCCTGAATGTGCTACACTGAAAAATGTGAAACTTTAATGGTTTTGACTGTTACTAATTTGAAGACGTTTCAACGCACTTTAAATAGTTTAAGCTTTCGACATCTTGAATGCTACTTTGGTTAGATTCTGGTTCTGTTTTCGTGTAAGATAAGAATATAATTTTTCCTAACCGTTGGAAATACTCAACAACCGCGATAAAACCTGTACGCCAAACTTTTTTTTGAAGAAACAATATTTTACTCTAAGAAAGACTCTTTGCGAGGGATGAAAAAATGTAAGGAATACTATTGCCTAAGAAAGCCTCTGAGCCCAGGAGAAAAATTGCCTACAACAAAAAAAAAATTTGGCATTTCCAACTCTTCCGAACTTTTTACTAAGGCTACTTAGCACCAGGCTGCCTTCCATATTTCCAGGTGATGGGCCAAAGTACGCAGCCAGGTGTCGAATTATAAACTTATGCAACGTAATGTACTCGCTATTTTATTGACTTTGGCATTTTCAAATTTTCGGCACCAAATGTCCTGGCTGAAAGTGCAGACCTATTTTCCAGAGCAAGTTTTGTTAAAAAATCTAAGCAATCCGAAAAAAGTAGCTGATCTGCTAGATGCAAAAACAATGAAATTATAGAGCTATTAAAGTACTTCTTTGAAATTGACAAATTTTTTTAACAAAACTAGCTCTGTAAAATCATCGTTTTTACCCGGGCGTGCTCAAGCGACAATGTACAAGTCTCAAGTTTGTCTTTTTTTTGTGTAAAAAAGACTTTTAGTAGGTTATTATTTTATTCTTGACTGCTTATGGTATCCTAGCAGTCAGAGAAAGTTGGGGATTAGCGTCACGGCTCATTACTCATTGCCTCGTCAGGTTATGATGCACAGGCAGAATACTAAGTAGTATCAATGACAATAACATTACCTTCGATAGTTTGTTGACCTAAATTTTTCGATTTCGCTTATCGTTATCATTCATCGACTGAAATATAATAACAACAACAACTAAAAAAGGTGTTAATTTTACAACATGTTTGGTTATAAATAATACGACTATGTTGTTTTTGTCTTACGTTTAATTGCACTGAAAAACATCAACCAAACGTCCTTTGTTTTTATATTTCTAGTCCCACCTAAGTTTTTTATCTGATAAGCATTTGATAAATTAAATAGTCGTCAAGACAAGTGTTCTTATCATTAGACGAGTACAAAATGTTATAAGCGTAAATATTAGGAGTGTTATTCTCTGCTGTTTTTTTTTGTAAAAATAGATATTTGAAGTATTTCGATTTAATTGCAAATTAACGTTGCGTCGAATTCATTGAATCAAAGAACCTATTTTTCTGTGATTTATTTACAAAGGAAATATTGGTTAATTGAATTGATGGATAGACATTTCCCAATGAAGTTGCAATTGATGTTTTAATTAAAAAATAATTGAAAAGGTAAAGCCTGCCTGTGATGTTGTTCATGAAAATTCTATTTAAATATTCTGATTTAATTAAACTTATTGATTGGGTGAATGTAATTGAAACTGAATGAAGACCAGATGTGTACACCTTTTCGTAGGCAATAACAATTGGTATTCTGTGTCTGCCTCGTGTACAACCGAAAAAGTAAACAAATAAGTGTCTACGTTTTACTTTTATTTCATGTATATTACGTACTTTCCATGCAAAACTTCAATAAAAAAAATTAAAGTGAACAATATTTTACGGTTATTCTCCTTTTAACGCACAAAAAAACAATTTAGTTTTATAAATAAATAAATTGGAATTTTGCGGTCGCCTTCGTATTTTTCGTCCGCAATAACAAATTAATTTCCTTAAAAATTTATTTTTAGAAAAACATCAGGGCCGATAAAAGAAACTGTTTGCATAAAAACCGGTTCATTTGTTTTTCTCGATTATTTAAATGATACTTTCAACGAAACCGAGACACTTTTTTTTTCTTATTCTCACAAATGTTAAGATGAAGCGTAGCGATTAAAGAAAACAAACAATTAAGTACAATAAACCACACGAAATGCAAATGAATAATCATTTTACACGGTTATGAAAAGTAAAAATCGTCGTAAGGTCAGAAATAAACTCAACGAGTGAAATGACACGTTTTTGGACATTATCCTCAGCTATCGTCCTCTCTCTATAAACGCACTAGATCAGTTTAAGTAGGTGAAGGAACCGATTTCGAACCAAGTCTTATAACCCTTCGTTTCTCAATCCTCATCTTTTAAGTCTAGTGAAACTTACCTGTTCCTACTAGAAATCTGTCTTATAGGGCAGTTAGGGTGTTAAGCAAATCTTTCCATCTTGTTTAATTGCTTACGTTCCCCAGCCAGATATCTTCGGAGTGCTAATAGGTGCTTATGAAGTGCCGCTCACTAGAGCGTACGGGAAAGAGGTCCTTGTATGCTTCGACATTGTAACATTGTAAACACTACTTGAACCTAAGTGATCTGAACAATATAGATCAGTTTGGTATGGGTGCCTGGACACTCTGGCCTGAAACCGAGTGGAAGGTTGACCAAAGATTTGCTCGGAATGGACCGGAATCGCATCGAGAGGTTAGTAGAAGCGATTACCGGACACTGTGGGCTGAATTGTCATAAACACAAGTTGGACGCTCTTGGTGAATTGGAAGATGAAACTTAATGCGAGACTCCTTCAGCTGAGGACCTTTAGAAAAAACTGTAAAAAAAAATCTATTCAAAAGACTTCGAAGTCATAGAATATGCCTGCAAAGCGACCGACTGTGGGTCAGTAGATCTGTGATTCAGTTGTACACATAAAAACGCAAGTGTTTCGTTTTAGCGCATTCAAAAACAAAAAGAGTCTCTTGCTTTAATACTTCGATTTATAGCCTCGCCATGTGTTCAGCAGAAAAATTTCTCACACATCAAAACAACGAACGAAGCGAGACAGTAAATTGAAGAAAAACATTTTTGAAAGAATAAATGGCGCGAAAAAATGATATATATTGGGCGAACATTGAACGGTAATCTTTTTCAAGCTAAACAATTGAAAAAAGAAAACCTCATTAAATATTGAAAACGTCTTTTAAGTTGTTGAAATGTCTGTATTTTATCGATTTCAGAAAACGAATTTCGAATTATTTTTTTTTTACAAAACATCATAACAGTTCCATTTTTCAGTAAACAAAATAAAATGTTTTATCAACATATTGCTCTGCTTATTTCCACGATATATTCACAAGTAGCACGTGGGCGTATCACTTGCTATAAAACTTTTTCATAATGTTTACTGTCGTTTGTTAAAAGGGAAGTTTCAGAGAGCATATCAGCTTTATTTTAACTTGTCTCGGGGACTGCTGTCAAACATTTAGTCCTGGTTTCCACTCAAAAAAGTACTCCGTTTAGCGTTCCGTTAAGAATTTTAATTGGTTGAAATTCGCCACGTGATCTTTTCAACCAATTAAAATTCTTAACGAAGCGCTAAACGGAGTACTTTTTTTGAGTGGAAACCAAGACTTATCCGAGGTTTGGGCTTAATAAAAGTACTCCGTTGTCGAGAGCGCCGTTTACAATTTCGATTGGTTGAAAAAATCACGTGAAAATTTTTAACCAATCAAATTTCTAAGCGACGCGCTGCTCTTAACGGAAAATAATTGAGAGATGACAGAATAGTTTGAATTTCTCTTCTCTAATTTTGAAACGATGTTTTCCCTATTCCTTCGCTCATTTTGACAGCAGCCGCCGAGACAAAAGGCTGGATTTGCACTTAAAAAAATATCAATCCGTTTTGAAACTGCGCATGCGCATAGAGAGAATTTTGCTCTATGCGCAGTTTCAAAACGGAGTGATATTTTTTAAGTGCAAACACAGGGCTTAGTTAAAATGGTTCGAAAGTGCTTTCTGAAACTCCTTTATAGAATTTTTTATTGGAACATCGATTAATTTGTGCCGCAAGACCGAATCGATTGACGAAATTATGTAATATTGTTCAGCAATAATGAATTTTCAAATGAATATTGTTGATTGTGTTATTGAAGTGACATACCCTCAGTAGCATAAAAAAGAGTTCTGTATTTGTTATGTGCATGCATTTAACATCAATTTAAAATTGAATAAACTGGTTAGATGCACGTGCTCAGTGAATGTCGTTTCATATATTGTTTCAGTTGGTTTTATTTCGACTTCAAAAATAAAGCTGCAAATCGAATTTTTATTTAAACTTAACAACTTGGTAATAATCGAATTTCAATCCTTATCAAAGAATAGCACCTGAAGAGCTTAAACTACAATTGTACTAGATCATTCGTTCTCATTGATAAAAACGTTTAATTAATCTTAACCGTGAAATGACGTCATTTTTTTTGGAAATTGTTACCCAGTTGCTATAAGCAAGTTGTATGTATTCCTGCAATATGTCGATAAAATATAAATATGGAATGCAACCTTTGGTCACTACGGACGATAAAGCAAAAAACACTTGATGATTCCAACTTTTACTTTTCCATTTTGGATTAGTTATCATTTTTGTTGCTTGTACTAATCTTTCGGGTTGGATTATAAATCAATCAATTAGTATTTTGATAATTCGTTAACAACAGAATCGTATTTTTATACATTTTAGACTCCGAGAATTTAGCTAGTTGTCGAAGTTGTGTTTTTATAACAGCAAACGGTATATTTTGCAACCAGCAAGAATATTATACAACACGGAAGTATAATTCGGTGACCTTATGCAGCGATCACCTTTTCCCATTGAGAACAATGGTAAAAATTGGTTAGTGCATCAAGGCGTTGATTATGATAACAGTATATTTTGCAACCAGTAAGAAGATTATACAACAGGAACCTATTATTAGAATATCAAAAAAAGATGATGATAGCAACCATAGGTTTTACTGTATAATATGCTTATGAACTGCATAATGTGCTTACATTTTGCAAAATTAAACTTACAGATGGTATAAAATGCTCATCATCATCATCATCATCATCATCAAACTTTATAGACCGTTTATACCTTCCGGTGTGGGGTCTTTAAGCCGCAACCCGGTGGTCATTGACCACCCCCCTCCATACCCTTCTATCCTCTGCCAAGGAGATGGTTTGCTCGCCCAGTGAAAGCCCCCTAACTTCTAAATCTGATTTAATTGAGTCTATGAACCTTCTCCTTGGCCTACCCCTAGGACGTACACCCGGGACCTGTGCATTCAATATCCGCTTTGGGAGCCTACTATTACCCATCCTTTGAACGTGCCCGTACCATCTCAGACGACTAACCCTTGCCGCCTCCTCCACTGACCTAACCCCTAAATTTTCTCTGATGTCGTCGTTCCTGATATGATTGTCCCACTGTTCCTTCCGATTCACTTTTGCTATGCTCCTAAGAACCCTCATATCTGAAACCTCCAAGTCATACACAAGGTATCCGCAGTCCACCCAACTTTCACTACCATATAAAATTGTTGGCCTGAAGATTGATCTGTGAATAGCTAACTTTGTGCCACTACTTAATTCCTTCCTGTTAAACACATGAGACCTCAACTGACTGGCCACCGCATTTCCCCTTCTCCTCCTTTCCTCAAATTCCCTAACTAACTTGCCATCCCCTGAAAACATGGCTCCTAAATATTTAAACTCAGAAACCTGTTCCAACTGCTCCCCATTTAAACTGCACACTACGTCTTTCCTAAATTTGCCAACATGCATAACCTTTGTTTTGCCGACGCTTATCTTCATCCCGTACTCCTCACATGCTACATTCAGGCAGCCAATCCCCCTCTGCAAATCATCGGCATTATCTGCTAATAGGGTTAAATCATCCGCATAGGCCAGGATTTTCATAATTACATCCCCAATTTCCACATTCCCCTGCAAATTGGCCTGCTTGATGATTTTGTCCATGAAAATTATGAACAGAAGAGGAGAGAGACAACAACCCTGACGAACGCCCTCATTAACCTCGAAAGCCTCACTAATTTCACCATCTATCCTTACCGCAGCCTTGCTCACTGAGTAGATGCTTTTAATGGCGCCCAATAAACCTCCATTAATCCCGTATTCGCTAAGCACCTCGAACAGCTTTTGCCTCGGTACCCGATCAAATGCCTTTTCCAAGTCGATGATGCATAAGTACAGATCAATATTCCTCGCAAAGAGCTTTTCTATAGCCTGCCTAAGACAAAAGATCTGATCCTGACACCCTCTCAGAGGTCTGAAACCACTCTGAGCCTCGTCCAGAACCTCTTCCACTATAACCCTAACCCGATCTACTAGCACACTAGCATAAACCTTCCCGACCACGCTCAAAAGTGAAATCCCTCTGTAGTTGCTACAAACTTTACGGCTGCCCTTCTTAAAGATCGGAGCAATAACACCGAAGCTCCAGTCAGCGGGTACTACTGAGGACTTCATGGCTAAATTAAAAATCCTACAAAGCCATTGGATCCCACCAGACCCGCTATTCTTAATAAATCCTGTCCTAATTTCGTCTACACCTGCGGATTTTCCTGCCTTCAGCCTGCTGACCTTTCGTGTCACCTCCTCTAATGTAATTTCTTCCTCACCCTCCGAGTTAGCAAACTGATTTCTGTCAGGTGCCACTACCGGATTGACAGAGGCAAATAGATCCTGAAAGTAATCACGCCAGGTTTCCAGTACTTCTCCCTTATCCGTAATTAACTGGCCACCTTTACCCAAAATGCTACCGCAGCCCTCCTTTTCACCACCACGCCTAATATCCTTAATCGTCGACCAGAATTTTTTACCCTTTCCTTGACCTGCTTCTTCCAATTCTTCTCCGAACCTCTTCCACTCGAGGTTCTTTGCTTCTTTAACTAGAGCCTTAACCGCCTGACTACAGGCCCTGTAAGCTCCTTTCTTCTCATCCGTTTTATCCTAAATGCTATGCTGATTTATTCAAACATATCTACTTTCTCGGTAAATTTCCTATTTTTTTCTTCAATTTTTCCGTGTAGTAAGCACCAAACAAAGAATAATGCAATTCATCATTAAATTCTATTCTAAACGGAATTAGATTGTAAAATGTTCATCAAAGGTTCGCTTCACATCAAAAATTACAATGCTATGAAAGCCACATCAAAATGAAACAAACTGCAATTCATTTACTAAAGAATAAAATCGCGGAAACGCCGGTATGTTTTACTCTTTCTTACTCATAAAAAACGCGATTCTCTCATTGCCATTTTATATATTGTATGTCACCTTTGATACTCACACATGAATGAAAAAAATACAAAGCACAACACGCCAAGTAAAAATTTCGAAACAGAGTACTTTGGACTTTGAACGTGGACTTTGGATTCATGAGTGTTTCTGAAACTATTATACAGTAGATATATATACGGTCGATAAAAATATGTAATGTAGTAATGTGGTACGTATATTTACAAGCATAGAGAAAAGAGAGTCTTGGCTGTTGGTATTAATTTTGGTGCAATAAAAATATACACACGAAATATTACATTACCTTTAATGCTAATAACACAATAGTAGCATGTAGTAATAACACCACAGCTGATTTTTCAATATTAAATACACAACAGTTTTTATGTTCTGTTGAGAATGTTATTATAAAACGGTTTAGAATGAAAAATATTTTATTCAATTATTTTTATTGTTCGATGATATGCTGAATATATCTGGCGGACTTTGTACTTATCGTGACTTTACTCGTTGTAAGGTAGAATTTTTGATTTGAAAATAATGGAATGACACAAGTTAGAACCTATGAACGTGTTGGGCAGGATGTAATAATAATGTCGATAATGACAAAATTGCTCTGTTAATATGAGACTAATTTGAGACAAATTATACTTTAGATTTCGTCAATGCTTTATCGAAGGTTTGATAGAAGTACCTAGTCTCAAAAATTAAAAATTGTTAGAATGTCTTACAGACCTCTTACAGACCTCGACCAACAATGTTTTTTGGAGAACTTACGGAAGTGAGCAACTTAGATGCACTTCCTAGAACGTAAGACCTAAGCTGCATATCGCTATGTGGTGAAGGAATTAGAGGTGAGTGGGCCCTTGCCCAGCGCCCTTGATTTTCAAAAAAAAATGCCCAGCCCATGCTCAATGCCCAAGAGATTTATGCCCAGCCCATACCTGCGCCCAAGATTTAAAAACTAGCCCAGAGCTATTGCCCACTCAAAAATTTTTGGGCCAATATATTAAAAAAAATTAAAAAACTCTTAAACACTTTCCATTTTCATTTTGTAATTCTATTTTATTGAATATTAGTAATCATCGAAAGTTTACAAAATTCAAAGTAAACAATTTTTGTGGAGAAAAATACAAAAATCGCGTAAACACAACGACAAATTCGTTTTATTTTTTTCGAGCACAAAATATCATGCGGACCGTGGGCGTCCATATTTCTTTTAAATTACCTGTTGCCCACGAAGTTCTGCCCATGTTCAGCCCATAACCGTGGGCATGGGCAGCGGGCAGCCCACTCACCTCTAAAAGGAATGGATAAATGCTGTTTTTCATGTCAACCCGTGAGGTTATTTGTCTCCCAAATATGAAAGTTCATCATTTAGCCTGCAATCATTATTACGCATCTGCGGGAAAATTTATTCATCTCCGAGGATGAAGCTTGTGTCCCGAGCCGAAGGCAAGATATATAATCTTCCGAGAGGATAAGTAAATTATCCTGCAGAAACGTAAGAGTTTTTATGCACCGAAGCCAGAAATCAACATAACAAATTTTGATACAACACAGTAATGTATGACTTATCTCCCTAGACAGCCATTGAGGTGTATAAAATATTAAGTCTTCTTGAAATGACCCTTCCGGCTTCGCTTACTCTGCACACTTCTTCATTAAGACGTAGGACCCTAGGGAGATCCTTACTCCCTACACCCCTACAGATAGAAAAATAAAAACTACCGACATTACGACAATTTATCGGTACTTTTGAGTTATTGTAATAGTAGTGCCCTTTTCCCTTTTCGGTCATTTATTATTTTTATCGATACTTTTGATTTAATTTTTCAGTGAAATATATCATCCAGTTTCTCTTTATTTATTTATGAATATTTTAAAAAACTCCTAATTAAAATCTACTGATCTTACCATACATTCGGAATTACGAGTAATGTTATAAATTAGAAATGAATTTGACTCATCTGGGTAGGTCGTGGCCCACCCGACTAACAAAGACATTATCCCAAAAGAGTCTACTGCAATTCTTTCATTATTTTATAATTACTAGTCATCAGCAGCGATTACAAATTAAATGGTTCGTGTAGCCAAACTCATAATTACACAAAAATAATGTTCATTTCAATGTTATTGTGGTCGTATATCTTAGTTACACTAGGTACACACTTAGGTACACTAAGCAAATACACCAAACCACAAAAAAGGCTCCTCGGGTTTTTTTTTTGCTCAAAATCAATTTATTATAATTTTTGCAAAATGTACATTAGCTTCGTCTACATCACTCACACACCTTTTGATGAAAACGGGTTCAAAAAATGTTTTCAAATTTCTGAACCCGAAGATTGATGAATACTTTTTGTGAAGATTTTGTTTATTAAAAAAGCACACAATTTTAATACATGCGAATAAAAACAAGATTCAGTCGGTATAATTATTTCATCGTTAGTGTGATAGTAATGCCGTCAAATTGAACTCTACAGATTCGTTTAAATATCTTTCGAGCAAAAATATTGCAATCAGGTAAGAGGCAAATATTGACTTTATTGAATTCAGACTACATGTATAGTATGTCATAGTCTGATCCACTAATCACTTCATCGAAACGCTCGCTAACGCTCGGATGTGTAATATTTTTTTATTCCAATATTTTGTCATATTCCTGATAGAAGGCGCACGTAAGGGATCACTATATAGCATTCTCTATTCGTTTTAGAAATTTAATTGTGTGTTACCTAATTTTGTTACCGTGCAGATGTTTTCTTCTTGCGTTAATGAAAGCGGGACAGTAACTTCCCCTTACTCAACGAGTTAGTTTTCCTTCTTAAATCAATTTGAAGTTCTGGCCTATCCATCGGTATTAAGCCCATTCCTTGCTGGTTCGTCTGCCTTATCGCTACCCTCTACACCTGAGTGACTTCACAACGTTCTAGTTCCAGTGCCGAATAAAAAATCGGCGACGACAATTACTTCTCTGACTATCCGAATGAATTGGAATGACTTCGCCTTTCAAGTCCAATTTTGCTAATTTGAAACATTGCTTTGGACTTGGAGCCGTGCTCAGAAGCGGTGGAGCAAGAATTATCTTTCAAATATTTACATGTGTTAGCATAAATACGCTGGATGTACACCACGGTAGAAAAGGTAATGCTAATTCTAGCAGGAACAATGGTGAGTTGTGACACCACATTTCTGAGCAGGTCTAGCTGGAATGTCAAGACACTGAGTGTAGCAGTTCAATTTATTGGTTGCTACTGGGTAGGGTGAAGGATATTGTGCCTACAACAACCCGCACGTATTGATGGTGGTGGGTCTCCGCTTATCAAGCTTAATTTGTGAAGTGTGTGGATGGATGGATTGATGTGTGGCTGAATGGAGAGTGTTGTATGAATCACACGAAGACCCAGGGTGGAACACCTCTGGGTAACGTTTCTGTGGCAGCTCAGGCAATCCCAGAAAGACCATTGGAGAGTTGCGACTTCCACGTACCCGAGCAGGCACAACATTGTCGGGAGTCAAAATCCCAATCCCAGGGTGTCAAATGGTGTGTTATGCGCAATATAGTACTCCTTATGTACCTTAGCCTCTGTCCACCTACTCCTACATCCTACCTACCCGTGGTGACACCTGTTATAGTGAGCAACCCCATGAACGATCAGGTAACCAACCCTGGTGTAGTAGTGTGGGTCACTTAGCTGAAGGATGAGGGGGGCTGTTTTCGGGTAGTACCTAGACGCTACGTTTAGGGAGGGTCGAAGACAGCTAGGCGCTATTAAGATGGGATGGCGACTTAGCATGGTGGCGGAGGATCTCAACGGTAAGAGACAACGGCAGCATGCACAGTCCTAGTCAGATGGACTACCATCAACCAACAAACAAACACGGATGGAGTGCTACGGGCACATTAAGGCCAACGCCAGTGAGGTCTTAATTATGGCATACTGGCAAAGCATCGAACACGGACAATGAATTTGGTTAAATGGTTGTGATGAGTAGGCAAGGGCTGACAACTATTGTATTCCACTACCTTACTAAGGAAGGGTGACACTTTCACGAAACGGCTAGTGGGCTAATACCATGGTTGCCCCCGTCCCGGTAAAACCTTGGCAGGCCTCCAAGTACGTTCGAAAGCTCGTCCTGTGAAAATAGGAGGTGTAGGCTCAGATGAACATTCCTGACTAATACCGATCTGGCTCTGAATACGGTGCCCCATGAAGGATCGTATCAACCCTAGCATGGCCTCACTGCTTGCATAGGTAACCATGGGATCATGAAGGTAACTACACTACGAGATGGAGATAGCGGTTTGGAGGGGGACTCAACAAAATGGAAGAAATGAATAAGAATGACAGCAAAAATCAGCAGACAAAATCAGAGGATCAGCGGATAAATCAATCGGAGGTTAAGATATACGACGTGTTCGCAAGAAGCGCGAAGATAACGAGGTCGCCCGTGAGAACAAGCGAGGAAAGAACAAATGCGCTTCAGACCAGCGATACCGGCGAATCGAAGATGACAAAATTGGAGCAAGCCAAAAGAATGGTGAAAGAGTTGCATGAATTTATTCAAGATAAGAATAACGTGCATAAGGACATAAAGAGGATGGTGGTCAATATTAGGGCCTGCTTAAATGATGTGAAACGGGAAACAGCTGACAAGAAGGAGAAAACAGACGGAGATGCCGAAGTGCTAGCTACCCCACTCTCCTCAAAGAGAAAACAAACGCCGGAGGTTACGCCCACAGCAACAAACGCGGCGAAAAGGAGCAAAAAAGACAAGAAAAATAACGAAAGGACCACAAGGAGACCAGATACACAAACACCGAAGCCTAGTCCTAATGAGTGGAGAGAGGTGCGAAACAAAAAGAAGGAGGAACAACGTACGCTGAAATCCTCAAAAAAATAAAGGACGACCAAACTCTCAAGGACCTGGGCGAAAACGTCTCGAGAATAAGACGAACGCAGAAGGGTGAAATGTTGTTTGAACTTAAGAAGGGCCCAGAGATTAAAAGTGCAGATTATAAAGATCTAGTCAAGAGATTACTGGGCGAGTCAGCAAAAGTGAGAGCGGTGTCCCACATGGCCACGATCGAATGTAGATATATGGACGAGATCACGACAAGCGAAGACCTTCGAAAAGCTCTGAAAGAGCAAGGTAATATAAATGACGAGATAGAGTCAATGACGATCCGTATGAGGAAAGCGAGAGATGAACTCCAAACGGCGGAAATAAAACTCCCGGTGGACGCAGCGATAAAGATTTTGAAAATCGGAAAGGTAAAGGTGGGCTGGACCGTATGCCCGATAAGGGTAACCCAGCAGTTAGAAAGGTGCTTCAAGTGCATGAATTTTGGACACTAGGCAAGGAATTGTAGGGGAGAGGATAGATCCAACCTGTGCAGGAGATGTGGGGGAGAGAACCACCTAGCCAAAGATTTGTAACCCCGGTTTAGCATAAGGATTGTAACACATAACACTAGACGTAAGTTAGATTTTGAATTAACCGGTGATTTAACTTTGGAGACTTCATGGTGATGGCATTTGACAACGAGGTCGCCGGAATCGGTTGGTAGTAGATTGTCAAATCAAGCGACGAGGTGTTTGCACGTCGTAAATACGTTCATTTCGTTTCGAGATTTCACGGAGTTTACTTGTGATTATTGTGCGTGGGAAGGATCCCTAACAATCAAGTTTATTTTATATTGTGTTGAGAAAAGCTCGTGGGCAGCGAGGTAAGTCTTTTGGATTGGAACCCATACAAGTTTATAATCCGTGGGATAACAGCTTTTAGGTACACCATCAATTTATCGAAATTGAGGTTTATGGATTAAAACATTAGAATAGTCGGATTGGCATGTTTTAATATCTCCTGCAAAGCACATGTGCAATGGAATTTCTGGTGCTGAATGGCGTTTCATACCTCAGAACATAGATAAATGCTTAAGTCTCATCACCCAACGTAAGGTCAGGTTAGTTAAGTTAGTAATTGTAAGGGGAGCGCTATTAATTATAAGTTATATAATATTTCTTGAATTCGAATTGTGGAAATAAATAAGTGTAGATGCAATTTAATTTGGTCGTGAAATCATTGTATAAAGAGTGACCTAGTTACATAATTGCTTCACTTTTGGGTATTTGCCAAACCCGGAGATAAGTGTTGTTACAGATTGCACGAACCCGCCGAAATGTCTGCTGTGTACGTCAGAAAATGACCACGTGACTGGTGGAGCGAGATGTCCAGTCTTTAAACAGACGCTTAAATCTAAAACAGGACAAGAATGGAAGTGATACAAATAAATCTAAATCATTGTGACATGGCACAACAACTTCTGTGGCAAGCCTCAGCGGAACAAAAATGTGACGTAGCGATTATTTCAGAACCGTACCGTGTATATAGAAACAACGGTAAATGGGCTGCTGACAGAGCCGAGATGGCCGCAATATTGACAACGGGCAAGTACCCCATACAAGAAGTTGTATCAGACGCTCACGATTTGTGATATCGAAAATTGATGGAGTGTATATTGCCAGCTGCTATGCACCACCAAGATGGACGTTTCTGCAGTTTGAACGAATGTTAGATTTACTCACAGGAGAACTGACGGGACTCAACCCAGTTCATATTGGAGGTGATTTTAACGCATGGGCAGTTGAGTGGGGTAGTAGATTCACAAATGATAGAGGCTTCAGTCTGCAAGAAGCGCTAGCTAGATTAAATTTGGTTCTGGCAAACGTGGGAAATGCAACTACATTCCGCAAGAATGGGCGAGAGTCGATTATTGACGTGACATTCTGCAGTCCAGTACTAGTTCCAAGTCTGAACTGGAGAGTCGACGAAAGTTACACACACAGCGATCACCAGGCATTGCGGTACACCGTGAAAAAGTGTACAGAGGCAACAAGACAGATGACTCATAGAAGAGAGCGAAGATGGAGAAC
>CM055403.1:7008747-7034859 GCA_029228625.1 Pseudolycoriella hygida | reverse complement strand
AGAAAGAAGAGGATGGAGGGTCAAACTACCAAAACAGTTAGGACGAAATTAAGAGCCGAATCACTGAGACAGTGGCAGCAAGAGTGGGACTCCTCGGACAAGGGAAGGTGGACCCATAGACTCATACCAAAAATAACGACATGGGTACAGAGAAAACAGGGAGAGGTTAATTTCCACCTGACACAGTTTCTGTCTGGTCACGGATGCTTCAGGAAGTACCTGCACAGGTTTGGATTCACGGAGTCACCTTTCTGCACGACATGCGATAGGCAGGAAGAGACTGCGGAGCACGTGTTATTCGTCTGCCCCCGCTTCGAACAAGAACGAGGAGGGCTGTTGACTGTGAGTAGGCCAGATGTAAGTGCCGAAAACATAATATCGGAGATGTGCCGCGATGAGGAGGTGTGGATAGTGGCGGATAATGTAGTTGCGAAAATAATGACGAAGCTGCAAATTGCATGGAGAGACGATCAAAGAAGACTGGCATTTGATCTAAGAGAGTAGGTGCGAAAGCACAGCTCCTCCCCGAAGTAATGCTGTGAGGCGGTTCCGGGGAGAAGAGAGCATGAAGACTAAGGAAGGAGGTTTTAGTTGGTAGGTCATTGAAGAATGGAATCCAACACTACCTTGGTTCAGAAAGACCGGGTGTCTATGAAGATTTCCTCACCCTATTAAAAAAAAAAAAGATCCCAATCCCAAATATATTAGTTATTCGGGGCTGCGAGTCTGAACCCAAGGTTTAATATCGGTACCAATGGCTTGGGGTCCCTTAAGTATGTAAGCTCTGGTGTTGACCGGTGACTGCGCCAATCCAACAAAGCAGTAGAGATAAAGATAGGTCTCGGTCCCAACTTGCATGCTGAATCTCAATTTCGTATAGCTTTAACTATTGGGCGTCTAAGGGAACCGTGCGTTATAGCCTTTACTATAGATACGCACGTTAATCTTTGATCGTGTAATCATGTCTGTCGCATCTGTATGTCGGTATTATTCTGTCCGACGACCATAATGCGTGTGTGATGAGATTTTCTTAAAGTGATAACATCTCCAACAAGGTAGTGAGGGCCTATGTTTCAATGTGAATGTGTGAGCAGGGTCTCCACCACTGCTGTTGGATGATCCCAGGCGCTGATCATAGCTATATTCCGTTCGAATTTGTTTGGTTTGTTTTATGTTTTTTTTCGATTTGCATGTCCCATTAAAGACAAAATTGGTCTGATTACCATAATGTAGTCCACAATTGTACAACATTTACTCGATTAATGTCTCACTTTCGGTCGTATGGAACAATCTACAATTATTTTATATTTTTGTCAAGTCATATATACCCAAAGTGATAATCAAACAAAACTTTATAATTTGTGTTTATTCATATGCTTTATATTTGAAGTTTGACTGTACGGACGCTACGATTATACAAAATGAATAAATTTGCATTTATTATAAGTAGAATGAAAAAAAAATCGTTGTCTATATACCATATAGTTTTGGAGGTAGCACTCTATTCACAAGTATCGAAGAGAAACTCGTTTCTTATATTTTGAATAAGAAAAACGAAGTCAAAAGGTAACATGAACATTGCTACATCCATATTGACTGCTACTAAAAAGAGTGTAGGAGTCATTTTATTTAAGAATAAAATTTATTGCGCCTTTACCTCACATTTCAACGGGTATATTTAAGAAAAAAAAGTGATTGTAAATAGAGTAAAATTGGTATTGATTGAGACCCATCCACAGCCCCCTGGCTTTACACCAAACAATTGTTAGACACAATCATTTATCAAATGTCAGTTAGTGTGATAGAGGTTGAATGAATCGATTCGGATGGTACGTAATAAAGGTTTTATACGTCTCCATCGATTTTCATTGTATACATTCCAACAAAAGTATTCAAGGTATAAGATTACGTATCTTTGAGGTGGTCAAGTTTTCATTAAGCTAAATAATTTCTTTTTGAAATCGTTTGTCAATTTGTACGATTATCTGATTGGAAGTAATATCTCAATTATAGTAATTTTGTAAGCTCCACCAGTTGTTTAGTAATGTCATTTTTGTTACATTTTTAATATTATGATCAGCCGTCAAGCTAGTGCAATGGCTAGAGCCGCTTAAGTTTGCTTGAATTCCTTCGAAATCGGTTACATATTCAACTCAATTCTGAATTTCGTACACTGACCAAAATGTAAATAATAACTTTAAAAAATTTGTACTTCTGCGCAGGTTTTGAACAAAGAGAAAATCTGCGCAGAAGTACAAAGTTTACAAAGTTCTTATTTAAATTTTGGCCAGTGTAACAAAACCATGATAGAGCTTTGAGAAGAGAAGGAACGTCGCTGAACGAAAAATTAAATTCAATTTTTGTTCGAAAAGTGGTCAACAACGTGCTCGGTGCTAGTACATTGAACAGAAACCATTATATTAAACATTTATGTTGGGACACTAGCCAAATTCTTTTCAGATTGACTTTTTTTTCGGGTTATACAATTGTTTTTCTGGTAGATAATCGAGCCTAGATCAACGTTTGCGAAGATCATCTTTCGAAAAAAATTGGATCTAGGTAGGCGACGGGCCTGTTCTTCTATTCTAAAGCGTTTGTTAGAATGAGACGGATATAGTTGGTCTCTTTAGAATAGAAGAAAAAAAGTAGCCCGTGGCCTACCTAGATCCAATTTTTTTTTTCGAGAAATGATCTTCGCAAACGTTGATCTGGGCTCGACTATCTACCAGAAAAACAACTACACAACCCGAAAAAAAGAAACCAATCTGAAAAGAATTTGGCTATGGGACACTCTAATAAAGAGTTCATCGGCGTTCATTCTCTTCTAATTCGATGGTAATGAGTAGTGTAACACAATGTAGTAATTGAAGCAGGTACTTGAAATTTTTAATAATTAGACTTGCCTTATCGCTTGAATAAGAATGTTAATTTCCACTGACGTTCGAAACGAATTTTTTAAAGTATATTACAACAAAAGAGGTATAATTGCACGATTACATTCAGGGTGAAATGAAGTAACAATGGCACCAATGGGTCTGCCCAAGTTCTTCACATAAGGGTGAAAAATAATGGATGTTGACCCAATACACAAAAAGGATTTTAGAGGCCATTGTTGCAGAAATTATTAATAATACTTACTAATGTCATATTATGACTATACAAGTATATCATTGTATAGATACAGATCTGTAACCATATTGTGTTGCATGTTCGTGTTCAAATAACATATGCAAAATAATATACTACGAGGTTACTACGTGATATTATATTTGCAGCTAGTATCATTTACTAACAGTTATCATAAATATACTTGCAAGGGGAATAATATTGGGGCTGTCCATAAATGCCGTCTGCTTTTTTCCAACTTTTTTGGCCCCCCTCCCCCTGTCATATTCTTTCTGTTTTTCCGACCCCCCCCCCCTCCCCCCGAAACAGACGTCATATTTTCATAATAAAAAAGTGGGCTATAGACAGCAAAATCGGCCAAAGAATGTAACGTTTTTAATGGCATCATGCGGTGTATTGTTATACACTTGTATAATAATTACACTACACATCTTCTATCAATTTGGGCTTGTGGATTGTATAAGTGTTTGTATATTATTTATAAGTGTTGCACTAACATTTCAAGAGAGATCCAAGCAAGCCGAGCCAACGGTCGTTTCAACTCCTAACAATTGCAGGTTACGACGTGCACTGCCGCAGCAAATGCAAAAATATGTGCCATCGCCAATCGCCACCTATTAATCCAAAACTTTATCTCTGGACTACTTGAAAAAGTCAATTACTGAGCAATCACAAGCAAATCACAAAGCAAATCACATGCTTTGGTTGTATATGTAAACGATTGCGATTGCAGTGATTCAAAACCTAATGTCGCAACACATGGTACTCGTCACTTCATCTTCTATTTTTTTTTTTTTTGAAAACAGACGTCTGTTTCCTCGAACCCCCCCCCCCCCACCCTGCCATATTCTGTCTATTTTCTTGGAAACCCCTCTCCCCCCTTAAAAACAGACGTCATGACGTGTCACTTATGGACAGTCCCTATAATGACATGGAGAATAATAAAGGAAAACGGTTGTCCAGCGCAGCGATCGACTCTGTTACAATCATCTTCGTGGCACTCATCTTGATTAGAAACAACTTTACTTTGTGTTATGCTGACTTTATTTTAACGAAGTTGGTTGCAATTGAAATAAGAGCAACGAAGTGAAAATATGTACAAGATTTTCGATAAATTTGTACTAACGTACTAGTTTTTCAAATTTAGAATCCAAGCCATGTTCACCTATTCTGCTGGCAATGAAATCGAAGAGACATGATACGTATTGCGGCTAGGTAGCCCACATAAACTATTTATCTGAGGAACTCAGCCGCCATGCCATATCAAGTCTCTGAAAAATCGTTTGCATTTACCCCGTATGACAATACATTTGTAAGAAATATTTGAATTACGTTAAAAACGACTTCAGATTGAGCTGGTGCAAGAAATTTAACACTGCTTTTCCCATCGCAAAAAACCTAAAGAAAATCCAAATTTTCTTGAATAGTTTTTGGCGATTAGCAGTATGAATATCCATTTGTTAACTAACATGTAACTTATTCTGTTCTCATATTTTGTCGATACTCAAAGAACATGTCAACGAAATAAGAGACTGAAAAGTGAAATTGATGTGAAAAATGATCTTCACAGTTGTCACTCATGTCCCAGGTCTCATTGGTTTAGTTCATTTGTTTTAAACAACAAATTGTAATGAAATATTACAAATGGTTTATTTAAAATGTAGGGAATGGTAACAAAGCTACATGAAAACACTGAAATGCATGAGAAATGTTCATTATTTCGTTTACATGTTAATGGGATGAAAACACAGCAAGAGGTCCCTCAGGGCTTAACAGTTGTATTTGTTTAAGTAAATTATGGTACATTTAAAAAAAAAAAGATATGTGTTTGTTAGTAGATATAAACTTCAAGGAAGAGATGGAATACAACCTTTAGTTTAGTACAGTGTGTTAGTGTCAGAGTGACAGCTACAAAACATTTGTTTTAGAGATTTTGCAGCAGCCGACTGAAAAACATCGGCCCCCCATGCAAAATTTGGGATACCACGGGATCTCAAAATGTTAGTACTCCCTTCCATTTCAAAGGAAGCGAAACGCCTCATTATTTTGGTATAATTTTCTTCGTAAAAATAATTTTTTATTACATTATGTTAACACATGCCTTAGAAACGTTGAACCCCTATTCAATTTTCCTTTTTACTAACTCTTGGCCCAGTAACAGGACGTCCTGTTTTCGAGGAAGTCCCTTAATTTCTCTTTTTTTTTAGAAATTTCAATGGATAAAACAAAAGTTCGTTAGAAAGAATTTAAAAAACAGAAAATAAAACTGCAAATTGAATCGCAAATTGCGCCGATCGAAATTATTACGATAAAATACAACTCATTTTTAACAAATCCCAGTTCATTATCGGTTTGTTTAAAACGTAAAATAACTTTTAATGTCCTATGAGGCTGACGTCCCCCTTTGCAATTGCTTCTGGTTTTCGTTAACCATTTTCTGCTATAATGAAAAATGTCAGATAAGAAATTCAAAGCGTGAGATAAAAGAGCTGCAACATGACATGCTGAACTTTTTATCGGAAATTTGAACCGGCGATCCTCTATGCAGGGTATCCATCGCCACCTCTCTGTTCTGTGAAGACAGTCAATTGCTCAGCTTTAACAAGTGACATCAATTTTTCAGTTTTTTGAATAAGGTTGCAGTAAGATCAAAGAATCAGAGACAACTGCGATACACTCAAAAACGCACAAATTCAAACGCTCTGTTCGACTAACGAGTCAAACAAAATTTAAACCAAAATAAATATCTATTCTTCACACATTTTGCATAATTTTAAAATACGCAAAAAAACCTGTTCTACAAAATCGCGTTCAGTTGCAATTCCAATAAAAATAAATAGAAGAAACGAAACGCCTCTCGTTTTGTCTCGTCTTCAGCAAATGAAATAAGAAATAGTTTTACGAAGTACGTCCTGTAAACAAATAGACGAGAAGTTCGTGCTAAATTGAAGCAAATTAAATTTCAATTCATTTTCAATGTTTCAAAAGGAAATGGTAAAAAGCAATTAATTTCCAGTTGAAATCAGTGTAAAATCGTTAGATGAATTATTTATAACTGGAAGTAGAACTTCTATTTAGTTTTCAGAATCATTTCTTAATTACTGAGTATCGACAGATTCTTATCTTATATTACATTAAAGGTCGATTACGATACTGTCCAATCAAGAACTGCAGTAGGAGCAAGTGAGTTTGATTAAAAACTTAAATGAACTTTGTTGTTTGATTTCATTGTTCATTTGAAAAAAAAAAAACGGATGATAAACCAGTTATGGTCATGTGGGTATTACATATTATAAAGACGAGATGTTTGTTTGTTTGTTGTATGTTTGTTTGTATGTTTGTGAATAACGCTCAGCGTTACATACCGTTATTTTGGCGTAACGCTATACCCATTGCCATAGAAAAAAATGTTTTTTTTTTGTATAAACCACCCGACATGCAGGAACGAACGTAGAATGGAAGAATCGAAAGAATATGAATAAAGCAGAAGAGTAAGACGAAAAAATATTTTATATGCAAGCGCGTAAAGGAAGATGTCCAAATAACGGAAATATGATACACACGTTCTGTGGTGTGTGTATGTTGCAATTGTTTTTCCTTTTGAATGAAATAAAATGACTTGGGTTTTTTCGTGAGGAACAGATGTTCGGTGTAAAGTAAATATTTTTTGTAATTTTTTTTTTTGGTTGATGTTAGAATGTATGTTTTATTAGCATCATATGTATAAGGCCTTACAGCCTTTTAAGTCACATATAATAAACGATAAAAAACAACGCATGAACATATATTATTTATAGTAGTAGCGAGAATATAATCGATTTAGCCAGTTTGCGAAAAAAAGTAATCCAAATCACTATCGAACATCAGTCATCAGCATTCCAATCGATTTCATATCAAATCAAAATCCAAATGCGAGTCCAAATGTTAATGTAGAAACAATAGTGATCGATTAAATGTTAGCATGATCGAAGAAGACAGCTGATTGCCGGTAATACATCCATTGGGGTCACCTTTGTGTTAAACCGGACGTCAAATTGTTTTTTTTAGATGATGATTGCAATGTATAGGTTATGTAAGACCATTCCAAAGATACGCTTCATATTGTCACGGACAGTACAGCATTTATGAATAATAAGTTCTGATAAAATGGAATGTTGACAAGCAACGTATGGAAGTCTCATTATTGAAATGATTTACATTCACGTTTTAAACGAACTTCCAGTCGCAATCGTCAGGAACTAGTGATTTTAGCAATGGCGCCTTTCTGCACAAACATCGGCATTTAACACGAAAGCGAATAAAATCCACCAGCAATTAGCTACGTTGACCAGCTTATGAGTTCAGTCAAAGCAGCAACATTTACACGAAATAAATAAAAAATAAAATATAAAAACGGGACCATAGTCTTCGACGATATAAAAATACGAAGCAACAATAAAATAGTAATCGTGAAATGAAAAGACGTCCGTCCCGTGTGAAAGCAAAACTGAACTGTGTGATGTTTGGTGTCAAAGGGAAAGTTGTTGGGATGGGTATGTAGTGTGTCGGGATGACCAGCAAAATGGTGGACGATGGTATGGGATGGACTTGGGGTAAAAAAATAATTTTTTTTTGTAACTTTTTTTTGGTTGATGTTAGATGTTTGGTGTCAAAGGGAAAGTTGTTGGGTTGGCTGTGTAGTGTGTCGCGGTGACCAACAAAATGGCGGACGATGGTATGGGACGTACTTGGGGGGAAAAAATAAGAATTTTTTTATAACTTTTTTTACGGTTGATGTTAGATGTTTGGTGTCAAAGGGAAAGTTGTTGGGTTGGGTGTGTAGTGTGGCGGGGTCACCAACAAAATGGTGGACGATGGTATGGGATGGACTTGGGGGAAAAAATAAGAACTTTTTTGTAACTTTGACGGTTTTTGACGGGATTTTGACGGGGATTTTGACGGGGTTTGGACGGGGATTTGGCGGGGGTTTGGACGGGGATTTAGACGGAGTTGGACGGGGATTTTGACGGGGATTTAGACGGGGTTGTTGACGGGGATCTGGACGGGGATTTTGACGGGGATTTTGGCGGGGATTTGGACGGGGATTTAGACGGGGTTGTTGACGGGGATCTGGACGGGGATTTTAACGGGGTTGTTGACAGGGATTTGGACGGGGATTTAGACGGTGTTGTTGACGAGGATTTTGACGGGGATTTTGACGGGGATTTGGACGGGGGTTTGGACGGGGATTTAGACGGGGTTGTTGACGAGGATTTTGACGGGGATTTAGACGGGGTGGTTGACGGGGATCTGGACGGGGATTTTGACGGGGATTTTGACGTGGATTTGGACGGGGATTTGGACGGGGATTTAGACGGGGATTTAGACGGTGTTGTTGATGAGGATTTTGACGGGGATTTTGGCGGGGATTTGGACGGGGATTTAGACGGGGATGTTGACGTTGATGTGGACAGGGTTTGGACGGGGATTTTTGCGGGGATTTTGACGGATTATGGACGGGAAAGTAGGCAGGGAGAGCGCCTCAGGCAGGGAAAGCGCCGCAGGCAGGGAAAGCGCCGCAGGCTAATAATTAGCGGGGGTCAAGGGGGCGGCAGCCCCCTGGTATAACAAAATAATTCTGTTAATGATATCACAGGTTTATGCACGTTCACGTTTTTATTAATATTACTCCTGTTAATAACATCACAGCTTCATGCACGTTCTCGCTTATTGCTTATGAATGCCCTCGCACCCACCCCTCCAAAACCTTCAGAGTGCCCTCGCGGGGTGCCCCCTAGGGGGCTAACGGGATCGACTAGTTGTAAATATAAGTTCGCACACCATGTTGTTGAAGACGGAAATTCAATGAACATGTAAGGCTGTATCTAAATAAGTGAGCCAAATCAAACCCAGTTAACACAGTCCCCTTTTGATGTGGTTTTTCTTTTAGTGTACACTAAATGTGTAGAAAAATTCCCAATAGCGTGACTTTTTACATTTTTCCCGATTGAAAACTTAGCAAAAAATGTACATTTTGTGTACAAAAATGTACGAAAAGTGTGAATTATCGAACGAATGATACTAAATGGACGTTTTTCATTCCATTTATTGTACAATCATGCACACTCAAAGTCCATTAGTGTGACTTTGCTGACTGGGAAAGTGTACCGCTAGTAATTTCTTCAAAAGAATCGGGTTTTTTTTGAAAAGTCAAGTCTTCTTCTACTTCTGAAGCTCATAAAATGAAACCTCATTTTGAAACAGTAACCGTGAGACAGTCGGTGGCGTCATCTGTTTATTTTTTTAGCTGAATATAAAACTAAAGTACCTCTGTCGGTGGCGCCATCCACTATTTCATAACTAAATACTATACAACACATAACTGAATCCACAGCATACCATCAAATTCCTATTCTAGTCCGAGTCAAAAACAAAACGCCACCGATACCGGACCCATCCGTTATTTAAGTAACAGAACGCAACGTACTACATTAGGCGCTAAATGTATAATTATGACTCGAGGTAGAGTGCTTCGATAAACACCTTGCGCCTAAAGTACTTTGCACCGAGTTGCATTTAACGTTTTATGCAACAGGGGAGTCTAAAGTTCTACTTTATAGCACTCAGTCACATAATAGTTATTTGGATCACAAGGGACGCAATAAGAAGCAGGCCGAAAGTGCTTTGCCGTGTTGCCATTTAATTTTTTCATGCTTTCTACCACGGACGAAAGTTGAAAAATGTAGGATTACATTTTTCTTTTCGTCCCTGCTAGCAAGCTTCCAAACAATTTTGAAAGCCTCTACCTGCAAAAACAGTTCTTTCCTAACTCAGAACTGCATCTGACTGTTTGTCATCATGTTTTTTGATTATATCCTGATTAATATATGAGATTTTATTGCGACTAAATTCAACAACAAGTGTATAAAGCTCTGCTTTTAAGACGCATTCACAAGATTAGGCATCTCCCTTCTTTAAGTATTTTTGTATCTGGTATTTACAGCGTTAAGTACTGAAAAACGTTTTGAATACGTACTTCATGAACGTTTTCATTCACAAATTAAACCATGCGAATTAGGGTACTATCGACCGCGGCTTATATTGTGACAGCTGTGTTTTTTCATAGAATTTTTATGTTTTCATTTTGGTTTCGCAAGCATATCTTCTTGATGCTTGAATAGCTAAACGTACACGACACATTTGTTTACAAAGCAATCTATCGGGAAATATTCAACTGAAATTAAAATAATAGAAGACTTATGTAAATGTCATGACTCTTTGCATATTCTACAAATAACATTAACCTAACATGGAGCCGAATTTTAATAAGTAATTATGAGGCGCGCTCCGTGAACAGCTTTCACAATAAACCATACACAACATATTGTATTTTAATTTATTTGTATCAAAGGATTATTCAAAATTATTAATGCTAATGAAACCATTAGTGTTTTGTTTCGCGGTAATGTCGAGGATGAAGCTATTCCAAAATATAAATTAAACTACTGGGGATATGTAATGTAAACGAATATAAATCATACGTATTTAGACTAATGGTTCCGATAAAATCACGTCCTGATGCCATTTCATGGTTTATGAGAGTTAATGAATTTTAGTGTTGCTTGTATAATATTTTAGTAGTTTAATTACAGGCGTTTAGGGAGGGTTAAAATATTTTCATCGATGAAGTTGCCAGATTGTTTATCTACAAAATGTTAGTCTATGTATCATAGTGTTGATAATATGCAAAGTAAAGTATGTATATTTTGGTAGGGACTATTGGTACCGGGAGCTAAAATTCTGTTTATGCAACTGAGTGTCATAAAGCGGAACTTTAGGTACACGATGTGTATTATGACACTCAGCGTACGGACTCGAGTCATAATTACATACCCAGTGCCTAATGTATAACTATGCACCCGGCGCCAATAACGTTTTCATTTTCATATGGAGTCCGACTTAATCCACGAATATGAAATTTTTCCATAAATTATTTCAACTATACCATTGATTGATGAACGAGCATAAAATGCTTCCTAGGTAAATGTCGCGGTTCAAGACTTTTTACTGAATAAAATGCATCTCAAGGTGGTCAGCCTTTTGTCAAAAAAGTTTCTATGACGATGTTGGAGTGGTAAACGAGTACATTATTATGCACTCGGTTCCGACTCGACACTAGACTGCCTACTTGAGAAGTATAAGTAGCCTGGTGGCGAAAATCTGTTAATGTCATCATAGCGGCAGTAACAAATACTATACGTCATATTAATTATTTCAACTCAGCACCAGGCTGCGTACTTGATATTTTCTATTGTAAATGTAGAGAGCAGCAGCAGCTTGGTGCCGAGTTGAAATTTACGTAACGTATAGTATTCGTTACTGCCGTTGCGACGACATTAACAGACTTTCGACACCAGGCTGCCTAATATTAGGCTATTAATAGATCTAAAGTAGGCAGCCTGGTGACGAGTCGAAACCATATCAATATACCCATTCACACATCCAACATTTTCATATTAACTTTTTTCTGAAATCGTCCGGCATGACGAAAATATGCCTTCATGACTTTCATCATTTTCATTAGAATTCTTTTGTTTAAAATTGCGGTATGATGAAAGTTATAAGTGCTTGGCTGCATGTAATAAAATCTCATATAATGCATAATATTTTCCACAAATTCGGTAAATTATCTTCCAATTGTCATGTAGAGGTTAAGCTACTACTTGCTTCCCCCTCGGTATACATATCCTTCTTACACAAAATCTCCTTACAAACGTCTGTCGTTATAATAAAGTACATGAGATACGACCAAATCAAGAGAAAACTTTGTCCCGCAAGGAATAGTATGAAAAGACAATAAAGAACACCTCAAGTTTGCGACGAGTTAGCTATGATAATCGTTCACTTTTTAGCAATAAACACGGAAGTAAGACGAAAAACTTTATCCGCAGTTTGAATAGAAAATTCTTCAGTAGAATGCTGCAGTTAAACAGTAATTTAAATATTAAATTGATATGCGAACATAAACAAAATCAATTTTCTCGAACTACCTACAAAATCTAGGTAAAAGAAAATGAATAAGTTTAGAGTTTTTCGGGACAACACTATGTAAATATTCAATTAAATTATGCTAAGTGTCCTAATTATAATGTATTCCGTATTTAAACGACCAATAAATAATTAATGCAAAACCATTAATTGAACTTGCCGACACGTGAAGAGTTGCATTGAAAAAACTCTGACTGAATAAAAGAACTTTGTCAGCATTTACATACCTATGAAATTTATATAAAATATTACAAGCACATATTATGATTTATTAGTCAACATTTTAATTGAAATGATGATTGACAAGCGCATACACTTGAAAGAAAAACATATCACACATGTCTAGATGCATAAGGCAAATGTTATCAGACGATATCAAGTCAGCAAGTGTGCATAATTTTTGAATGATATTGACTGTAAACTTAATTTATGGAAATTATCTTAATTAAGGTGAGTTATTATTAAATTAGCAGATAATAACATTTGTAGTCTTTATACGAAATTTAATTTATATTTTTAATAAATAATAACATCTACGCTAGAGGTGCGTGCCGTTGGAACCACAATTCCGGAGTTCTTACAATTAGAAACTTTCTCTCTCTCTGCTTGGCAGCATTTTCAACCATAAATAGCCCATCCATAAAGGACGTACTTACTTAGGTCGCTAAGGGGCTAGGGGCTTCGACGACGTACGTTTCATTCTTTTCAACATGTTTTCCAATACATTTTTGCGTACGAGGGGTTAGGGGAGCTGGTAAGGGGAGGGGTTAGGAGGCTGCATAGTTTCATTGTTTCATTCACAATTTAGTTTCTCTATTTAAAACAATAAGACTAAGACCTCTAGTGAACTGCAATGAACTGCAGAGATCTCTAGTAAAATGCAATAAATTGTAGTAAGCTACAGAGACATCTAGTAAACTGCAAAGACATGCTGTGTTGTAATTAAGGGCTGTTCACATATTACGTCACGCTATTTTTTCGATTTTCTCTTCAGAACTTGAGATGCAATGAGATTTAGCCCGTCAGGTATAAGTGAACACATTCCCTTAAGAATCGTGTGGGACTGTATTATGCCATGGAAAATTTGTATGACGAAAGAAAAAGCGTTCACATATTCCGTCCGGGAGTGAACTGCAGGTATGGAATGTAGGGAATTGTATTATAACACCGCCCGCCGCGCCGCGTCGGTCAGTTTCTTTTGCTGATTTTTACGACACAATTACTGAAATAATTGCCCTGCGCATATACATCTAAGCCAAATTGTTGAATTCGACTTCTAAGCACCTAACGACACTAGAAGAAAATCTAGAAAAAAACTTGTTTGTTTTTGTTCAACCGTTCTCCCAAGTAAATTATAAAAAAATTAAAATCAAATTAATTGCAATGTTTATAAAACAAGAAATGTTTTGTATATAATTAAAAGTTAATTCCAGCATATTTTTTTTTGTTTTCAGTTTATAAAATCGTGTGTAACACTCCAAGTGTTAAATGACACGAATAATTTGTTTCAGAGATAATTTTGTTTATAAACATTATTTGTAGCAAAACAGTATCTAAATGACAGATTAGTAAATGGATTCGGTTAAGTAAATATTAATTAATTATTGAATTCGTTTTCAGCGACTCGTGGGAAAAATGATGAAATACACATGTTACTGTATAAGGAAAGGGTAATTAATTTTTAGCACATTTTCAACATAGAATTTCACTGTTTTCGTACAAAATGCACATTTTAAATGCTAATTTGAATATTGTTCAAACAAGGATTAAATTGAGGTAAATTTTAGCAATTATACGATAATTATAATGAGTCGGTTAGCTTGTCAATAAAGTGACAATAGTGTCTATACGGTATATACATATGGTGGTCCAAAATTGTTCAAAATTTTTATTTCGTTTTATTAACATTTTAAGCGGCCGCGGAGCCGTGCGTTGGTGGATTGAATCGTAACAGGTTGACAGGGAATTCAATTGTTTTTTGTCAGATACTTTTGAATTTTCCACAACTTAATTTTTTTGGACCACCTTACTGTTAAACTCGTTTCAATATTTTTATGAACTTTTTACTTCTGCGCAGGTTTTTGCGGTGTTAATAACCTGCGCAGAAATAAAAAGCTCATAAAAATGTTGAAACGAGTTTAAAGCAGCAAGTAATAACAAATGCCTATTTTCAGTCACTGTCACACACAAATCTGAATTTCATTGGAATATTCAGACATAGTTTTTCTCACCCCAAACTCACAACGTGGGTCTGGCTTCTGGCTGTTAGAATTTTTTAGTGGGTGACGAACCTACTTGTGTTTTTTAAAAGAACGAAAACTTTTTTAACTAATTTGTCTGAAAGTAATCTAAATAAACAACAATAAAACATTTTTCCGCTGCTCATGCATCATTCTGATATTCATTTTTGTTTTGCATTTTCTTTACATAAGGAACGAAAATTCGTTGTCCGCTAAAAAATTGAAAAAGACCACGTGGGTCTGGTGAGTTTAAGGTGAGAGAAACTAAGTCAGTTATACTTGTTGGGTTCAACAGATAATCTTTCCATGGAAAGATTCAGAATTTGGGCATTTTTCCGCAGACGGTGTTATAATATAGGATTGTTTGGGTTGAGAGGTTAGGGTGTGGTATACCAACGTAGCCTAAAAATTGAATTGATGACGAAAACATCAGGTTTTTGAATTTACACTTGACAATTTTCAGCCGAAAAAATTGAAAAAGATTTTTCGGACTCCGAAGTCTAATAATATTTTGTGAGATTAATTTTTCTTTCAAGCACCCACAGTATAATCAACTCTTCACCAAACACGAATCGTTTTTCCAGGGAAAGAAGATTAAATGAATACGTCAGAATTTGATCTATTAGAACAAACCATATTGGTTCCCCTCCAACGCTTCGGTACGAAATGTTCCAGTGAATATGAGTACCGAACACCGGAAATGTATCTCATATGCAATACACTAATTTGTCTAATCCAAAGAAAACAAAATTGAGTATAAGAAAATATTTGTTATTTGCCATGTGTGTTGTTTCAAACGTATGGGATTTATGTATCGAAACCAATGCATCAAAAGAAAACAATAATAATTTTATGAGGGGGAAAACTCTCCGATAATTCAGAAAATCTCATGCGAAAACCGGTTCTTCTTAAAAAAAAAAAAACAATAACACACGTACATCGTTAATGCAAAAACGACCTCGAGATTCACTTTTCTCAGATTATCGAACCTTACGCAGTGTTCTAAAATGTTTTTAAAAACTGCGCACACTTTTTTTTTTAAATATACACAAAACTGTGCCAAAAACATCTAATTATAAACACCATGTGTGCATATGTAACACGCTGATAATAGCTATTTTTCAACATGTGTCTAAATGGGATTGTTTTGTGCAAAACTTACCGAAAATAGATGTTTGGTGACTTTGGAATATTGTCATTTGCTATTCAATCGTAACGCTTCAGTGTTTTCGAAATTGAAGTAACATTAAAAACCGCTTTAGTTTCTTCATAAGTTTTAGTATTTCCACCAGAAATTGTTCAGAAGGTCAAAAAGACTCGAAACGTATGGGAAACGGATGTTTAAGCGAGAATGAGGTTTCGAGCCGGAGTCGAGTTTCGGAATAGAATGAATTTAAAAATCTTTATACAGATCCGTTGTGAAAAGTGAACTTTTTAGTGACGGAAGAGGCAGAACTCGTTTCAACATTTTTATGAACTTTTTATTTCTGCGCTATTGAAGTCTATTTTCACCACAATTTCGCATGTTCGAAATATGACTTATTCTTCGAAATATTACAGTTTTTGACCAGTTGTTGAATGTTGCGAAATGTGGTACTTTTTGCCTTACGATAAGATTTTCAAACTAGATTCGCCCGTCACATTTAGTGACAAGTGTTAGAAAAACGCAATTTTCCAGAGATATGTAATGGCGCCTGGGTTGTTCACATAGACTATAAATCGGATGAAACAAACTGTCATATAAAAACATTTTTCTTTGGCTTTATGATGAAGAAATGTCAAATGATGATGACATTTGCTCACATTTTTAGTCTATCTGTGGAGCTTAGCCGTCATATCAAGTCTCTGTTCAGTGTGCGACGACATAAAGTTTCTTTCAACGTGAACTGCTTCTGTCAGAGTGACAGCATGAAATCCGCTAAGCTATGACAAGGCGTGCCAATTGCCTTTGCTTACACATCAATGAGAAATTTGACGATATTATCATTCACAGCGCTGTATATTATCGTCCGCGTGACGATAATATCATCTAGCAATCCTATTTTATTATCATATAGATACGCTTGGTGATTTTGCACATTGGCCTTCCATCTAATCCAACCTCTCTCAATATTCGTATCGAAAATAGAACTGTTAATATTCTGCTTATTCACATGTTACATCGAGCATGTAAGGGACGATTGACTGCACGCTATTTTAGGTTGGTTCACATTGAATTACATATGCCTTGAATATCAAATTATTAGTATGAAAACCCCAAACGAAATTAAAATTAATACGCTTGAGAACAAAATTTTCTGCTTTTTAAACAGATGTAATATTTCGATTCAAATGTGCTTTCAACTCAATTATAACTGATTTGTACAGATACACGTTTTGCATTTAAATGTTATAAATAAGTGTTTAAGATTTGATTGTGGCAAAACAGACACAGCTAAATTAGTTGAGGCACGTTGATGACACGTGCACAGCGAGTGATTTTCTTTTTATAAATAATAAACGAGCGTTCTTGCTCTACATTTAATCTAAATTCTAAATAAATTTTCAGATCGCAGATGAAAAATTTCTCATCGCTGGTTGTTATCACAAATATTTTAACCGATCTATCTAATCGTATCCGCTTCTCTTTAGTTTATTTATGTTCCATCCATTGTTTGTTATTTAACTTACAATCGAAATTACGCACCAATTTCTATAGAAAAAAGCCCCAGACTCAACTTCTATAATTCAACGGGGTCTTCATAAAGAAAAGACATTTTGGGTAAGAAAATGAAATATTTTTTTCTTCATATCTTTCCATTTTAATGGTGATTTGATCTCAGTCTTCATAATTGCCCTACGGCAGTAATTCCGTTCGCTTGCAACATTATTTTTCTTTCTTATCTTTCGCCTCAATCGTTATTATCATTTGGAATTGGGAATTTCACCCAAACAACAAACAATATCGGAAAATTATTGCTCTGAAATGTAAATACACTTTTTCAGCCTCGTTCATGCATTTACTTGTAGCGGACTAGTGGGTTTGCTGTGAAGTGTTAGTTTTCTTAAGCCACCACTTAAAAATATCGCATGATAGTATTAGATTTCAGAGTGTTACCCATGCGAAAAAACTTTTTACTGCAATAGCTCGGTTAAGTGTCATAGAGGCAATTATCCACACGAAAACAGAAAGATTATTTGAGTATGTTGGATCGAAAGTCGGTCATTTATTACAACTGTCAAAATGACGTTTTGAACGTTAAGAATTCCAAAATCTTAAGGATGAAGCTACAAATTTACTCTGAAATAACATCGCAAACACACTTGAAATGCGATGATTTTTCAGAGCAACTTTCGACCTTCATAATCGAACTTCTTGAATTCTGAATCATCTGTTATTCCTGTAAGAGTCATCCTCTCAAAGTATGTCAGCTATAATTTTGAATAATTTGTTGTTTGCGCAGTATTCTGCTCTAAAAACCCATCGCAAATTTGACAGTTTACATTTTTCCGACGTGCTCTTAAATCCAATCGATTGAAGTATGTTTCATAACTGTTCGCTAGTCTTCTAACTTTGACGTTTAAAACGTCATTTTTTTTACCGTTGGAGTGGAGCTACTTTTGATTCCAATATAGATTTGCTATCCAAAGGGGGAAAAATAATGAATTCCAATAAGAGCGAAAATTGGAATTTAGAATTCTCCACAAGTGTAGCACAATGCTTTTTGTGTGTGCGCGGAGTGAATAACCGTTTTTATTCACGAAACAGTCACCTAACCCATGCGGGAAAAACGACTCCCAAAATGAGTGTACCATGACTTAATTTCCAGATGACTTATGAAATCATTTTATGATTTATGGTGATTTTTGGAATCATTTAATGATTTTTGAAATGGTTTTTATAACTTATAAAATTATAAAAATCAGAGATTTTTAATGATTTTTTGAAGATTTTTAATGATTTTTTGATTTTTGATGATTTTTTTAATGATTTTTGTTGATTTTTTAAATCATTTAATCCATAAAAGTCAGTGATTTTTAATGATTTCCAATGATTTTTGGAAGTCTTTCAATGATGACTTTTGTGATTTTTGATGATTTTTTTGCACCATACCATGATTTTCCGGAGTCATTTTCCTGTCGGGGAAATACTACTATTTTGACTTTACAGGAAAACAAAAACTGAAAAAAAAAATCTCACCCGGATTGTCAAAACGTAAACTAAAACGCCATCTTCTCACCTCATTTAAATTAAGAAAATTAGGCTATTCACCCCGCACACAAGAAAGTATATTTTTACTGTGTGCGGGGTGAATAACCTAGAAGCATTCAAATGTGGTGAGAAGATAGCGTTTTGCTGACGTTTTGTTTATTTTCCCAGTTTTTGTTCTCACGGTGGTCAAAGTATGTTATTTTTTCGCCTGAACTATCAGTTTGTCTTTGTTGTTTATAGAAATGTTATAAGAAATTGTGGTTTTTGCTTCATGGATAAAAAAGATTATTCACTCAAAGAACACAAAAAACATAGTGAAAATAATGAATTCCAACTCGAGCGAATTACGGCCATCCCTTTGCTCCGGCCGCAAACTTTCCTCTTCGCTGTTTTCTCGCAACAGACAACAAAGAACCTTTTGATTACTATAAATATTTCGGATAGAAATAGCTGTTTCTTGAAATTATACTAGTACGGAATCGTACGGGGCCTGCATAGTCCCGACGTTTTTGTTTAAATTTGTCCTTTCACTTTAAATTGAAATAATCAATTTCCCTGATATTCTTGATTTTCTAATGTCTTTCGAACAAAAGAAAATTTATTGTGATAAAATACATGAAAATTTGACGATATGAATTGTAAAAGCTCCCACATAATAAAATTGGGAATGTGGGCTGGGTAGTGCTGCTTGCTACATACGCCATTTGTTTTAACGATATTTTAAAGATGTCTATTTAACGGGCATGGAAATTCAAATTTATGCTTTCTCATATGGGATTAAAGTGGAATTAAATGTTAGATTTATGAGAGTAACAGTGTAGCACATATGTAAGTATGTAAGAGAATTTAAACAATTCCTTGTATATAACGGTAGCAGCGATACTGGTTTAACCTTTTCCGTAAGTTATTTCGAGATTTCGTTTTGAATAAAATTTCTAAAATTTATAGAGCTTCGTGACATTGGTATCACACATTTGCACGACATCATTTTTATACTTTGAAGATTATAACCAACGAACATTCATTTCACTTCTAATGATAGACTCTCGGATGAAATGCCATAAAACTAACCAAAAGAAAATATTTTTCAATAAATTTGAACACAATAAATGAAACGCTGTTATACCTTTGAGGCTGTCTTTGAGTCAATGCGATTTGTTTTCTTGTAATTAATAACGCTATCGTACGGTTACAATATCTCACTTAGCATAACACCAGAACGTGTGTTCCATTGCATAATTGCAATAAAATCACGTTTTCAAAATATATTTCTTTGAATGTAATCTTCCACCTAAAGATTTTCAGAGATTCTTTTGTCGAAACCAAATGTGTTCGACATCCGCTTTGCAAAACATGGAAATTTGTTGCATACTTAATTCTATTTTATGTGATACATAAGGATAAAAGCAGGTGGCACGAAAACGATGCACGAAATGTATGCATTTTCACCAATTTTTAACAAAGAAAAACCTTCATTCAATTGCATAATTTTCAAAATAAAATTAAATTTTAAATTTGTTTGAAACGCTGCACTTATGCTCGCAGCTATGTAGAATATCGATTTTTGTTAATGGTGTTTAAGTGTACCTCCCTTAAGTGAAGCATATTAAATGTTTTTTATGATTTTTGTATTTAGAATTTTCTGTTAGAATTTTAATGAATAATCACATTTTTCACTTCTGGAAAAATATATGCAAACTCTTGGTCGAGTATTTTCCATTTTTTTTTTTCGACATTTGTTTACAAATATTTAGTTCAAAATTTTTCAATTCGTTACGAATTTCATTCCAGCTGATGCTCTATAGTGAAGGACTTTTGTTTGTGTGGTGTAGATATGAGCGCCGATCTCCTTTTGCCAGTCGGAGCGGCGAAAAGATGAATTAAAAGTCTTCAACAGAGCAAATCTTAAAATGAATCGTTCTTTTACGATCATGGGCGCCAATTACGAAGAATCTTTAGACTTTCATTCTGCAAAGTAGTTTTTCCCTAATGCTTAGTTCCACAATAAACCGTAATGTCTCAGTAGAATGTATTGATTTAGAGTGGGACTTGCGACCACGAAGACATTGGAATAACAAATAACCTTTACTTGTTTCATGAGAGCCACGAACTCGTGAGCGTTACAAGTTTTCCTCACTAGCAATATGACTGCTTCACAGCCCATCCAAAATGAAAAAACGTACAAATCTTTTGTTTAAAACTAAAACTTATATACATTCTAATATAAGTTTCATTTTGGACGGGCTGTACATAATACTCTTTTAATGCATTCGCTGTCGGTGTGTTAGTAGAGTGTAAAAGTAGGTTAAGACCGTATATAAGTCATTTAAGCCAAAACACCTCCAGCTGATGTATTAAAGCATCATCGTCCTGATTAGACGCGTACATAAGCGGTTATACCAACACTCGGAGCTTTGCTCCTCCTGCGTATGCACCGCTTATATACACATCTCTGCAGTAATATACTATTTCGTAACAAATACTAGAAGTGCGCAATTACAATATGAGTGTTTATTTGTACCGAGAGGCATTGTAGCATAAAAATGAATTTGTTGGCCGAGTCCATATGGAAGTATTTTGTTGCACTAAGTGTCACATTGACAACCCGCGGCATAGCCGCAGTTGATAAGACATCGTGTGCAAAAAATACCTTCACGATAATGTTTTGGTAGGGTAGTAATAGTTCTTTGCATAACAAGGGGTGAAAAGTTGAAAAGTCCAGTGTTAGTGTGAATTTTTTTGATCCAAACGGAAAAATCGCACGAAAACGTGAATTTTCAATATCATTCCGAGATTTGAAGAAAGAATCAATGAAAAGAATGATTTTCGGCTTGAAAAGAAGCATTCAAATATGAAAAATAAAGTTTTTCTTATTCATATTTACTCATTTTCCCTCAACTCAATAGACTGACGAAAGTTTGCAGAAAGTACGATAGAAACGTCAAATTTGGCATTCCGAGATTCGCATACGCATATGTTAAACAAACGCGACCTCTAAAAAAAAAACAAATGTGAAACATGTGTGTTCTACATTTTTTGGTTGAACAGTAACAAAAGTTGAATTTAGACATATTGAAAATATCGACACATGTGCTCCAATTAGAGTCAAGGAATCTTTCATAGAGTTTTGTTTTGCAGAAAATGAAAAAAATTCAAAATTAATTTTAATTGATCCACGAAATATTTGCAAAAATGTGAGCTGTCAAGGTTGCGATGTTTTTTTAGAACATATTACTGCGAACATATAGCGAACTATTCAAAATTATAGCTTGTGTACTATGAATGGATAACTCTTACACAAATAATAGATGAATCAGAATTCAAAAAGTTTGAGTATGAAGGTCGAAAGATACTCTGAAAAACCATCGCATGCCAAGTTTGTTTGCGATGTTATTTCAGAGCTTTGAGTATGAAGGTCAAAAGATGCTTTGAAAAACCATCCCATTCCAAGTTCATTTGCGATGTTATTTCAGAGCTTTGTACCTTCTTAAAAAACATCGCAAAAATGGGCGAGCTACAGAGTGCAAACGAAACAAAAGAAATTATTTGCTCACAACATTTTGCACACAACTGATAAAGCTTAACACTCGATTGACACAACTATACTTCATGGATAGTCGCATACATCGCTTAGTGTACCTAATGAAGTATAAAGTTGAAAAAATGTAAGTAAAGACACTATTTCCAAATTTGAAAAAATGAATTAACTTTTTTTTGTTACAAATTGATTTTTTTTTTTGTGTAAAATTCTGACTTTAAAAATATAATAAAATAATATAATTTCATTTCTAAAAACTTTGTATTATTCTGTAAATACTTTCACAAGGTTGATATCGTGTCTACAATATTTTTTATTTCTGATTAATCGTCAAATGAATCTTGAAAACAATACCCAGTTCACGTGTAGCCTGCATGCTAGAACCAATTATGTGCGAGAAAGCAAATAGTTTTAAATTGAGTTTGAATCAATAAATTCTTATCTATTAGATATATCTTGTCGGTAGAAATTAGCTCACTTACCATATCAAATTGAATTGCAAGCGTTCTCATTCATCAACTTTTATTTGATGTCGTACTTTGATATATCAAAAGTGACCTTCAATTGGTATAATTTCATGTGCACATGCATCCAATTTTTTGTTTCATTTTAAAAGATATAAATACGATTAATTTAACACATGCACTAGACTTTGCATATTTATTGTCTATGACTTATCTGCTGCTCGTTAGCAGTAGATACCATTTAAAATTGAAACAATTTACATTTGGTAAGGAACTAAACGAACGATCCCATTTCAATTATCTCAACGTTAGATTGCATTTTGGAGTCGTTTGCGAGATTCAAAAATATCAATACGAATAAGTCTGCCATCGAAGCGAGATGAAGAAAATGCCAATACGACTTACATAACGTTTCGTTTCGATTGAAATCATTTATGGGCAATGAAGATAAGAACATGAATATTTCTTGCATGTAGTTAAATTGCTAAATGCTGAAGATAACACCATAGAAGCTACAAAATTTTATACAGTTCATCAATTTTGAAATCATAAAATCCTTTATGACAATACGACTAGCATAAAATATTGAGTTGAATGATTCGACACGGTTCGGTTACATTTTTCAATAAAAATACCTCCATAAGTTCTTTGCAAACGAAGCAAACACTTTCTGGTAAGATAAAGGGAAAGAAAAGTAGATCAGTTTCTCAAGCATGAACATTATGGAATAAGTTTTCAAGACATACATGAAAAAATCAAATTAACGAAATATTTTTATACTATAGCGATTTGTACCGCTTGTAAATGTGATTAAAGAACGAGAAGCGATGTAAGCAACATTTTATTCTACCGAAAAAGAAAGGGAAAAGTTGTCATAAAGCGTCATATCACATATTTTCTTTTTTTGTAGTATTTGTAGCATTTTGTAGTAAATGCTTTCATGACGAATTATATGTACATGTACAGGCTGAATAATATAACTTACACGTTGTACAATTATACTTACAGGTGGTATAAAACACTCTTTGACATAAAAATACCGTTCCTAGCTTTATTTCCGTGTAGACAAAGTACACACAGCTGGAGAAGGAGCTTTTTGGACCCTTACGAAGTACAAAGGACCTATACGTTCACTACAAACAATTTTTTCATAACATGGGGTAGATCGAGGTGGGAGTTGGGGGGATGCATCTATTATCGTCTAGGGTTTTAGGGTAAAATGGCCCAGTCCTAGAATATAGCTTTTCTAGATTTGGATGGTCTGAGACGTAGTTCGGTAGGGCTTTTGACATTATATTCGGTAATTTCTATGGATCTTTGAAATTTTTACAGTTATAAACGAACAGAAAACGTTGGATTGCTTGCTTATTTGTATAGATACGTTGAAGTCTCTTTGCCACATCTTTTCTGTTTGCCACATCTATCCTGATACGTACCGGTCTTTGGTTATGTTTTTAAGAGTGATTTTGCGAAAAAAATATGAAAATTGTCACTTATCATCATATTTCCTTCATAAACGCTTCATTTTCACCAAAATCAAATATTTTTTGTAATTTCCCCCAAACTAGCTAAATTTCTACATAAAATACAACACCGTCACGCTTTCTATGGTAACCACCGACACTCGCTCCTTTCATAAAGTATATCGTCGCTTGTGAACAGCTCATTTTCGCATATCTTTATGCAGATCATGCTCCAGTGCAGTTATACTGATTTTTTTGGTGGAAAACAGTTAAGCAGACCGGTGCAACAGCCTTAAACCGGGGAAGTTTTTCCATGGTTTTATAGTAGGAATGTACACTAAAACCCTCCACGCTTAATTCTTCAGTTCATCCTTGTCTTAAGCAGCTAAGCCACCTCAAAGCTTTCACCTAAAATAACTAATAACTCAGGAGGGGGCGAAGGCTCCAAAGGCCGCAGTACTTAAAAATCTTTGTATCATTGGGGATTACTACCCTATACAGTTTCATTTTTTTTTCATTTGGTTTTAGACGAGTTATAGCCAAAAAACCATTTTTACCACCTTCCGACATGCACTTACTTAGACAGTCATAACTCTCCCGAGATGTCTTTCCCAAAATGAGAAATTACTTTTTTACCATAGAACAACGAATCGAATGACTGATATTCGAGAAAAAATGGGACATGTTGTCCAAAAACTGTGTTTAATCGGTTGAAGTTTTCGCAAAATCACTCTTAAGGGAGTACGCTCTTGGACAGGGACAAGGAATTGTCATTGTACCAAACACTTTCTCTGCGCTTATCATCTCAGACATTCATACAATTCTTTGCTCGACAACGTCTTGCAATTTTTGTCGAGTTTGCGAAGAGATTATGAATCTGTAACACATTATCTCGAAACCGAGTGATATAACAACATTTTCAAAATCGCAATGGAACGAATCATGATTACATCTGATATCGACGAACAGACATTCACCAAAAATATTGTAATGTGGATCGAACTCACTTTGTGTTAAGCACACCAAACACTAATACCACACACAAGTTTCTTTTGTCGAAAATATGTGAGCCCAGCTGTCGTTGACGACAAGCTTCTAGCGGTGTATTCCAAAGTCGAAAATCCAATGGTGACAAAGTTGAACTTTAAACTTTTTTGTGATCATGATTCATTTGAATGTTAAAAATTGTTGTTCAACACGAGAAAAAAATGCGCAAACATGACTCAGAACCGTCTGTGGACCATATCTGTTATTGGAACGAGATGTACACAAGTTATTTCAGCTGTTTTATTACAGTAACAGTAGCCTAAAAATAACCATTGAGTGTGCAATGAGTACTTATGCGATGTCTCACCTCACATTAAGAGTCCTATTATAGCGACAGCGACATCTCTACCTGCCCTATGACGTGTCATTTAAGGTTGTCATTTTTGTGTATGCAGTAAGATCAAAAGCTATTAAGAGTCCATGTGTAAAAGTCCATGGCAAAAATAAATGAGCTTGCGCTTAGCATCTCAGGCACGTGTGTGATGTCCCCATTGAGGCTTGAACTTCCAGTGCGGTTCGGCTTACCAGGCCGTCCCACTGTATTCATTATTGGTAAAAGCGGTCATAGGCAGCGTCGGACGAGTGTTGGTCACGGGGTACGACCAATGCGGGACTCGAACGGTACCCCATCGTTGACGATCAGGCAATGTAAAAAGGTTGATGGTTTGTTTATTGGAAGTCTAAACGTTAATGGGGGTTTTAGGGGTCGCAAGGGTGAGTTGGTGGACTTGGCAATGGATTATGGTGTAGATATATTAGCGTTGAGCGACATTAGGACGACAGGGCAGCGCGAAGAACTGGTGGGCGGTTATAAAGTGTTTTCGTCTGGTGTTCAGTCTGGTAGGGCGAACTGGGGAGTTGGAATGGCTATCAAAAGGGAATTAGAAAAGTTTGTTTTGAACGTGCGGTAGGTAAGTGAAAGGATCATGTGGGTCTCCATTAAGCTGACAGGAGGTATTTATCGGCTGGTTAGTGTTTACAGCCCGTGCGAGGGTAGCAGTGCTGGCGATCTTGA
>CM055403.1:6981242-7008247 GCA_029228625.1 Pseudolycoriella hygida | reverse complement strand
ACTCCGCGGTACTATCTGCCAACAGAATCAAGTCATCCGCATAGGCCAGAATTTTCATTATTACCTCACCCACCTTGACATTTCCCTGCAAGTTCGCCTGCGTGATGATTTTGTCCATGAAAATTATGAACAGAAGCGGGGAAAGACAACAACCCTGACGAACGCCCTCTTTAACCTCGAAAGACTCGCTAATTTCGCCGTCTATCCTTACCGCTGCCCTGCTTTCTGAGTAAATACTCTTAATGGCACGTAGTAAGCCCCCATTGATACCGTACTCGCTAAGAACCCCGAACAACTTCTGCCTTGGTACCCGGTCGAATGCCTTCTCCAAGTCGATGAAGCATAGGTACAAGTCCCTGTTCTTTTCATAAAGCTTTTCGATAGTCTGCCTGAGGCAGAAAATCTGATCCTGACACCCCCTCAGAGGCCTGAAACCACCCCATCCAGTACACCTTCCACTATGTTCCTAACCCGGTCAACAAGTACACTCGCGTACACCTTACCTACCACGCTCAAGAGCGATATCCCCCGGTAATTACTGCAAACCTTACGGTTGCCCTTCTTATAAATTGGAGCAATAACACCGAAGCTCCAGTCAGCAGGTACCGTAGAAGACCTCATGGCCAAATTGAAAATCCTACAAAGCCATTGGATCCCACCTGATCCGCTATATTTAATAAATTCTGTCCTAATTTCATCCACCCCTGCGGATTTTCCTGCCCTTAATCTGCCGACCTTCCGGGACACCTCATCCAGTGTAATTTCCTCCTCCACCTCCAAGCTAGGACCCGCCTCCCTCCCATTTTCTTCTACCAGATTGACAGATGTAAATAAATCCTGAAAGTAATCCCGCCAAGTCTTCAAGACTTCACCCTTATCTGTAATTAACTCGCCGCCTTTATCTAAAATGCTACCACATCCTTCTTTCACGCCACCGCGCCTAATGCCCTTAATCATCGACCAAAATTTCTTACCCCTGCCTCGACCTGCCTTTTCCAATTCCTCCCCAAACTTCTTCCCCTCCCTGTCCTTCGCTTCAATGACTAGATCCTTAACCAGTTTACTACAAGCCTTGTAAGCATCCCACTTCTCCGCCGTCCTGTCCTGTAACCAGATCAAGTAAAGTTTCCTTTTTTCCAATACAACATCCCTGATATCGGCGTTCCACCAACCCGTTTTTTTGTTTCGACCCCCGCTAGTGACACTGCCCAGACATTCCTCAGCCGCACCCAAGATAAATTTCTTAAAATTCGCCCACTCAGTCCCAATGTCCCCGCAGTCAGCTGGAAGCCCCTCAAACCCTTCGGCGAATTTTGCCATAAAACGAGACCTTACTGCCTCTTCCCTAAATTTGCCCACACGAAATTTGCGACTTACCACCTTCTTCCTTTTAGTCTGACAGAGTTTCCCAACCGACAGATGGGTACCCAAAAAGTAGTGGTCAGAACCAAAAGTGAAACCCCTGAAAACACGTGTGTCCCTGACCACCTGTCTCCTGTCCTGTTCTATAATCATGTAATCAATGATGGATTTGTGATCCAAACCCTCCTTGACGTACGTATACCGATGGATCCATTTGTGCCTATAGAAAGAGTTGGTTATTGCTAACCCATTGAAATCACAAAAATCTAACAACCGTTTACCATTTGAATTCAGAGTTCCTTCCCCAAATCTACCCACTACCCTTTCATAACCTGAGTTGTTTTTAAAGTTTCCTATTCTTGCATTAAAATCCCCCATCAAAATCAGAGATTCATTTCCCTTTTTGCTAACCACGTCCCCCAACTGTTCGTAAAAAATGTCCAAGCCAGCAGCATCACTGCCTTCGCAAGGGCTATATACGCTAACCAGGCGATAAATTCCCCCCGCTAACTTTACAGAGACCCACATCAGCCTTTCATTTACGAAACGAACATCCAGGACAAAGTTGATCAACTCCTTCCTGATTGCGATTCCAACCCCCCAATTTGCCCTACCAGACTGAACCCCGGACAAAAACACCTTATACCCGCCTACGTGCTCTTCCGTCTGTCCCTTCGTCCTAACGTCACTCAACGCCAATATGTCTATACCGTAGTCCTTTGCCAGATCCACTAATTCCTCCCTGCGATTCCGAAAACCCCCATTAACGTTTAGACTCCCAATAAACAAACCATCAACCATTTTGCATTGCCTGACCGTCAACGATGGGGTACCTGTCAAGTCGAGCGTTGGTCGTACCCCGTATCCAACACCCGTCCGAGGCTGTGTGTAATTGTTTTTACCGAGAATGAATACAGTGGGACGGCCTGGTAAGCCGAGCCGCACCGGAAGTACAAGTTTTAATGGGCACCAAGAAGGGCTGTTTGGAATGCAATGTATTCGTTTGTTTACATTTTTGCCAAACCGACTGCTATGCATATAGCGAAGTCATCAACCGAAATTATGACCATAAACACTTATCAGAAGGAGGATGCCGAGAACGACAAATAAAGTACACAGTATTGAATTGATTGTTTTGCAAAGCGATGATTCGAAAAATATCACAACATTGAGGTTATGTTACCCAGACGCCATTCGGAAGCTAAAATGTAAATGTAATTGAAGTTCCAAAAACAACAAATTTCATATTAAAACGCGCCTATTGCACAGAAAACAATCCAAAGCTACAGAATGGGCAACGGAGAAGGTGAAAATAAGGGAAACCGAGCAGTTGACTGCCACGTTGCATATTCCATCACGTTGTAATGAAACACGAAAAAAGAACAACAAAATTCGCGTAATGACCTGAGTGATGCGGCACTCGACACAAAAACAATTAACAAAACTAAATATTTAAAAGAAAAGAAAATCCCGGACCGAACGCAAAATTCCAAAAATAAATAAAACTTACACAGAGCAAACCGAAACACGTCCAACCCGGCGGCCATTTTGACTTGTACTTGTACTATATTTTTCTGAGAAAAATTTTTTTTGAGAAAATTTTTTTTAGAGAAAAATGTTTTCCGGAGAAAAATTTTTTCTGAGAAATATTTTTTTTAGAAAACATTTCTTTTGGAGAAAACTTTTCTTCAGAGAAGATTTTTATCGAAATAAATTTTTTTCAGAGAAATATTTTTTCAAAAAATTGAAAATTAACAACTGCAAACTTCCAAAACGGCTGATTTCGCATACAAAAACCTCTTAAAAGGTAAAGTGTGAGTCAGTCCGTAAGTTCACTTCCAAAATTAATGATATCGCTACGGCCTATCGCTGATAATACGCAAAAAATTTGTTTTTGAGCGTTTTTGGTTTTGAGCTGCAAAAATTTGACTTTTATTTCTTATTACATAGATTGTTTAGGGTGAAAATAAATTTTTGAATGTAAAAACTGAAAGTACAGACAAATTATTTTGTCGTTGGGTCTGGCATTTGTGACGCAATTTTTTGAAAACAACGTTATTTTGTTTTAAACAAAGCGTTGTTATTTTTTCAGAAAATAAAACTTTGAACTCAAGATTCCATTGAAACAAACTTCTGCTTATTATCAGCGATAGCGTCACTTCAAGCGATATCATTAATTTTGGAAGTGGATTACGGACTACGCCAAACTTTCCTTTTAAGAGGTTTTTGTATGCGAATAAATCAATAATTAGGGCGCGGAAAATCAAAGAACAAAGAAAAAAAAATTTGAAAAAACTTTTTTACATTTTTTCAAAAAAAATTTTTAGTTTAATTATTAAAAATTAAAAACAAATAAACGTAAAGTGAACTATTTACACGGAAGTCTGACCTATAACTCAGGGCCAAATTAAATTCAAAGGTAGGAATTCAATCGAAAGTTGCTCTAAAAATCATCGCATTCTAAGTTTGTTCGCGATGCTATTTCACAGCAAATTTATACCTTCATACTTAAACGTTTTGAATTCTGATTGATCTAATATTCATGTAAGAGTCATCCTCACACATTACATGAGTTAAAATTTTGAATAATTTGTTATTTACGCAGGATTCTGTTTCGAAAAAACATCGGAAATTTGACAGTTCACATTTTTGCGACATGTGACATAGAAAATATGAACTGTCAAATTTGCGATGTTTTTTCAAGACAAAATCCTGCGTAAATGAAAAATTATACAAAATTATAGCTCATGTACTGTGAGAGGATGACTCTTCCACGAATAATAGATGAATCAGAATTCAAAAAGTTTAAGTATGAAGGTCAAAATTTGCTCTCAAAAATCATCGCATTCCAAGTTCGAATGCGATGTTATTTCAGAGCAAATTTGTACCTTCATATTAAAACTTTTTGAATTCTGATTCAGCTATTTTTTGGGTAAGTGTCATCCACTCTTAGTACATGAGCTATAACTTTGAATAGTTTTTTATTTACGCAGGATTCTCTTCTGAAAAAACATCGCAAATTTGACAGTTCCCATTTTTGCGACATGCTCTTAAGGATTGAGAAATTTGATACTTCTCAACCAGCAAGGAATCAAGTGACAGCACTATGGTCAATTATGAATCCAGAACCAGGGGCGCCGGAAACGGTCTTGCCTCGAGGCTAGGGCAACACTACGATTAAATTTGTCGAGGCTGAGCAACACTACGACTCGTCGGTGCAACGACAAACATCTTTTTCTCAATATTTAACATGTCTATGTAAAAAACACACTATTGCCCCTTCTGAATCAGAAGTTCTGATGTAATGAAAAATGTTGAAAATCTTTTTTTATCTGATTGGAATATTGTGTTTTGGCATACAGTCCGGGAAATAACGTCATCTCTCCTAAGAAGTTTAAAAGATATCATTAAAGGGGTCGAAGTTTCCGTACTAAATTTCTTTCGTGGACCTCATACCTCAGAAAATACTGAACGAAGTACTTCTCATCCTTGAGTTCTAACAATCGGAATAAAATGTGCCTTAACGGGCGATTAAATTCTAGGAATTAACCTTTAGAGACATCATTCTCTATCTAAGTCTCAAAGAGAGATCAAAAAACAGAGGAAAGTACTTCTCTTCCCAGAGTTCTAGCACTGGGACCTTGTGGAGATATGACCTCTACGGACCTTTCACCTTTTCTCTGGTGAAAATAGGGGAAATCGTTTGAAAAGCACATTAATTCTCACATTTTTGAAAGAAAAAATTGAATAGGAAATTACTAATCACAGGGCTGTGGCTCCTGACCCTTTGATATATCAGAGCTCGGCCAGCTATCTTTGATATCGTATACGAATACCTTTCCAAAACGTCCTGGATATCCTGGACCCTTTGCAAAAAAGTTGTTCCATGGATTATAGGTATTGAATCAAAGTTTCCGAAACCGTCGAGATCATCAAAAGATATTCAGATTTGACGGAGATATTTGAGTTTGAAGTTTTACATAAGACAGGTTTTAACCGGCTATTACCGGTTGATGAGGTCCAAGAAAAAAAAATTAGTTAGGAAGCTTCGTCTCCACAACTCGAAATTCATCTAAACTCTCTAGAGAGCGAGACGACTTTTTTTGACATAGTGCCCTGTACTCATATCACTATTTTGAAATAAATCATGCAATTTCGTGTCCGCATAAATCTTTCAAATTTTCCATTAACAAAATTTCAATTCGCGGGTACACAGCCCACACGGTTCCAATTTCAGGTTATACTAAAGTAGACATAATCTTCTTGTAGAATCCTTTTACCTATAGCCCGTTAGACATGATGATGCTGATACTAAAAATCATTGTACCTGTAAGCTTTAGTTTCGTATGACCTAGAATTTACTCGTCCCGAGATATATTCGGGCAACACAACAAAAAAATATAAAGCGGCGCCCCTGTCCAGAACAGAAACCATTTTCAGAGCTGAAATTTTTGCTGGGACCTATCTGGGAAGCCATAATGCCACCGTTTTACCTTAACTATCGATAATTTTAGTGATTTTCGTATGAACAAACTGTCAGCGAATGAGTTATTTTTTCATCAATAAATCATCGAAATTGCTTGAATTGTCATTTGAAAATCGTTATTCAATCAATTACTTTTGCTGTGAGTCAAAATAAGGTAAAAAATCTGAAAATTGAATCTTTCTTGTTGTACAAAAGTATGATTATATGAGTGAGAGTTTGAACCATCATTCATCGACCACTATTGGTAGGTTCCAGCAAAAATATTTACCCATTTCCATCGAAAGCCTCTTAAAAACAAATGATTGAAGATGAAAGCGAAAAACTAACTCACCAACAAAACCAGCTAAAAGTACAAATCGCCATCAAGGGAAATGTATTGAAACCGTCTACTTACAAACGTAAATACCAAATATTTGATGACGAATATCGCTTTCAGATTCGCTATTGAAAACACATCTTTCATCTGAAATAACAAATTATTTCGGTCGGGAAAAGTAGATGAAAATGTGAACAATATGTGGGTGCTGAGTGGATACCTACAGAATGATTCTCTGTTATTATATACAAATTTACTTTCTTTTAGAATAATATTTGCTTTCAACCGGGGAAAAAAATGTATGTGAATGTGACATAGAAATCTGGCAAAATATGTCTAACCAATAAATGGGTTACGGCTTGATAGGTCGCGTATGTTTCAAATCAAATTATCGAATGGCTGTTTTTTTCGCATTTTCCCCCTTTCTCTATTCCATCTATTGCCTAAGAGGATTGTGTTTCTGCTTCGATTATATATTATTTGCGATGATATTTTGTATTGGCGTTGTGGGCCAATTTTGATGCTGTGTAATATATAAAATTTTCTTTTTATCATTTAATTTGAATACAAAGTGCCAACTCTTGCAAGAATGTCTACTACGGCATAATGTGATTATTCGGGTACTTGGTTTCGAATTACACGTTTTGGTTATAAAAGTTTTCCTCGTCGCCACTGATGGATGAAAAATTGATTTTCTGTTTTTTTTTTTTTTTGAATTTTTCTGTTGCGATGAATATTTATAAAAGAAAATAATACTTTTATTGGCACATTGAGAAGTAAGGAATATAAATGGTATCATTGCCAGCAGCTGAAATATATTTACAACGCAAATATGGTAAGTAAAGAGAGGTATATCAATGCTTATGACAAACATTGAATGAGAATTAGAAGCGATTCTTTTTTCCAAGCTACAACATTTAACGTACTTAGAAAAGAAGCTTTATGTTTCAAATTATGTTTCAAACGCGCACTTGATATTGTAATTTACAAGTAGAACGGAACTTACCGAATTTGAATATAATGAACGCGTGATCCTCTGTGTTACACACAATTTCTGCTGAAAATAGAAAAATGTTTATGGTTAAAAGTTTGCAGCTCATAAAGTTTCTATTAGAACAGAAATAAGAATTTATGGATCGAACGATATTAAAAATGATTTGCTGGGAAAAAGTTAGACCATCGCAGATATAGTGCTACGGGCATCTCTCGAGGCATCGTCTTTACAAACACTGTAAATTTAAAACTCTTTATTGAGATCAAGAAATTATTTCCCAGATTTCCGTTATCAATCAGCCCGTTGAACATCCACACAGCGAAATGAAAAAATATTTTCAATTAGCAAGGCTTACAACGTCATATAACACTCTATGACGAACCTGCCTTTCGGATTTTCATGTTGTGATACATTACAAACCGGCCTGGTATAAACCATTTAGAAATGTTAGTTATTTTTAGACCCGTACGAAGAACGAAGTTCTTCAAATAAGGGTCTTATGCGTTTACCACGACGTTTGTAGCCACCCCAATTTCGACACGGGAGTAGGGAGGAGCATCGATCATGGTCCTTAGATGACGAATCAGCAATAAAAAAATGTCCGTCCGTCCCACAGTGTGGAATATGTCGATAATGTGGGCACGCTCAAATAACTGTATAAGACGGTGAGATAGAAATTTTTGGTCTTCAGCAAAGTTGTTCAGCATGAAATGAGGAACAACTTTGCTGAAGACAGAATTTGCCGAAAAATTCAATCTCAAGAGTTATGAGCTGTTGAAGATGACCCTTCTAAAAAGTGTCATTTTCGGGTCTCATTAATATACAGGAGAAGAATCGTAAGATTGTGCAACGCTTCGTTTTAACTCGTTTCACCGAAAAACCGAGTTTTGCATGCACAAAATGTAAGCGAATTCGTCAAAAAAGAGATAAAAGAGAAAAAAGAAAGATGCACAAGCTTATGATTCTCCTCCTGTAATTCTTCAAGTATTTGAGATAGAAATATTTGATCTTCGGCAAAGTTGTTCAGCATAAAATAACGAATAATTTTGCTGGAAAAACATTTTTAGTAGAAATTTTATTTTGAAAGTTATGAACTGTTGAAATCTGAAAATTAGTTTTTACATTGCATTTAAAATTTTTCCCAGTTTAAGTGATCATAACTTCCAAAATAAAATTTTTATTACAAATATTTCTTTAGCAAAGTTGTTTATGCTAAACAACTTTGCTGAAGATCCAAAATTTCTATCTCACCGTGCGTCGTACACAGTTATTTGAGCCTGTCCACATCACCGACATATTCCGCCACTGTGCGTCCGTTCGACAACACGATAACTCGAGTAAAACTCAACCAATTTTCAAAAACATTTTTTTCCCTGAAAGGTAATCCAAAAATTTTTTATGGGATTGAATCTGGGCACTGTCGGCGCAAGGGCCGCCGAGCTAGGGCCGTTTAAGTGGTTTTTGGTCTTTTGTACATAACTCGAGTAAATCTTTTTCGATTTTTATAATTGTTTTCTTAATCGGCAGGTCTATGAAAGCCCAACAATTTGTAGAAGAAACTTTTTTGAGATTATGCCCTAGGATATATCTAGGGCACAGAGCCGCCGCTTTATATTTTTTCGTAGTGTTGCCCGAATATATCTCGGGACGAGTAAATTCTAGGTCATACGAAACTAAAGCTTACAGGTACAATGATTTTTAGTAGTGGCATCATCATGTCTAACGGGCTATAGGTAAAAAGATTCTACAAGAAGATTATGAAGATTATACTTTAGTATAACCTGAAATTGGAACCGTGCGGACTGTGTACCCGTGAATTGGAATTTTGTTAATGGAAAATTTGAAAGATTTATGCGGACACGAAATTGCATGATTTATTTCAAAATAGTGATATGAGTACAGGGCACTATATCAAAAAAAGTCGTCTCGCTCGCTAGAGAGTTTAGATGAATTTCGAGTTGTGGAGACGAAGCTTCCTAACTAATTTTTTTTTCTTGGACCTCATCACCCGGTAATAGCCGGTTAAAACCTGTCTTATGTAAAACTTCAAACTCAAATATCTCCGTCAAATCTTAATATCTTTTGATGATCTCGACGGTTTCGGAAACTTTGATTCAATACCTATAATCCATGGAACAACTTTTTTGCAAAGGGTCCAGGATATCTAGGACGTTTTGGAAAGGTATTCGTATACGATATCAAAGATAGCTGGCCGAGCTCTGATATATCAAAGGGTCAGGAGCCACAGCCCTGTGATTAGTAATTTCCTATTCAATTTTTTCTTTCAAAAATGTGAGAATAAATGTGCGTTTCAAACGATTTCCCCCATTTTTACCAGAGGAAAGGTGAAAGATCCGTAGAGGTCAGTTCCTAGAATTCCATATCTCCACAAGGTCTCAGTGCTAGAACTCTGGGAAGAGAAGTACTTCCCTCTGTTTTTTGATCTCTCTTTGAGACTTAGTTAGAGATTGATGTCTCTAAAGGTTAATTCCTAGAATTTAATCGCCCCTTAAGGCACATTTTATTCTGATTGTTAGAACTCAAGGATGAGAAGTACTTCGTTCAGTATTTTCTGAGGTATGAGGTCCACGAAAGAAATTTAGTACGGAAACTTCGACCCCTTTAATGATATCTTTTAAACTCCTTAGGAGAGATGACGTTATTTCCCGGAGTGTACGCCAATCTGTATTTCAATCAGATAAAAAAAGATTTTCAACATTTTTCATTACGTCAGAACTTCTGATTCAGAAGGGGCAATAGTGTGTATTTTACATAAACATGTTAAATATTGAGAAAAAAATGTTTGTCGTTGCACCGACGAGTCGTAGTGTTGCTCAGACTCGACAAATTTAATCGTAGTGTTGCCCGAGCCTCGAGGCAAGACCGTTTCCGGCGCCCCTACATCTCAATTCCGATAAACAGTTTTTATTGCCTACCCCATCCGAAAGTTGATGATTACATGTATGTTTACCCCCTACGAAAACCATGCACTACATGTGGGGTCTTTTTTGGGACATTTTTTGTGAAGCTAAACTCATGTCTTAACCAGTGGATTAAAGCTCTTGTCGTCACTAGTGAAGAAAAAATCTCAAAAACACGTCTGCTTGCTAATATTCGATTGAGTAGGTTCAAAAGTCAACCGCAGACATATTTGTTCCGATTGTTAGATTTGTAAATAAAGCAAAGGTGATTGAATCGGTTCAAGTCAAGTGAAGTTGAGTGTCGCGCCATCGTGCGGCTTACCGGTGAAAGGCATTGTTGGAAGGTGCCGGTATTCAACTCAACTCCTACTAGTTTCACTCTTAGTATATCTCAGAAATGGCAATAGGATTGTCGCACAGCTTACCACTGGCGCAGTAAAAATACTTTCCGGTAAATAATGATCTAGCCTCTAACCCTCCATCGGTTGGTAAAGGGGATTATTATTATTATTTTACCTTCGAGAACCGAAAATACAAATAAGCGAAAGTAATGCACAAAGTCACCAGACATGATGCGAAAAGTGGACACGCAATATGCGAGATCATAGTTCTCGTAATGAAAAAGTGTGTGACTTGTGCGATTGCAGCCCTTGCCTTTGGTTGAATTGTTTTCTTTCTGTTTCTTGCAATCCGAATAAGGCCTGTAGCACAGTCACTTCGTTTAGCTCTCCGTTTACGACTGTACAATGATAACTCCTCCAACTTTTCATTGCTTGATCGTAAACGGAGAGCGAAACGAAGTGACTGTGCAACAGGCAAAACTATTTTTCAAAAATCATTTTCATGCTTCATAGCAGTGCCCAAAGTAGAAAGTGTCAATACTTTCGCCCTTCAAATCGACATTTTTGACTGCTACTAAGTGTGAAAAACTTGATACGTCACCCGGCAAAACACTTTCGGTCTATTATCCTTGTGACGTAAGTAACTATTTCCAATATTTCGACATTTAATGGCTGATTTCGAAAAGGGGATGGGACAACTTTGGTGTGCTCGAAGGTGAGCTTACATCATGAAAACGATAGAAGTTTCAAATTGAGCAACATCACAAAATAAGACGTCTGTTTTCGTCAGACACCCCCCTCACCCCTGTCTCTTTTCGTCTGTTTTCAATGATCCCCCTCCCCCCCCCCCCTCAAACGAAGACTTCATTTATGAACACTCGGTTATGTAACTTTAAGCAACAAGCTTCAATAGCGTTATTATGACGAATTTGGTTCGCATCACAATATTGTGTCCTCATGTAATGAGTTACTTTCGCAGGGTTCAATGTAATGTACATACTATTACGCATAAGACACCACACCAAGTAAATTTCTCAAACTAATGCAGGAGGTAGGGAAAATCCAGTTAAATTGATGATAATGACTGAAGTAAATCTAGGCGCATGGAGTGAATTCATGATATGACTGAATCCTCAAAAAGTTAGGTCACAATTTCCTATGTCACAGTGATTTATGCTTATGATCGTAGCAACAAGTTCGTGGGTGCATTTAAAAGAAGACCCTGAATATTTTCCATTTTAGTTGGCAATAAACTTGACAGTATAAACAACAGCACAAATTGAAATAGAGTTACATACGACATGTCGACCTGCACGTCGTCGGATATTTTTCTATAATAATTATAAGTGAAACGCTTCTAATACAACGTACGATTTGCATTATTTTTTAATACAATGTTGTTTTAGTAAAGTGCGTTTGATAACTGAGAAAAAAAAATGCTAAGAGCAGACATAGTGTCTATCATGAAACACTTGGATGAAATGAGTCGTCATTTCATTAAACTTTCAATTAAGTAAATAACTCTAAAAGTAAATAACTCACGAAACTGCAACATTTGTACGCACATTGTTTTGATATTTTTTTTGACACTGACTGGAAAGGTTGAATCAATGAGTCAATTTATGCAGACAAAGCATTAGCTGTTGAATAATATACATTTGATTGCGTATTTTTTAATAAATTCTATCCTTCATCACTCACTTTCTTTCAACTATCTTTGTAATAAAAATTTGAAAATTTTATGCTGGTGTACGAATCAAACAAACACCGAAGAAACGACATCTTTGAATAAATAAATAAATTGGTTGTAATTGCTGAAGATGTTCTTAAGACGCATTCACCCAAAGCATATAATGGCAAATTGATTTGAAGAGTTTTTTTTGTTTAAAAATTAGATTTTGTCTATGGACTTCAAAGGCTTTGCCTCGAAGAGATTCGCTTATTGTTATTTTGAGACAAAAACTAAAAACAAATGTTTCGCAGAAAGCCCCAAAAGACGCAAAATTATCAACGTAAAAGGTTCTATAAAAATTGTTCAGGTAGATATAAACATTTTTATTGAACAAAAAACTGGAAAATATATTCTGTTTCGAGGACCAGAAATGTTGATCAAACGGGAAAAAAACAAAAACAAAACAAAAAATGTGCTTTTAAAGATAGAAATCAACAACAAAACAAACCTTCTCCAAGCATTGCTGGCCAATACTGGGTCCATCTGGTTTGTTGGCACATTCAATGGCTAATGTAGTGTTATTTGGTAATTGAACTAAACACCAAATCATGTTCAAACAATAGTTTGTCCAATTCACTTACAGAAATTTTTTAAAATTAATATCACAAATTGTTGTGTTCGTAAATGTACGTTTTTATGCGATACACATAAATCAAATCCATTAAAATTCAAAATGTTTGTTTCTCTGTTTGCGGATAATTTTTATTAATGCATAAAAACCTTTCTTCACTTTTTTCAATCAACAGACTTTAACATTTTCATTTTATAAAATCACGTCTGGTAGACACAGTTTATTTTATTCAAATTATTTGTCACGATGTTTATTTTAAACTTTTTCACATATGCGAATAGTATTGGAACTTTAACGTCCATACTCTGCCGGCTCTACTGTAGTAATAAAGTGTTGAATTTTGTTCTCCAACTCGAACAGCTGAAATTTGTTTTGATCGGTTAGTGAGAGAAAATTTTTATGTTATACATGCAAGGAGAGAAGACAAATTGTTCGAATGTATAACAGAAATGTCGAATAGAAGTTGTACAAATGCTAAAAAGAGCTTTTGAAAAACCTCATGAGTCTCAGCTAAAAAGTTTTAATCACTTTGATCGAAAAATCATCAACAGATTGCGTTGGTATCGATTTTACCGCTCTTATTTCTACATTGTAATGAAAGCTTTACTCGAATCTACATAATACGGAATGGATGCTACTAGTGTTATTGTGGCGATGCCATAAAGAACAGCCTTCCACACAATTTAGAAAAGTCCGTCACCGAATGATAAATATTTTTCTTTACTTTTCTAGCGATTTTTCTTATTTTTTTCATGATTTTCTCAGTCTTCTTGTAATTTTACTTTTTTTTTCTTTAATATTTTTTTTGCAAATTTGAAGTGGTTTTGTGTATCGCTGGTCTTACTCGTTAGGTTACTCCAAGTGATAATTTGCCACGAATATTTCGTAAGTACTATAACACTAGGGGGTCCGGCCTTTGTGACGCATTTCTTTAATCAAAAGTGAAAATATTTCAAAAGAATTTTGTGCGTTCCGAAGCTGCAAGCGTCACCCAAATTGATATCAGTTGTTTTGGAAGAAGGGACGAGGTCTTGCGTCACGTTTCCCCTTTAAAAAGGGTTTTCGTTGTGATTGTAATGTTTTGCATTATTTTGAGCCGCCGATGCCGCCGAACCGAAGCGCGGCGGCTGGTACTTACATTGGCGAAAATGATCGCCTCAACATCCTCTACAACATATCAAAAGTTTTTTTTAGGCCGCCGCCGCCTCCAAACCGAAGCGCGGCGGCTACTACTTCCATGGGCGAAAATTATCCCCTCAACTTGTTTGTTTTTTTTTGAGTCCCCGCCTATTTTCCGCCATTTTGGCGGTCACCCTGATACACTACACACTCAACCCAACAACTTTCCTTTTGACACCAAACCTCCATCTCGAACACACAACCATTGCCTCATAAAAAATGCTATCATACACACTACACACACAGACACATACGTATGGGCTTTATGTGGCGCCTTCTAAGAGCCCTGGCGCCCAAACGAGACCGGTACCCCTCTTTTTTAAAATTTCATATGACGTAGAATGCCCACCCGAAGGTCCTTGGAAAATTTCAAGAAAAGTTATCGAGCCGTTTTCGAGCACGAGCCAAAAAAGTGGTTTTTCACGGTTTTTCATATAAATTGCCCTGGAACTAATCCACTAACTAACCCACTAACTGAACAGTGTTCTGCACCATCTTTGTCATTCTATTGTTACCGCAATGAAAACGCTCAGTTACTGCAGAACACCGTTCAACTAACACACTAACTAACTAACTTACGTAGGATGTTTGCATTAACTTTGGCTTCTATGAAACAGCATAGCATAGGAAATGATCATTTTCTAAAGGTCATATCTTCGGATCCACCGAACCGATTTTAATGAGTGAAAAGACACCTTAGAATTTTCCGTAGAATCCAGGAAAAATACTTTCCGGGGGGTACGTCGCAAGGGGGGGAAGTCAAAACTTAACTGAATATTATGGTTCCGAAGTCTACGAAAAAAAATTTTCCGAATTTTTTGTTCGTATGGGGACTTGCGTCACGGGCGCATCGCTACCGCGCACCCATGATGACGTAGAAAAATGAAGTGACATCTACGAGGTCGAAAGTTATTCTATGTGGCTTTCAGCAATTTTTTCACTGTGAGGGCAATAGAAAGGTGCTGGAAGGATGAGAAAAAGATAGGGAGAGGAAGGGACTGGGTCTATTATCAAAGTATATTGAGCGCTTTAAAGATAAGCATCTCTTGAGCGCCTGTCTTATCGTTAATGTATTCATTATAAGTGCAGATACGCGCAAAAGGCAGGGGACGGAGTAAACAAGGGTGACTGTCCCCTTTGAAGTGCTTATATTAAGCGACTTAAAGCGAAACGAGCCGTTTCCGTGTATAAGGGGGTGGTCCTTGGGTTAGTCATTCCAGACCCTTTTGCGACTACAAAGACCCCTTAGTACGTCCACTCGTCTTTTACTTATCCCGTACTTAACCTCCACTGTAGCCGAAAACCTGAATGTTTAATTTCAAAGTTTTCGTCTGCGGGTCTCATGTAAACACTACAATTTAGTAAAAGAACTAGAAGCTCATGCATCACACAGTTAATTGTAAGGTAAGTAATTTCGCACATCACATACAAGTTAATGGTACGGCAGGTAGCGGTACAAGTTACACAGTTAAATTCATTCTCTTGCGTATCATAATAACAAATTCAAGTAACAATATTGTAGACTCAAACTCGACAAGCACATACGGTATAAAGTCACTTCTCACTATTACGACCGTTTTCTTCTGCAATGGATGAAGAACTAGACATTTTTCAGATAAATCTTCACAAAGCGCACGCATCAGAATTAAATGCACTAGGTAGAAGCAAAACATGTTTTATCACGTTAGTTCAAGAACCTGGTGTTAGGTCTGGTAAAGTAATAGGCCTAAATAGGAAAATAGGAACTATCATCCACTCAGGAGGAAGTGGCAAGCTCAGGGCTGCGATTTATTACTCCAAAAACATTATAATGCATACCCTATACAATCTGAGCACTCTTGATCAGGAGGTGGCAATGTTAACAGTCAAGATCAATAAAAATGACAAAAATATTAGAATTTGTTCTGGCTACTTCCCATACGATTCTGTAGATGCCCCCCCCCCCCCCAAATTTGAATTCACCACCTTAGTCGAATATTGTAAATCCAATAACTGACCATTGATATCGGGTATAGATGCAAATGCGCATCACTGTGCATGGGGTTGCACAGATATAAATACACGCGGTGATAACCTCTTCGATTTCATTTTAATTTTAACAACCGACTTGAGGATTCTAAACGTAGCCAATGAGCCGACAGCAGACATTCAGAAAGTACTTGATATATCCTTATGCTTGGAAAATTATTCCCAAACGCATCAAGTGATATTTTAAGATGCATTAATTTCAAACTTTGGATCCTGTTCCTCCTATTCTATTTAGAAACCCAGCTGCTACGAATTGGACTTTCTTCACAGAATTGCTATCAAGAACTCTTGATAATAAAAGTTCTCCCTCTTCTCCAATTTTAACAGAGCGTGAATTAGATGATGAAGCGTCGTATCTTCACAATATTTTAGACAGCGCTTATGAAGAATCATGTTCTATACTCAAACACAAAGTAGGGAACTCGGTACCCTACTACTCTAAGGAAGATAAATTATAGAGGAAGAAAGCACGAAAGCTATTTAACAGAGGAAAAATAACTGGAGACTTTAATCGCTACTACAAGGAATTAAGAATCTATAATAAAAATCTAAGAAGAAGAGAAGGAACAGGTTGGCAAAACCAATGCAGCGAGATATGAAAAATTCACGACACGATGCTTCGAAATTGTTCAAAATTATATCTAAAGACCAAACACAAATGGCAGGATCCTTGCTGTCACCAAGTACACAAAAAATCACTAGGAAACGTATAAACACTTGTTAAGCTTCCATTTACCAAATTGTAAGGAGGTAAACATAGACGAGCACGATCGAAGGAGAAGCCGATTTATTATTAATTGACAGAATAGTAACAGTAGACCAGATAAAATGGACTATAAACACTTTAACACCGCTTAAGTCACCAGGTCCAGACAATACTACATGTGGTGAAAAGTGCGCGGCCTCTTATAAAGATGCCGACATTACTTTAAAATTTTTGTTAACATTCAGTAGTACCACCCTTTACTAGTTTCCAGCCAAAATTTCATGACATTTGGTGTCATAGTTTTCGAATTACTGTCAATAGAGTGACGCAGATTTTTGTTGTCCGTAAAAAAATGGAAAATACAACGGTCAAGAAGTGGCATGCTGAGTTTAAACGAGGTAATACAAGCACCGATGATGCCCTACGTTCAGGACGTCCAAGTGAAGCAGTTACTGAAGAAAACATCTAGACCTAGTAATGGAAGAACTAGACGAAGAATTTATTTGCAAACTGAAATTGAATACTAAAAAAGACATTTAATGACTACAACATAAGCACTCAGTTCACAATTGAGTAGGAATTTCACCAACGATTTCCGTTTTTAGACAACACGTTAATCAGACAAAAGAATGGTTTGTTAAAAACAAATTGGTTCCACAAAGAGATATGGTAAGGAAGATACCTGAGTTATTACTTAAACTTGCCATTCTCATACAAAAGGAACACAATTTCAATACTAACGGACAAAATTCAAAAATTATCAGACACTGAATTCCATGACAAAAATTTTAGATTAATAACGGATACACTAAAAGCTAACGGATATCCCGAAAAACTAATCAAAAAGACCATGGAAAATGTCCAAAAAAACTCACAGAAAGGTAAAAAACCAGAAAAAGAAAAACCAAAAAGGTTTGTTTCAGTACCTTATGTGAAAGGAATATTTAAAAAAATAAAACCTATTTTCATCAACATGACATCACAGTAGTCGGTAAAGGCTTCAACAATTTAAAACAACACCTGTTCTCCAAAATTAAAGACAAAGTGCCAAAAATACCACAATCACATGTAACCTATTCGATAACTTGCTCTTGTGGTATGACGTACACAGGACAAACTTTGCAACACCTCGAAAAACGAGTTGCAGGCCATCTTTACAACATCAGAATTAAAAATCATACACACAGCGCCTTATGCGACCATGTAATTAACACACAACATACAATTGATTGGAATGATGTTAAAATAGTCTGCAAAGAACAAAAACAGAAGTTAGGGATGTCATATAATAGAAATGATTTTAATTAAGAAAAGTGACAACCCGATGAACAAGCAAAAAGAGTGCCAAACACATACAACAACATTTTAAACATAAAAAATACCACACAGGAACACATAAGTTGTGATAATAAAGATAAGATGTTAATTTATTTAGTCCGTCATATTGCATGTAGAATTAGTTTTAGTCCAATACAAATAGTTTTTAAGTCTTTATATTCAATTTTCCAAAAACGTAAGTTAGAATGAAATCAGAGTACAAAATAATTCCCAGAAATTTATCCGCAAATTCATTAACAGATAAAACATAGTGACAAAATGCAATTACAAACACCCACAAAATAATATAACAAAGACAAAACTCATAGGGTATACAAATGTGTTTATGTAAATTTGTGAGACCATTTGTAACAGAATATTTATTGATTTCAGATACCACTGAAGATGACCATGAATAGTGGTCGAAATATTTGGTAGAAAATAAAATATATACTGAGCTATTCCGAAAAAACAAATTTGAAAAACATCAAAAGAATACATCGTATTGTTTTGGCTGATTGGAAAGTAAAAGTTAGTGTGATAGCTGACATCCTCAAAATATCAACAGAACGGGTGCGACATATTTTACACGAGTATTTGGACATGAAAAAGCTTTCTGCGCGAAGGGTGCCGCGTTTTCTAACAATTGATCAAAAGTAGCACCGTCTTGACCATTCAGAGCGTAATCCAACGGAGTTTTTGCATAGATTTGTCACGATTGATGAAACGCAAATTCATTTGGAGATGAGCGGGTTGCCGAAACTTCGAAAAACCCGAACCCGAACCCGAATTGTTTTTTTCGAGTTAATGTGTTTCGGGTTTCGAAAATTTTAATCGGGTCGGATTCGGTCCGGGCCGGGTTTGGAAACAGTTCGGGTTTCGGGTAGCGAAAAATTTTATCGGGTCGGGTTCGGTCCGGGTTGCGTTGTTGTATCATTTTATTCGGGTCCCGATCCTTTATTGACTTTTTATATTTTACAAAACTCGTCTAAACTTTATCATCTTACATTACACGAATTTTGTTTTAGTCTAAGGTTTGTGAAGAATGCATACGTCGGGCGTCCGGATCGGATTTTGAAACAGTTCGGGTTTCGGGTTTCGAAAAATTTGGTCGACCCGCTCATCTCTAGATTCATTACCATAAACCAGAGTCCAATAGACAGTCTGCAGAGTGGTTAGAATTTGGTCAAAGCCAACCGAAGCGCCTAAAGGCTCAGCGTTCTGCAGGCAAGGTTATGCCCACGATTTTTTGTGATGCGCATGGCATAATATTTATCGACTATTTGGAGAAAGGAAAAACAATAACTGGCGGGTACTATGTTACATTATTGGAACAGCTCGACAACGAGATCAAGAGAAAACGACCGCATATGCAGAAGAAAAAGGTCCTGTTCATCATGATAATGCAACAGCGCATTCATCTATAAAAGCAACTGTGAAACTGGACCTTACTTTCCAGATCTGCCCCCAGCGACTACTATTTGTTCCCAAACTTAAAAAGATGGCTACAGGGAATAAGGTTTTATACTAATGATGAGGGTTGGAGAAATCCTATTATACAAAAGGTATCCAGGACCGTATGTTGCAGGACCGTTGGACTAAGTGCATTTCCCTTCAGGGAGACACCGTTGAATAATAAAATTAATTTCATATGTAAACATAACCAAAGACCTGTACGTATCAGAATAGATGTGCCAAACAGAATAAATGTGGCAAAGAGACTCGAACGTATCTAAATATACAAATAAGCAAACAATCCAACGTTTTCTGTTCTTTTATATTTATTTCTTTATGTTCTATGTTCTTTTATTATTTTATTAAAAAGTTCCGAGTTGTAGAAAAAATTGAGATGAACATTTTTGTATATTTGGGGGTCAATTTTGTACTTTCGCTATTCCTTTTTTACGCCGTTTCTTCGGACGGGTTTTTCAATATTGCCCTCTCGGCAATACAATTTAATGTGGACGTAAGGCAATATTTACTTAGATACGTTCGAGTCTTTTCGTAAAATCAACTCTGTTTGCCACATATATTTTGATACGTACTGATCCCTGATTCCTGTTTACAATTTAATATTTCCAGACTAGCTGGTTATTTATCGCCCTAGACAATGGGATGTATCCCTCTAGACCAAGGTTGGGTTAGCGACGCTACCAACGTCGCTATTAGCGAAGCTATTTTGTCAGTAGCGACTAGCGATCCGCTAATCAGTCAACTAGCGGACCTATTTCGCTAGTCACTACTTCGCAATGGTACGAACTAGAATTATTCAGAATTCAAATTTCCACAGTATATTTTATTGCTACAGCCAAAATTCGACTAGCCTAAATCCCGATTTACACTTCGTCGTCTTAAAAAAAAATTTACTGAAATGTCAAAAAAAGATTATTTTCACAAATATTGATTAGCGTATGACGACTGCACGTTCGATAAATGTACTGCAGTGTTACGCCTAAACTACACAGCATCGCACTTTATCGTTAACTGTGAAGAGCTCGTAGAATCTTTGCTCTTCTCTTGCAATTGCAATGCAAGTTTCCCAAAAATTCTGTGAGATGGTAGTACACAGTCAAAAGGGGATGAACCTTTTCCACAACGACGACGTAAGTGAAAATCCTCGTAAGTGCACGTTGACTGTGATTTCGGCTAACGCATAAATAGATACCTTAACTAATTTTCCGATGTTGAGAGTTGTAAAGTACAGCACAGTTGTACTGTGTAGTGTAGCAGTGATAGTTTGTTCAGCCCTGCACAACGTTGAATTTTCATACTTTCATCCCTTGTAATCCAAGTAACTATTTTGACAGCAAAATTATTTTAACGTGTACGCACACGGTACGTTGGTTCATTGCTATGTAGATGCAATTTAACATGCTAGGCAGTAATGATGCGACCTACGTAATGAGCCATTATGGTCCAGTTCATCCAGAATGAACTCTTCTTATTTTTATGAAGAAAAAAAAAACCATTTCCAGACCGGGATCTGAACCCGGAACATCTACTTCAGCGACTTATATGCTAACCATTATCCCAACGATTCATGTAACGAACGACGATTAGAAATCAAACACTTAGTTGTAAGGCCATAACAAGGCTACTCGATTCAAAAAGTTCATATGTCGTTGATTTTGTTTACAACATAAATTAAATTTTGCTCAAAAGGATTTTGGTGAAACATAATGCCAGTTTGTCGTGCGTGATCATAGGATTCCTGTAAAGTACTTAGTTTCTCAATCGGACTATTATATCCCAAGAAATAAGGCTTTGTAGGTCGATATCGATTTACTACATTTATATAAGAGTTTCTGTATAAAAATTAATAGACGTATTTGATGGAATGCACGCAACACAAAAAAAATGTAAAAAAAACTAGGATTTGAACCGAAAATTCTGGAAAAAATTAGTTTATAACGCCGCATCATTGCTCACTGAGCTATGTATACCGTTGATGCCTTGCGTTATTATCACATCGAGAAAGAAATAACAAAATGAACACAGCACATTGTTCTACGATAGTTCATTCGATATTTAGCCTACTCTAAGAACTCAAATAGTATACGCTGTATTTCAGGAGTTATTTTTTTTTTGTTTTCAAAATGTTTAATGTTTAAATGTTTGTTTCAACGACCGAGTGCTACTACATTAAAGCATAGTACATGTGAGGTCATGTAAACAGCCTGTAACACAAGGACGATTACACAATCTCGCCTTCGCCTCGATTTTGCAAACTTCGCCCTTATGTTACCGGCTGTTTACATGACCTCAATTGTAATATACTATTTCATGCTTCGCGAAATTGCCTTGAATCAATCGTGCGAAACAGACACACAAATGTCGCACTAAATGTTGAAAAGTCTTTAAGTTTTTCTATAAGGTTTGTTTAGGTGTTAAAACTTGTGGTGTTACAAAGTACATAGAGTCAAAGGTACAAAATTATAGAATAGTTAGATCTATCTTTTTCAGTTGATTGTAAATATAACTATTTCAGAAAAACATTTTGCGTATTGCTCACCGTATCGTATTACGTCACTCCAACGGACATCAATTGTTTTAGACGAAGAAATATGAATTGCGGAGTCAACTCCCTCTGGCGAAACCTGCTCTTCGGCATAGCCAAAAAACTTTTGTGATTATCATGAGCGCGCATACAAAAGTAATGCTTTTGTACAAAATATCAAATGTAATTTTTTACTTCCAATAGCAGAATTATCTCTATAACTTCATCTATGTATGGACCCCTTTAACCTCCATTTCTCATTGGCAAATTCAACTTTCTCTATAACATATAATTTTTTCAACGCCCCTTTCCCCTTAGGGCGGAACCCCACTCCCAGAAGCAAATTACCCACAATTACAAACACATTACCAAAAACTAACACTCTTTATCAACCAATCATCCATCATCCATCAGCAATCACCACTTGTCATTGCCGTCCGTCCTTTATATACTATACGTAGCGATTGCGAATAGTGATATATATTACGCACCAGGTGTAAATTGCGATATACATAAGTATAACCATCCGCTCCGCACCCACTCTAAGAAATTTCTTTGTTTATTCCAGAGGTAATATGAAAGGTTGTGCATTAATTTTGCATTCGATATATGTTTTTCTCCATCATACACACAGTATAATAGCTTGGGAAAGCTTTGAAAACCTTTCAATAAATATGAAAAACTTCACTTAACCTGAAACAATGCAGGCAGGTCTTTAAGTTTCATTTCATTGGTCACAACCAATATCTTTTACAATTTATTTATGATAGTTTTGTCATCATTTCTATTTTCGTATTCAAAACAAATTTCACACTGTTGCTAACTCGGCAGAAATTGACATATTTTATACAAGTTACCTTACTTTCATGAAAATGACAAATTACCACCTGACTAACAGCTGCTTCAATAAGCACATCCACCTGAGTTTGCGTAATAAAATGATAATTCAATCTTTCAATCAATTGATGCTTAAAATGAATTTGTGAATATGAATAGTCAACAACTTACGATTTATGAATTAATTATATTTAGAATCATCTGATGAGTAGAAATCAAATCGATGTTTACACGAATTAGTTTGCGAGTGTGAAATGATGCAGAATGGACGAATTACTAATCAACCCCCACTGTATACTGTTTTACTAAGTGTCCCATCCGAAAACGTGTCATTACATGTAGATGTATGTTTTATGAGAAGTTTCCGGTGGGGTACTAATATTATGAGGGTGTCAAATGGTGTGTTATGCGTAATATAGTACTCCTTATGTACCTTAGCCTCTGTCCACCTACTCCTACATCCTATCCTACCCGTGGTGACACCTGTTATAGTGAGCAACCCACATGAACGATCAGGTAACCAACCCCGCTCTCGACAAAAAGAAGACAAACACCGGATATTACGCCCACTCCAAGAAGCGCGGCAAAAAGGAGTAAAAGGGACAGGAGAAACAATGAAAGGACCACAAACAGACTGGATGCACAAACACCGAAGCCCAGTATAAGCGCGTGGAGAGAGGTGAGAAAAAAGAAGAAAGGGAAGAGCGAGAAGCAAAAGCTTAGAAGTCTGAGACCTAAAGCTGATGCTCTAATAGTGGCGGCAGAAACAGGAATGACGTACGCCGATATCCTCAAAAAAATTAAAGAAGACCCAGACCTCAAGGACCTGGGTGAAAATGTCTCGAGAATAAGCCGAACGCAAAAAGGCGAAATGCTGTTTGAACTCAAGAAGGGCCCAGAAATTAAAAGTGCAGATTATAAAGAACTAGTCAAGAAGTCACTGGGCGAAGCAGCAAAAGTGAGAGCGTTGTCCCACATGACCACGATGGAATGTAGGTATATGGACGAAATCACGACAAGCGAAGACCTTCGAAAAGCCCTGAAAGAGCAAGGTAATATAAATGACGAGATAGATTCCATGACGATACGTATGAGAAAAACGAGAGACGAGCTCCAAACGGCGGAAATAAAACTTTCAGTGGACGCAGCGATTAAGATTCTGAAAATCGGCAAGATAAAGGTGGGCTGGTCCGTATGCCCGTTGAGGGAAGCCCAGCAGTTGGAAAGGTGTTTTAAGTGCATGGACTTTGGACACCAAGCAAGGAACTGCAAGAACGAAGATAGATCCAAGGTGTGCAGGAGATGTGGGGAAGAAAACCACCTAGCAAGAGATTGCACGAAACCACCAAAATGCCTGCTGTGCACGTCAGAAAATGACCACGTGACGGGTGGAGCGAGATGCCCAGTCTATAAACAGGCGCTTAAATCAAAGCCGGGACAAGAATGGAAGTGATCCAAATAAACCTTAATCATTGTGACATGGCACAACAACTTCTTTGGCAAGCCACAGCGGAGCAAAAATGTGACGTAGCAATTATTGCAGAACCGTACCGAATTAATAAAAACAACGGTAACTGGGCTGTTGACAGCGCCGGGATGGCCGCAATATTGACGACGGGAAAGTATCCCATACAAGAAGTTGTATCAGGCACCCACGAAGGATTCGTGATTGCGAAAATTGACGGAGTGTATATTGTCAGCTGTTATGCACCACCAAGATGGACGATTGAACAGTTTGAACGAATGTTAGACTTACTCACAGGAGAGCTAACGGGATTAAGCCCAGTCAACATTGGAGGCGACTTTAACTCATGGGCAGTTGCGTGGGGCAGTAGATTTACAAACGAAAGAGGCTTCATTCTACAAGAAGCGCTAGCTAGACTGAATGTGGTTCTGGTAAACGTGGGAAACACAACTACTTTCCGCAAGAATGGACGAGAGTCGATTATTGACGTGACATTCTGTAGTCCAACACTAGTACCCAGTCTGAATTGGCGAGTGGATGAAAGCTACACATACAGCGACCACCAGGCATGGAGGTACACTTTGAAAAAGAGTACGGTGGCGGCAAGGCAGATGAATCAAGTAAGAGAGCGGAGATGGAAGACGAGAAATTTCGATCAAGAAGCTTTCAAGGAATACCTCCAATCAGAAGACGAAGGCGTTGAGAAATCGGCAGAAGAATTGACGAAAGTATTGGTGCATGCATGCGACGTAGCGATGCCACGAAGGATAGAACCGAAGAATAAACGAAAATCGGCATTTTGGTGGAACGACGAAATTAGGCTCTTGCGCGCAGACTGCTTCAGGACAAGAAGGAGGATGCAGCGGGCCAAAAGTGAGAGTGCCAGAGCCGCGAGGCGAGACGAACATCGTACGGCAAAACTTAACGCAATTAAAGCGGGTAATCCGAGCTAGCAAGAGAAACTGCTTTAAGAAGCTGTGCCAGGAAGCTGACGCAAATCCATGGGGAAACGTGTACAGGATAGCGATGACAAAAATTAGAGGTTCATCAGTGCCAAAAGAAAGTTGTCCTGAGAAGCTAGGAGCCATAGTGCGAGGGCTATTCCCGCAACATGAACAGGTCGCATGGCCGCAAACTCCTTACGACGATGAAATTGAAGACAGACAGGACCGGGTGATCACTATAGAAGAGATTCAGACGGCTGTCAAAAAGCTGAAAAATAACAAGGCGCCAGGACCAGATGGGATCCCCAATGTAGCTTTGAAGACGGCGGCATGCATAAAGCCGGACATGCTCAGATTGACATTGCAGAAGTGCCTCGACGACGGAAATTTTCCTGCTATATGGAAGAAACAGAAACTGGTCCTACTACCAAAACCAAGGAAACCACAAGGTGAACCATCATATAGACCTATATGTTTGCTGGATGGTATGGGAAAACTGCTGGAGGCCATGATCCGGAACAGATTACACAAAAACACAGAGGGTGAGCACGGACTGTCAGACGACCAATTCGGATTTCGAAAAGGAAGATCGCCGATCGAAGCAATAGAAAGAGTTATGGAGATTGCCGACAAGGCGCGAAAGAAAAAAAGAACAGGGAACCGCTTCTGCGTTATAACGAAGATAGACGTTGAAAATGCCTTTAATAACGCAAGTTGGACGGAGATAACTAAGGCAATGCATGCTATGAGAGTCCCCGATTTCCTCTGCAGGGTAATGAAAAGCTATTTCGAACGACGGGTGCTAATGTACGATACCAGGGAAGGGAAAAAGATGGTAGACATCACAGCTGGTGTTCCACAAGGATCCCTATTAGGACCAACGCTGTGGAATACGATGTACGACGCAGCGCTGCGGCTGCAGCTGCCAAGATGGGTTACGACGATTGCTTTTGCCGACGACCTAATTTTCATAGTTATCGGAACGTCAAAGTTGGAGGTGGAAGTCGTCACGAACGAGGCGTTGGAAACTGTAGAAAGTTGGATGACAATGGCTAAACTGAAGCTGGCCCATCAGAAAACCGAGATCATGCTCGTGAGCAATTGTCGGAAAACTGAGCGGATTGTAATGAACATCGAGGGGAACGAGATCACATCCACTCGCCAGCTAAAACACCTTGGAGTCATGTTCGACGATCGTGGAAACTTTAATGCCCACGTAGATTATACGTGCGAAAAGGCAATGAAAGCCAATGCAGCACTGGCCATGATAATGCCGAATGGGTTTGGACCGCGCAGCAGTAAAAGGAGGCTCCTAGCAAGTGTTACCCTATCGATACTGCGCTACGGGGCACCAGCGTGGATAAGGGCGTTAGACCCAAAGAGGAACCGTAGGAGGTTGATAAAAACCCAGAGGTTGTCAAGCATAAGGGTAGCAAGCGCATACAGAACGATTTCCTCGGAAGCGGTATGTGTGATAGCCGGAACGATGCCTATATGCATAATGCTGATGGAAGACAGTGAATGCCAAAGACTGAAGGAAAGGGGGGGCCAAAACACCAAAACAGTGAGGGCACAAGTAAGAGTCGAATCACTGAGTCAATGGCAGCGAGAGTGGGACTCCGCGGAAAATGGAAGGTGGACTCATAGGCTTATCCCGGACGTAACCACATGGGTAAATAGGGAACACGGAGAGGTTAGCTTCCACCTGACGCAGTTCCTGTCGGGTCATGGGTGCTACAGGAAGTACCTGCATATGTTTGGACACGCGGAATCACCTTTCTGCGTGACATGCGTTGAAGAGGAAGAAAC
>CM055403.1:6922989-6980742 GCA_029228625.1 Pseudolycoriella hygida | reverse complement strand
GTGTAGTAGTGTGGGTCACTTAGCATAAGGATGAGGGGGGCTGTCTTCGGGTAGTACCTTAACGCCACGTATAGAGAGGGCCGAAGTCAGCTAGGCGCTACGATGATGGGATGGCGTCTTAGTATGGTGGCGGATGACCTCAACAGCAAGAGACAACGGCAGCATACGCAGTCCTAGTCAGTTGGACTACCATCAACAAACCAAAACAAAATTGGTCCTCCGGTGAACAGGGGGTTGGAGTCGAGGCTTGCGACCTGGCTCTAGGACACATGACCGTGAGCGAGTGTGGAAAAATAATTGCAACGAAAGATCAAGAAAAGAAAGCCAACGGAGCATGGCCTCATTCGGATTGCTCGAGGCTTTCGGTGACGGCTCGGAAACGTTTAAAGGACATACGAGTTGGATCCTGGAATGTAAGATGTCAGACTTACAGATCAGGAGGACTTATAAAACTGACAAAAGAGCTTAGGAAAGCTAAAATCGACGTTGCTGCCATCCAGGAGAGCGGATACAATAAAGATGCTCAAACTTCCCGCTATAATGGCTACACAATATACCATAGCAGCAACAGTCGTAACCATGTACTTGACACTGCCTTCCTGGTAACCAGTAAATCTAACCACCTGGTACTGAACTTCCGAAAGGTCAATGAGCGATTATGTGTACTAAGAATAAAAGGCCGCTTTAAGAACTACTCCTTGATTAACGTACACGCCCCTCATAACGAAGCGTCTGAGGACGACAAGGACATTTATTATGAAGCGCTCGCAAAAGCCAACGATGAAGTGCCGGCGCACGACATCAAAATCGTTTTAGGAGACTTCAATGCCAAAGTAGGCAAGGAGGAAGTTTTCAGACCAACGATAGGAAGATACAGCCTACACGACGACACAAATGAAAACGGACAGCGCATGATATTATTCGCAGCTGAAAGAAACCTCGTAGTGAAAAGTACCTTCCACAAACACAAAAGTAGGCACCTGGTTACCTGGAATCACCCCAATGTCAACCTCCCGTCTAGTCAGATAGACCACCTTCTGATTAGCGGTAGGCACCTCACTGACGTCATTGACGTCAAGACATGTTGGAGAGCAAATGTCGACTCTGATCACTATCTTGTGGTGTCAACACTGAGAGCACACCTGGCCCGGTTTCATAATGGTCAACGGGAAACTGTGAGGCGATACGCAGTGGACAGACTACGCGACCCACAAATAGCTGCGACATTTGCTGAAAGCATTAGCACGAAGCTTCGGCAACTACAACAAGCTCAGCCAGGCGATACTCCTCCTGACTGGCAATCAGTGAGTGAAGTAATCAAACAAGAAGCAAACACAACCGTAGGATATCAGAGTCCTAATGATTTCAAGACCTGGTTTGACGCAGAATGTGCTAATGTGACTGAAAACAAAAATGCGGCACGATTAGTGTGGGAAACAGCAAGGACGAGAGAACAAAAAGCGACGGCCTTTGAGTACTACAGAGAACTGCGTAAAAATGAAAAACGAGTGCACCGGCGTAAAAAGAAAGAGCAAGAGTGCAGGACGCTGCTCGAACTCGAGAGATTACGTAGCGCAAATGAGTCTCGTAAGTTCTATAAAAGAATTAACAGTCAAAGGAAAGGTTACAGCTCCCAAATGACCTTGTGCAGAGCAGCTGATGGCACATTGCTGACCACAAGAAAGGATGTTCTGGAGCGATTTAAAGAACATTTTAACACGCTTTACAACGAGGAGAGTGATGAAGCCTTTGATAATGATAATGATGTCTCCACACTTAGCGACGACGGTCGTATCGTGCCAGCACCAACATTTGAGGAAGTCTCGGCGGCAATTAATTCACTAAAAACAACAAAGCTTCCGGCCCGGATAATATTCCAGCTGAACTGCTGAAGATGGGTGGTGAAGAATTGCCGAAAGTGATGCACATGATAGTTGAGCGGATATGGAACACCGAAACGTTACCTGAACAGTGGTTAGAGGGAGCCATTATACCTCTACACAAGAAGGGCGATAAACTAGAGTGCAAAAACTACCGTGGGATAACATTGCTGAACACGGCTTATAAAGTTTTTGCTGGAGTGCTTAGAGAACGACTATCACCGCGTGCCGAGACTGTCATTGGGGAGTACCAAAGCGGATTCAGACCGGATCGATCAACCACAGACCAAATATTTAATCTCCGTCTGATTCTGCAAAGGGGCAGAGAGTTTCAAATCCAGACGTACCATCTTTTCATAGACTTTATACAGGCTTACGACAGGGCCAAACGAAAGGAACTGTATATAGCGATGAAGGAGCTGGGATTTGAAACGAAGTTGATCAGATTGGTGAAAGCGACATTGGAAGGCACCAGATGTCGGGTCAAGGTGCAAAATGACCTGTCAAATGAGTTTGCTGTAGGAGAAGGGTTGAAACAGGGATATGGACTGTCCTGTTTACTCTTTAATTTGTCGTTAGAAATGGCGATGAGGCGTGCTGGCATTAAGACGAACAAAACACTGGCAAATGGAACAATACAAGTCCTGGGCTTTGCAGATGACTTGGACCTCGCTAGTCGAACACACGCACTTGACACTTTCACAAATCTTAAGACCCAAGCGGAAAGAATGGGATTGTTGATCAACGAGACCAAAACCAAGTACATGAAGACCACGCCAAATTCGGTAGCCGGTCAACAAGGTAACTCGATAACAATTGGGGAACTCAACATAGAGGTGGTAGAAGAGTTCACATATCTTGGTGTTCTAATACGACCCGACGGTGATACAACACCTGAGATCCAGAGGCGTATTATGGCGTATTATTTCGGGTTAAATAAACAATTGCGCTCAAAGTTGCTATCAAAGAAAACAAAGTGCCAAATCTACAAAACTCTTATACGTCCAGTGCTGATGTACGGCTGTGAATCCTGGACTGTGAAAAAGAGTGATGAGCGGATGCTCCTAACATTAATAACATAACAAGTCCTTCGCACGATCTTTGGGGCGGTGCGCGAGAATGAAAGGTGGCGAACAAGATACAACTTCGAATTACAACGTGACTTTGGCGAACCGAATATACTGGCAGTGGTAAAAGTCCAGCGATTGAGGTGGGCAGGGCATTTAGTGCGCATGGATGGAAGCAGGGCCCCCTCAACATTATTCCGAAACAATCCTGAGGGGCAAAGAGGTGTTGGCCGCCCAAAAATGCGTTGGATCGATGGCATCGAATCAGATCTGCGTGATTTAGGAATAAGGAGCTGGCAGGGAGCGGCGAGAGATAGGCGCCGGTGGAAGGACGTTCTGGATCAGGCCAGGGCCCACAAGTGGCTGTAGCGCCGGAAAAGTAAAAAGTAAGTAAGTACTAATATTATGAATAGCAATTTACATATGTATATAGGTACATTAGAGTGTTTCTCAAATCTACAAATTTTTTGGAATCAAAACCTTCACCTCCAGAAAAAATCTCTGACCCAAAAAACTATGTTTTTGATAAATGGTAACAAAAAATATTAAATTTAAATTATGCGCTAAATCGTTAAAGTTGCAGACGGTCGTCATTTTCACATGCTAAGCTTTGACGAATTTTCAAGATCAGCTATCGACCACAGAAAAAATGAATCTGTGTTTTATTCGACACTATAGGGGTGTAACTTTCTTCAGTAGTAGTTGTGTAGCATAAAATTAATTTGTCCTGGAGTGTCAACGTGTCAAAGTTGCCGAGTATGAGCTTTCTAAAGATATAGCAGATATAGGTTCATTTCGGACTTCACGCTATGTTCGCGGTCTAGCACTGAGAATACATGAATGAAACATGCTTTTCAATAGGCTCACATGGCTCCGATATCATACGGAAGCACCAAGCATATAAAAAAACTTTTTCTCTGGACAATTTTGAGTGGATAAAGACAATTTTGCCTCAGCATGGCTCGTTAAAATTCATCTGTTGTGTGTACTTTTCTATTTTTTTAGTATTTTGCTCTTGCAGAAACCTCAATAGCTTCCAATGTGAAAATGGCGGCCGTCCGCAACTTTAACGATTTTGCACATAGTTTACATTTAATTTTTTTTTGTTATCATTTATCAAAAACATAGTTTTTTGGGTCAAAGATTTTTTCTGGAGGTGAATTTTTACATTAAATGCCAATTTTTGAGACGGAAAATGAGAATTTATTGCATTATTCTCAGTATTTATCCGTCTAGAGGGATAAATTCCACTGTCTAGGGCGGTAAATAACCAGCTAGACTAGAAATATTAAATTAAAAAAAAACCGTCCGTTTGAGAATCGAACACAGAACGCCCCGCTTTCCAATCAACGATGCTAACCACTACGCCACATGATCTTATTAAATACATGAATTGCGAATTATATTATCGCAGCTAATGTGATTCAATTGAAAACTTTCATAAAATGTGTTTTCTATATGCGTAAATGGAATCTCACATGTGTGTGTGTTAAATTCGAAATTTTGTTTTCGAATGCACATGCGCATTGTTCATTGTAACATAATCTTCGGTTGTGTTTTATATAAATATTTATATGAAATTTGCATTTAGGTTCAAGCATGCGCGAAATTTTTTTTTGTTCACTTTCTTCTATCTAGATGCAACAATTTGAATATTTTGTGCATGAAAAAAACATAAAAAAAGTAAAAAAAAAAAAGTAAAACAAATCAGAATTTAACCCCCTCATCTCAAAAAAATAGCGCTACCGTGCCCTAGCTCGCTCGGCCATCAGTACTTGTGTTTAATGTTCGGCGAATCGTCGCTATTAAAGTAAAATAATATACTTATACATTGTGGACACTCGAATAACCGTTCGCGTGTATATTACACACACTTGCTCGCTATCGCTCGCGCGTTGTGTGTAATATACACTTGAACGGTTATTACTCGCTTACCACAATGTATAAGTAATCTTATATTATTGCATTCGTAGTGTGTATAAGATGGTTAAGACGGTTAAGACGGGTAAGATGGTCAGTTAAACCAACACACATAAAAACTAACACACCTCCAGCTTATGCATTGAAGCATCGTACTGAATAGAAGAGTATGTAAGTGGTTATTCTAACACTCGGAGCTTCGCTCCTCAAGCGCTTGTATGCACGTCTATGCAGTAATATACTGTAAATGGTTTTTTACTAGTAAATTGAAATTTCAGCAAAGAAAGTGATTCCATCTCTTGAAATAATTGATCTCGGGCAGCATTTGTCTTTCGAAAACTACGCCACGCCAATTTTCCGGGAATTTTGACCACCTCCCTAAAGCGTTTAACTCTTTTTGACTCTTTTTAACTAAAACATATGCAATTGAATCATTTTTTCAGTTATCAGTGACTGAAGTGAACGAAATTCGAGCATTTAATTTTTTGAAGCGAAATTATGAGAGAAATGGTATTTCTGAAACTAAATCTGAAAGAAAATTTTAACTCCACGACTGGGACCCGAACCCAGAATCTTCACACATATGCAAGAGACCCGTACGTATCAGAATAGATGTGGCAAACAGAATAGATGTTACAAAAAGACTCGAACGTATGTAAGTAAATATTGCCTTAACTCTTTAGTATACGCATTTACGTCCACATTAAATTGGACTAGAGATCGCCGAAAGGACGATATTGAAAAACATGTACGAAGTAACGGCGCATAAAACCTCTCCAAAATATTTTTGTTGAATTTTGAAGAATTTCCAGAAATTTTAGAATTTTTATAGAATTTTCTAGAATCCAATTCCAGAAAATAGGCCCTGACTATGACCCCACCAAATATCGTGTATGGTGTCTCAGGCTAAGGATAGTACAGCCCGAATCATTCGACATACTTTCACTAATTTAATTTTCGTTAATTTCTGATATCCACATCTTTCATTCAAAACCAGACAAATTGGTTCGGTTGAAAATTTAGTGTCTCGTATTAACATCTCGATTAGTCTCGGTGTATGTAATATAACTCGACGTTAATTACTCGGTTTCCATGCAGAGCCAATAATCTTATATTAGCATCGTGTACGTCGACTTTCGCACTGTGTATTTTTACTTTCGCATTACCTAAGTTGATTTTCGTGTTATGTAAAAATAAGTTGACAATACATAAGTTTAATTTTTTTATTTTCGGTCCTCGAATGAATTATTTTAGGACACATCATAAACTTATCCGGCTTCGTTGCGTTAGGACCAGTTCTCCCCATTTTCTCTACAACATACAAAAAAATTTTAGGGCTGTGGCCCTAAGGAGAGACGTCTACTCCAAACTCTTTCTTGAAGGATCGTAATAAAAATTGTTTTGGTATTAAACAATTCAAAACCTGAAATAAAATTTTCAATAATTCAAATAAAAATTTCGAAAACGGAAGTATTAATGTTTAAATCGGCAATATGCCGTCTCCGTTTTCGATTTATTTATCTCCATTTTGATTTTATATTATTTGCATTTTAAATAATTCGATAACTCCGTTTCTGAATTTTATGTTTCCGTTTTCAATATTTTTATTTGCATTTTCGAAATTTTTATTTTAGTTTTGGTTTTTTTTACCTTCGTTTTAAATTTTTATAATTCCAAAATTCAGTTTTTATCTCTGAAATTGTTTTTCTCACCTCTATTAATTGAATTTTCTATCTGTATTTTTCATGATTTTTTTCCCTTTTTGAATTTTTTATCTCAATGTGAAATATTTAAAAATAAAAATTTATTTATAGTATTCGGCGTGAACGTACTTATTTTTTACCTGATCGAACAGTAGCAATACTCATACTATTTCGCATTAAGTTGTCAAACAAAAAATATTACTTGAAACTAGTTGGATTCCGTAGCCCCGCTAGAGAGGGTGTATCTTAAAAGGGGTCGGTACTTAAGTAGTACGAGTGGGTTACTGAGAAGACTTATCAGTATATTCCGTTAGCCCCGATGGGCTCCGCAGTTTTGGAGGGGGTGGGTGCGACAGCTGTTAGTTTTCCGATGCAGCAGTTGCGTAAGTGGAGCAGTAGAGGCAAATTCTTTTAAAAACGTCTTTATTCCACAATTGACTTTACAAGAATGTTCTTACATTTTCTTAGTCTAAGTGAACGTAATTTAATTTTTGTGAATGCTACTTTGTTGTAGTACCGAAAAACCAACACCACCAACACTCCTTTCTCATCAATTAAACTCGCAATTAGGCAGGCGCCTGTAATTTTTTTATACCATTCGGTAGGTTTGTTACATTAATAATTTCGATAATAAAAAAATTTGGAATTATTGGAATCATTTTATTTAATACAATTTTGATTTTTGCTTGGCATGTTCACGGTTGCAGTTGGCATGTTTGCAGTTTATGCAGTTGTTTAATTTTCATGCAGTAGTTAATTTTTATGAAGGTGGCGATTCTGAGTGTTGAAGTTTTGTGATCTTGTTTACATTTTGTGACATTTTGAATGTTTCAGTGATCTCAACAAAAATCAGAGTATTATCAATTAATTAATTAATTAAGTATTTTTTGTACACACATGGATCGTTTCCTTTTGCAATGCTTTTTTCTCCATTGTTATTCTTAATAGTTCATCGTATATGCAGCTGTCAGTAATCTGTTCAATTGTTTTTGTTCCTGCATGCTGCACGTAACATAACAAAACAGGAAAAATCAGAGTCGAACATTCGGCGGGGCAATGAAAAGATAGCATGCCGGTATCCAAAACTTGAAAGTGCACAAAATGCAAATTTATTCTTCACAAAATATCGACCCCGCAAAATGGTTCTTTTGGTCCCTAGTTAACCAATTCCAAAAGGGACCATAGATGTCAGCTATAGGTAAAGAATTTGGCTGAACACAAGTTTTGTCGTTTGTGAGGGCCATTTTCTAAAAATATTTAGTTTCTTTGGCCACTTCATGTCCATTCGACATGTAAATCCAACCCTCAATATTTAATATTTGGGTTATGTTATAATAGATTTTGTAAACAGCAATGGAAGCAGTTTTTTCTTGTTCTGTTGGTACACCTAAATCTTATTTTCGGAAAATATTTTTGCAATAATATTTTGGCGGTTCATTTGTAATGTGAAATTACAATTTCAATTTAAAAAAAATAACGACACTTCTAATGTTTGTCGTAGAACATTGTTTGCCTTAATATTATCCATTTTATCGAAATAAAATAAAAACCAAATAAAAAAATGTTAGGCGCATTCCTAATTAAATTAGTCTCCTCCTCATTCTGAAGGTCCTATTTTGAACTCCATAGCACAATTTCGTAAATCCAACTCTGTTTTTCAGGTTCCCCCTTCTGTTATTTCTTCTTTTTCTGTTAATATGTAAATTCTGTTATTCATTCTATAGTTCTAAGTCTGCAGTTCTTATTCCGTAGTTCCAGTTTCAATTCTGTACTTCATTTCTGTAGTCTGCGGGGCATACCTAATCACCATCCAAACCGCCTCTAAAATACCCGTCCAGAAAACCTCCAGTCAGAATACACGTCCAAAGCGATATCCGAACTCCTGTCCCCCCTGAACCCCCTTTCCGAACTTCCGTTCCAAGTTGCAATTAAAATCCCAATTATAATCGAGGTCCGAACCAATTTATCGCGACGTTTCACAAAAGGTAAAATTCCCTAATTTTGTTATCATCCGAGGCTTTAGTGACTTTTCATAAAGGGGAAAAATCCCTAGCTTTGTTATCAACCTTGGATTTCGTAACAATATGTAAAAGGGAAAATTCCCTAGTTTTGTTATCGACCTAGGTCTAACTGGCTTTTGGTAAAAGATAAAATTCCTTACTTCTGCTATCCACCTAGGCTTTCGCGACACTTCATAAAAAGGAAAATTACCTAGTGTTGTATCCGCCACACCGAAATCCAACACCTTCTCCGAATCACTGTCCAAATCGAAGTCTGGATCCATTCCCGCCGGAACTCTTAGTGCTTTCGTTGGTGATTAAATACCCATAAATGTCCTATAGCTTGGTAGTGTGGAATTATTTCAGCCAATATTGTTCAGCAATTTTGTTGCCCTAAACTTCATTTGACGATTGACACTCAAAAGCACAACCTACTTCACACAATAGGCTCACCTTCATGCCAAAAAAGTTACTGATTCTAAGATTTCTCTTTGTCGACCAAATCTCTAAAGCCCCATCTTAACTGACTTTCGAGCCATATTGGCTTTTGACACATTTTTGACCAATAACTCCTTTATTTGGGAGCAATATCCCACTCTGGACCATGTTTTCTCAACGTTTCAGACCACCGCCGACAGCGTATCAAAAATTTATTTTACAGTAGTTCTAAAACGTAAATATTTAAGCTAAAAACGGCAAAACAACATCTCCGTTTCCGATTTATTTATCTCCATTTTGATTTTATATTATTTCCATTTTGAATAATTCGATAACTCTGTTTCTGAATTTTATACTAACCTTTTCGATTTTTTCATTTGCGTTTTCGGAATTTTTATTTCAGTTTTGGTATTTTAAAAAATTTCAAAAATGTTCCCTTCAATTTTCTCCGCGATATAGCAAAAAAATATTTAAATTACGGGATTTTTTTTTTTTTTAAATCGGTCAAACTTTAGTAGATTAAAAAAAGATTTATGAAAATCGGAAAAGATATCCTAAAAAGACCAAAAACCACTTAAGCGGCGCAGCACTAGCTCCTTTTTGGACCATCAACTTCTGGGTCGAAATTCGACTAGTTAAAAACGCACTGAGAAATACAATAGACCTCCCGCTGCGTAATTGACACACGTCTGAAAATATATCCAAAAATGTTTCTCTTCAGCCAATGACACTGTGTTCAATACAATCCGAACCGAACCTTTCAATGGATTTCTTCAAGTTGCTCTTTTGGCAATCACGAGAAAAGAGCACTTACTTCAATTTACAATTTATTGAATGTGCAAATAAAATTCTAATAAATTCTAATTCTAGTTTTAACAAATTACGAAAGAATCTCGTCCGACAATGCTTTGTATGTGCATTCGTCATAAATAGTTTTCACACCTTCGATGATGACATTGATTATCACAATTTCTATTCCAAACAATCACAAGATTGTCCATTGCGCCGTAGATTTTGATTCTTTGGTGTTGCATCGTTTGGTTTTGATGACTGATTCGAAGACGGTTTTCAACAATTAAAACTAAAGCGACCAACTCTTTTTGAGTGAAAAATATTACATTTCAACTCAAAAATAGTATTTTTAAAAACATTTCTCAGATATTAAAACTCCATGAAAATAAATTTCCGTTCGTCTGTCCGTTCATATGAGCAAAATCGGTCAAATTGTTCGGCTGAAGAAGTGTCCAAAAACATGTGCGTTAAGTTATTACAGAACAGATATTTTGAGCATGCCTCTTTTTAGATGTTTAGCACACTTGGTGGGAGGGGCTAATTTCAGTCGGAATAATTTAACTACAGCTTATGGGCGTGTGCATTTTCTGTGTTCGAACACAGTATTTTACTGTCGTCCTCCATTCTTGGGGTGTTGGGGTTCAGAATTTCCACGGACGTTTGTTGCCTTTGTTTGAATACAAAATTTCTGCGGTCGTCTATTTTCTGAGCAGGAGCACAGAATATATCTTATCATGCCTATAGCGGTAGCGGAGTGCGTGGTGCAGTCCGCACATCCCAAAAGAAGTCGACAAACCATTCTAAATTAGAATACATAGACAGTTGTTTTCTTCGGGAAGGTTAGATTGCTGAGGAGACTTTTTTGGGATCCTAAGAAAATGGCTGCCAACTGTCAAATAGGCTCCATCTTGGATTTTTGTAAATATTCAAATATGCTATCTTTTGAATTAGAATACTTAGAGAGTTGGTTGCTTCTTGAAAGTTATAGAGATTGGTCAGTAAAATTTTTAAGACCTTAAGAAAAGGGCTGCCATTTTGGATTTTTATGTTATCTTCTGAATGAGAATTCTTAGAGGCAAAGTTACACATTGGGTTGAGTGGTCTGGGACTCCGTGGTGTAGGATCCTCATAGGGTGGGCCTTACTCGTTCTTCACAACCGTTCTGGTCTAGATCTGGTCTGTTTTTGGTCAATATTTTTTTTGCAGTGTGTGACTGTTACTAAGCAAGCAATCAGAAACTATAAAACATTACATTCGCAATTTTCCTTGCAACTTTCAAAATTAATTCTTTTGACCAAATTAAAAACCATACGTTCTAAATACTTCTTTCATTATTTATCGGCGCCTGCGACTCAAAATGCACAAAAAGCGCCAATATATCGCAGTAAAAATATTTTCGCTATTTGAACCATATGAGAGGAAAAGAGATAGCATCAAGACGTTTATTATCGTATTTTGAGTATTTTTCGTCGGATTCACAACTTTGTTTCAACAAATGCAGCATAAGAATATGCTAAGTCACCAATCTTAATTTTGACCGATTTTCTTATCAAAATAGCATTCAAACTATTCACAACACCCACCATATATTTCTTTAAGAACCACATCTTTTGATACTCGACCATTTTAAAAAACTTTTCTTACATTCATATGCATAATCCCAAGAAAAGTTATAAATGTCTTAAGAAGTAGCATTGGTATAAAACCACACCGTGTGTGTCGGCAAGAAATGATCCATTATATCCCTTTCGCGACGACATTCCGAAACCTTTCATCTGCAGAATATTCCAAAAAGTTTGCGAGTCTACGAAATTTAAATAAAGTTTCCTTCCACGAAATTTTAATGACTATTATGAGTATAGAACAATGAAAACAAATAGCATCGCTTATCGTATGATGCATGTTGAATGAACGTAAAAATGTATTTCACCATTCATGTAATTTTACAGCGCCAAAAAAAAAACATTTGCAAAAAATACATTTACTGAATCTGCACGGTGTTACACTCGGAAGACTTCTTTTTTAAATTTATTGAAAAGTGATCTATACGTCAGCACATTTCATGAGAGTTTTTCTGCTTGAACAATAGACTTATTTCGGTATGGGAATGCTATTTAAAATTCAACAATGCTTAAGCTGACCATTTTACGTGCAAAGAATCACTTAAGTTGCCTGGTCATTTGAAGGCAGTGTCAAAGTTTCCTTTCCTTTCAAAGTCAGTTAAACAATAAATTTTAGGAAAATGTAAGAATATACCGGGTTTTTCATATGAAGGTGAACAGGACCATCCTTTTATCTCTTTCATACGTACCATCGAAGAATGAGAGGATCATAGTAGGCTGTACACTTTCATATGAAAAGGGTTTTTCATATGAAGGTGAACAGGACCATCCTTTTATCTCTTTCATACGTACCATCGAAGAATGAGAGGATCATAGTAGGCTGTACACTTTCATATGAAAAACCCGAAAAACCCGGTACATGTGCTAATTAAGTAAATACGCAGGTTATATTGACAAAAAATGTTCCTTAAACGGTATACTCAAAAGGGAGGCTAAGTACGATGCTCGATGCAAAATGGACCAATTAGTGTTGGGGTTCCTGTCAAAATAAGGGTTGAAACTGATCTCCGACACTGATGGCGTTGCAACATTCGTCTTCACCAAATTGATTTTGTCCATTGCTTTCGGGTCATGTGACCATGATCAAACTGCGGCATTGGTTGATTCAGAGATATTCTGTCATTTTTCGTAAAGCTGCCTGATTAAAAAATAGAGTGAAAGCTTCATTTTTGTAACTCTATAATTAAGGAAATTAAGGACGTATAGTACAGGATAGAAATTAGTAATTTTTTTGAACATTTTTTCTTCGAAAGCTGACAGCTACCGCTTTGCAAATGCCATAGATGGATTTAAAAGCCACTCACAATTCTTAATCCTACTTCCAATTGTTTAACAAAAATCGAAAAACTAAAAGTGCTGATTTCGTCGTTTACGACTCATCAGTACACCTTGTCTTAAAACCACGTGTATATCAGCAACGATGGCCATAGAATGATACACAGACTATGTCAACTCGCCTTTTATACAATCCAGATCCTACGATTGGATGCTGGCTTTTTCTTTTGAACAATTTGGAAGTAAAAGAATTGTGAGTTTGTTTCGGTTATTTTTTTGTAACAAACGCTAAATGCTGCGTTCTGACGATACTTCGAAATCTTCAAAATAATGTCGTCGGTATCTAAAATTCATTTCGAAACATAGAAAGTGTGTAGAAAGGCTACTCGATCGTTCACGATGGATGGTTGCAATTTCGTTATTGGATATATACTTTATATTACAATTTGTGCCGCACATGGAAATATCTTAAATTACGATAGATGGGTGCTTCTTCATAAAATATGCAGTGTGGCTTAAGGCATTACATTACACCATAAAGTGTCATTTGAAAACCTGAAACCTGAATTTGAATTACCTGAAACCTGATTCGATCGAAACTGATTTGAGAAGTTTTGACCTGACCTGGCCTTAAATGAAAAATGACCTGGTCTTAAAAAAAGAAATCAGACTGCATTTTCGGCTAGGAAGCCTGGGATCAAAAAATGATGTAAGGCAATGTTAAAGCTAATAGTACTCCTTGGAAAAATAATTTTCAATTTGACACCAGGCTGCGTACTTTATCATGGTTCGACGGCAGAGAGTAGGCAGCATGGTGCCAAAAATTTAAGCATCTCACTATGTCGGCATTGACGAATGATTCACAACGCATCATATTTTATGTTAACAACAGGTTGCCTTCTTGAGTTATGCTCGTTTAAATGTAGAAGGCAGCGGCAACCCGGTGCCAAGATGAAAGTTTGTGCGTTGTGAAGCTCTTTTCAATGCCGTCATAGTGATATTCTTCAATTTTTGGCACCAGGCTGCCTTCTTTTTCATTTTTCAAGGACACATAGCGAGCAGCCCGGTACCAAATCAAAAAGTTTTGCGCCGTAATGTACTGAATTCTAGATTCAAACTTCCATAATATAATTTTTTGGCACCAGCCTGCCTTCCCCGACTTGGCTACTGCAACATCACCATAAGTACGTAATTCATTTAAAAAACACATTAGATTCCGTTTACAAGTATCTTTGTTGGTTCACCTTATTGAGACTTTTAAGCTTATTTTCGAAGATTCTGAACTATTCAAAAAGTAATTTTACATACCTTTCATCACAAACGGGCTGCGGTAAAAGGACTTCATACCAAAAGTATTACGTTCGATAAAGCGAGATGATGATCACTGCTCATCGTAAATACCCTCTTTCACAGAATGTAAGAGTTTGGGATTTCTAAAAAGACGATTTGGATTTCTATACGCTAACGACAAGTTCACAATAGAAAAAAGCATAATCATTCGAACAAAGGCAGCCGGCCGGCGGGCGTGCCCATACGCACATTCGGTATGTATGAGTTGAATGAGCAATTTTTACAGGGTTCGAAATTCTTCAAAGGCCGACCATAAAAGAAGGTAAAAACTCGAACTTGATAAATGACGAATGGCTAAGTTATTTTAATCGTATTATGTATTTGCGAATAACATGGTATGTCTTTTGATAAAGTTTTTTTGATTGCTAAGAAAACATGGTTTTTTTATCGGAAATTTTGGAAATATTTTATGTAGAGCACAAAGTAAATCATCCAATTTCTGATGAAATTTTGTGAAATGTTTAATGTTTGTATTTATTCAGGTGATGATACATTGTCAATAATGAATGTACGTAAGGTAACATTAAAAATAAAATTTCAGATCTTACGCAATACAAAAAGAGTTTGCAAGTCATTCTTCTTGTGTATTCATGGCTAAGACAGTGTGTAGACACAAATTAATAATGTGTTCGCATTCACTATCTCTTGCTATATGAATCATGCATACATTTTTTTTATTCTGGCAACAAATTTTTTGTTTCGTACTTGGTGTATACAATTACTCTGAGGCGTGTACAAGTATAACACTTGCTCCGCGTACATAATACGAGCGATACGCATTTATTCGTTCTGCACCCTTGTGATATAACACTTTCCGGCACATTATCGTTCTCTTAGGTGATAATGAGTATTCGCGCCAAAAGTTCTCCTAAGTGGTTATGAATATACATTCGCATAACAACCGATAGGCTCCTGCTATGCAATAGACTCAAACTAACAAAAATCACAGTTTAGCTCGACTTTAGGTCGAACTAACTAACCAAATTGTCTCCTTTCATTTGCTTGCTATTGAGAACATTTTACCGCAAGTCATATTGGCTAATTCCATCGGTAACCAATACATTGGCGCTACCATGTCACCTGGGAAACGAATGTGTTTCGTCTCATGTTTCTATAAATCATATCGAAAGAGTGAAAGAGATGAAATTAGTACGCCAGTATACCTATGCAACGGAAATACCACAGTTGGTATCAAAATGTGTTATTTCCTCATTAGAGATTCTGATTCTCGACAATCTACACTTAAAAATAATCTTCAATTTTCCCATGCGTTTAGTGGAAGAAAAATCTCCAGATCAGAGCATAATTTTTAGAACCGCAAGAAGGACAAACTGCTAACCACAACGTTTGTAACCAGTCGATTTTACCGGGGAGTAGGGAGTAGATGCCGAACCTGAAAAAAAATCCTTTGTCCGTCAATCCGTCCGTCCGTCTGTCTGTAAACACAATAACTCGAGTGAAACTGAACCGATTTTTTTCCCTGAACTACCTCAAAAGTGGGTTTGGGATTGCAGATGGGCATTCTTTGACGAAGGGTCACTGAGCTGGGACCGCTTAAGCGACTTTGGGTCTTTTATACATAGCTCGATTAAATCTCTTTCGATTTTTAGAAATTTTTTTTGTTCGAAAGGTACAGGAATGTTCGACAATTTATGGAAGAAATTTTTTTTATTGCATTGATGCCTATAATATGCCAATTATAGCTCTCGAAACCACTGGAAATAGGACTATTATATGCCGGTTATAGTCGAGTTCCATGCATACATCATACATACACATCCAGTTTCATACATTACCATAATAGCGTCATTATGGTAGACTCGACTATAATCAGCGTTATTATGATGGAGTTGAATAGACTATCGTCGAGTTGAATAAATTTTTGTCGCTAATTTTCGTGAAGTGTACAATAAACATCAATGCTTACTTTACGTTCAGTGGTATAAAATTCTAGAAAAACGTCAGTTTAAGTTCATTTTGAGTTATTGTGATCGAAATTGCATGAAGTTTGACGGTGTTAGCTCTATGTTTTGGCAGTTTTCGAACAAGGTTCCTGGACCAGCTACCCATGGAGACACGGAAAATCTTTGATTCGGGATGCAACCGTGATTAACACTGTAGCTGTAACATACCTAAATGAAACCTCGACGAATAGTGGTGCTGCGGCAGACCAGGCCGAGCGATCAAAGCACAACAACTACGTTGACTTGAAGGCTCAATATCTGTTTACGCCGTTGGCCTTCCAGACTATTGGTGCCATTGGTCCCGAAACTAGATTATTCCTAAAAAATAAACTACGTAAGCATTTGGGAGAAATTCATGTGAACCCCGATCGCTATTGCAAAGGATCTCCACTCAGCGAGGGAATGCTGCAAGTGTTCGTGATAGCTTATGTTATTGTTTATAACGACTGTAATATATGGTAGCTTTATCGGTTAATAAACTGTCAAGTATTTCTTCGTTGTTAAATCCACAGTTTCGCGCATAATTGGCCATTATTGTTAGAACTCGATGTAGCTATAGCAGTCTGCCAGCTCCTGTTCTACTTAGAAGGGAGATTGAAAATTGGACTTTGGGTTGTATTTGAATTTGGTGGATTTGGATTTGCTTGGATTTGGAATTGGTTTTTGGATTTGTATTTGGAATTGATTTGTATTTGGAATTGATTTGTATTTGGAATTGATTTTGGATTTGGATCGAATCAAAATTATATACTAGACGTGTTGTTGGTTCTAAGTACATTTATTGAATGATAAATTTCTTCTAAAAAACCTGGCTTTTATACAAAATTATTTGTTGGCAAAGAAAACATGATTCATTTTAAGTTAAACGCATTCTATGTTTTAACATTCTCCCACCTTTTTATGTACATAAAAAGAAAATTATTTTGGTGGGTGATAAGGAAAAATTTTTACACTCTTTGTTGATTTGGGTATTCTTGCTTTCGTACACTCGATTGCTCTCTTTTTTGCTTCTTCTCCCTCATCCGGATTCATCTTTCTTGGTCTTGGCAAAATTTTGAATTGCTTTGGAGGACTCTTAATTGGTGAAATAGGTTTCATCGGAGGCATTTTTTCACGTATATACTTCAAGACTGTATCACATGTGGTTGTTAATTGGTCATCATCTTCTGTTTCTGCTGTCATTTTCTTGTAGATGCAATCAACTAATGGCCATTCACATTGTTTTGCCTTCTTTCCGAAAGTTTGATGGAACCAACACACAATTATTGCTGATTCGTCTTTAACTTCTGTCTTCTTGTTTTTTGGTTCTTCAAATGTCTCCAGGCGTTTATTTATTTCGTCAATCTTGATTTCCAAGCGTTTGGCCCAGGGAGGTGTATGTGCCATTTTAAAAGAGGTAACCGATTTCTAAACTGAATGCTTTGAAGTTAATTTGTAGAATGATTGCTCTGATTATAAATCTATACTAAATTGGAAATAAAGTTTACTATGATTAAGATTAACTGAAACGAATTGGTATCTTAACTTTACGGCCATATTTTGAAACTGTTTTCAATTTTCGTTCTCCTTCTTGTGAATCTTCTATTTTCCGTTTGTGCCGTCTTCTTTGTGGTACTTTTGCTGACTCTTGTACAATTATATCTTTCACCTTCTTCAAGTCGTCCTTTATTTTGGAATTGACCATAATTTGCTCCTTGTTACTATCAATTTCCATAGGAATTAATCGCTGCAGAGGCCTTGTAAGTTCACCTTTCCCTGTCTTCACCCTTGCTACTCTGACTACTCCATCTTTTCCTTTTATCAATTCCATAATTCGCGCCATAGGCCAATCCAACCTTTTCTTGTCTTCGCTAGTGATTAACACGACTTCTCCCACCTGGAATTGGTAATTCTTTTTTTCATCCATTCGTTGAACCAGTTGACCCAAATATTCACTACGAAAGCGCATTCTTAATTCTTCTTTTAATTGATTAAGGTGTCTTAATTTTTCTCGTAGACCCTTGCCGTCTATTTGCTTAATCTCTGGATAATTTGAATTTTCAATATCTCTTATAAATGCTGCAGGTGTTAATGGAATTAGATCTTCTGGATCGTCTGACACATATGTGAGCGGTCTTCCATTCATTAATGACTCCACAAAACAAATTGACGTGTCTAGTTCGGTTTTTGTTAATTTGTTATGGCCCAATATTTTTCGCAGGAAGTTCTTCATTATCCGTATTAAGCGTTCCCAGAATCCTCCCCACCATGGGGAGGCTGGAGGATTGAAAATCCAAGTTATGCGATCCATACATGTATTCTTCTGAACCTTCCTCCAATCAATTTTATCAAAAAGTTTCGCTGTTGCTTCAAAGTTTGATCCACAATCTGTATATACTATTGACGGTCTACCACTCCGGTAAATGAATCGCCCCAATGCCAAAATAAATTCTTCAGTATTTATTTTCGATACTACTTCCAAATGTACGGCTCTTATCACTGCACAGGTGAAAATAACGATCCACTGTTTTTCGTTATTTTTTAAATACAATGGACCAGCCAGATCTATCCCAGTAACTTCAAATACTTTAGCATTTTTTACCCGATTCTCTGGAAGTGGAGCTGCTGGAACACTTGCTGGTAACTTATGGAATCTGATACATGTTGGACATTTATTCACAGTTCTTTTGATGGCCTTTTTGACGTGAATGATCCAAAATTTCTCACGTAACGCATTGGCAAGAAAATTTCCTTGCGCATGGCCCAATCTAACATGCTCTTCCCTTATTAATTTTTCAACATCTGGATGGACGCAAGGTAGTAAGAATGGTTTCTTGAATCTTCCGGTATCTTGTCGATATGTTAATTTTGTGACTACCTGATAAATGTTGTCTTCATTTTTGACTACTCAATGTGTTCTTCTTGATTCATGTCCGTATTTTCCCATTCTCGCAATTCCATATTTGCTTTGGCCATTAATTTAGTAGATTTCGTTTTAAAATTAATTATTTCTTGTTGAGAGTGAACTGCTGTGATACTGTTGTCTACGTAAAGAGATTTTTTCAATTTGTCTGCTATGTCTCTTTCTTCTGGTGAAACTTTTGATAGATGATGCTCAATAATTGCTCCCAAAATAAATGGACTACATTTTAAGAAGAAGACCACTCTCTTGTGTTTATATATTTTTAGTTTTTGGTTTGACTTGTCCTCCCACCATAAAAACAATAAAAACTTCTGATCTTGTTCTTCAATAAATATCATCTGGAACGCCTTTCTGATGTCCGAAATTACTCCAATTAGTCCATCTCGAAATTGCATCATTACGGCTGGAATCAGTTCAATTAGATTTGGACCTTTTTCTAAGCATTCGTTCAATGAGGGTGATCTACCAACTTTACATGAAGCATCGAAAACTGGTCGGACTGGAGTAGTTTTGCTTTCTAATTTGTAAACTGGATGGTGAGGTATAAAATGACAATCTTGCATATCCACATCTTTTATTTCCTCTATGATTCCTTCTTGTTCCCACTGATTGAATAGGTTGTCATATGTATTATACATGTCATTTTTATGCAGCTTCTTTGTAGCGTTTATCAATCTTTTTTCAGCAATCTTGAAATTATTTTGAATATTTTGAACTCCTTCTACCCATGGTAAATTTACGTGATACTTTTCATTGTTATAAATAATCTTCTTGATAAATTCTTTTTTTATTTGACGATTCTTTTCTTCTTTAGTCTTGCTTTCTACTGGATCGCGAATGCCAATGGTTTCCATATCCCATAGTTGAATAATATCCGACTCGTTGACTGAAGAAATCGTATACTCTAGTCCTGAATTCGTTTCTATTTCTTTTGGTAATGGACCCAGTACCGTCCAACCAAATATAGTTTCGACTGCTTTTAATCCACATTTTAATGAGACCGATTCGTCGGTTGCTATTTTTGGTAGTAAATCTGCACCAATAAGAATATCAATATCCTCTATTGACGATTGATCCAGTTTGACATCTATTCCCATAGCTTTTAATTCATCCATCCATGGACCTGATGGGAGCTTATCAATTTTTCCCGTAATGGTGTCCTTATTCGCAAGTTCCAACTTGCAAAGTTTTCCTTTGCCATCCATCAGCTGGACCTCATATATTGAGCGTTCTTCGATATCTGTGATGACTCCACCAAATAATGTGTTTCTTTCGAAAAATTTTCCTAATGTTTTCCCATTAATCAATTTTGCTAATTTTGTGGACACATAACTTCGTTGACTCCCGTCATCAAAGAAAATCCGAGCTTTAATAAACCCACTTTTTGTTTTTACCGATATTAGTAATGTCTTAAGGATAACAATGTTGCTTAATGTATTATTTGATCCAGTATTTGTTTTAACCACTGCCTTTCCTTGCAATTTGTCAGCTCTATTCTCTGATGCTCGACACAACAATTTATGATGCCATGTCGACGAACAATTGGAACATTGTTTGACTATTTTACACTGGGTAAAATGGTGACGGCCTTGTAGACATCTACTACAAACTCTCCCCTTAACTCGTTCCCATCTTTGATTTAAAGGTATCTTTATAGCATTTCGACAGTCTGTAGATAGATGTTGTTTCCCACAGAAAACACATTCATTTTAGATTCGTTAACATATAAGGCTGCTGCTGTTGGAACTGAAGATTCCTTTTTTCTCGAATTAGTGTTGTTGTTTAATCCGGTCTTTACTAAGATTCTTTGCTCCTCTCGTTCCACTTCCTGACGCAAAAATTCCATTAAGTAATCCAATTCACTTTTCGGGGGCGTTTCTGCAGAACCGTCCTTCTCATATATTGGTGATCTTTGCCATGCTACCAAAATGTCCTCAGATAGACTTGCTTCTACCATCGGGTACAAGAATAAAGAAGACTGTTCCACTGTGATTTTTAAGGATTCCAACGATCGAATGTGGCAGACTAATTTATCGTAGATACTAGCGATATTGTTCTTTGAATTCATACTGTCCAATCCCATTCTGAATAGTTCTCGAATGTAAACCTGTGTTAACAGCTTCTTTCTGCCGAATCTTTCTTGCAATGCCGCTATAACTTTTGGATAATTTTCTGCTGTTGCTGGAAAACCCTTTACAATTTCTGCTGCTTTCGTATTTGCTTCCATTGATTGAATTAAATATTGAAACTTATCAGTAACATGCAATTCCTCATCTTCATGAATTTTACTGAATTGAGCCCACCAACTTAGCCAATCTAGTAAATTGCCACTGAACCTTTTTAATTCGATTTTTGGAAGTTTAAACTGACGTCTTGGTTTTGAAGTGGAAGCGATAGTTGAATTTTCATCTTCAGCACGTATCGTACGTTCTATTTTTATAATTTCTTGGTCAATTCTTAACTTCGTTGTTACCATCTCTGTTATGATGTCTTCACAATGTATTGCTTCCTTCAGCTGTTCCTCTTCAGTAACATCTGGATCTCCAGACAATTCGTTGGAAATCAACGTATCAATTTCTTGAATCTTCTGCTGCAAGTCATTCAAACGTTCATATTTTGTTTTTAACATAATAACATCTTTATCCTGTAACCCTAATTCGGTATCGACTTCCTTGATACATTTCGTAATTAGGCCACGAGTTGTTGTACGTGCTCTTTTTAACTTGTCCATGTTTTCCACCGTTTTGTACTCTTAACTCCCCTTGAAGTCCACGCGGGGGCGCCAAATGTTAGAACTCGATGTAGCTATAGCAGTCTGCCAGCTCCTGTTCTACTTAGAAGGGAGATTGAAAATTGGACTTTGGGTTGTATTTGAATTTGGTGGATTTGGATTTGCTTGGATTTGGAATTGGTTTTTGGATTTGTATTTGGAATTGATTTGTATTTGGAATTGATTTGTATTTGGAATTGATTTTGGATTTGGATCGAATCAAAATTATATACTAGACGTGTTGTTGGTTCTAAGTACATTTATTGAATGATAAATTTCTTCTAAAAAACCTGGCTTTTATACAAAATTATTTGTTGGCAAAGAAAACATGATTCATTTTAAGTTAAACGCATTCTATGTTTTAACATTTATATGCACCAGCAATAATCGTATAACACAAGTACTAAATCGCTTGATCATAGTCTCGATACGTGGGGCGAAGTGCAATTCACGCACCTTGCACTACAACCCTCGGATCATTCACTAAAAATCGACTATAATCACGCGCTTGTTTTATAATAGACTATTATTTAGTCAGGGCCATAAAACTGAACCTATACTAGGGCCCAAAGTGTTTTTCCTACATAAATCTAGTAAATCTGATCCGATTTACAAAATCTTTTTTTTTTTCCTGAAAGATAAAACTGATTATGGAATTCAATTTGGGAAAAATCCGTATAGAACTTTTGAAGTTACCGTTGAAAAATTGGTCAAAGACGTGGTTTTTTGAAGGTCGGTGAAACTTTTTGACTTTTATCTCTGCGAAATTAGCGCTGAAATCGCTCTTCATTTTTATATCTTTAGCGTATGATGTTTTTACATCTATTACAATTCTTATATTACATATACATAGGACTTATATCTAATACTGGCTGATTTTATCTTTACACAGTTAATTGTTGTGTTGATGTCTGCCGGGACGATGGCCTAGCCAAGTAGTTTCGACATCGTGAAGACCCATTTTGTAGTATACATTTACCATTATTCACATTTTTTTAATATCACGCTCGCAGGTTGTAGGCGTCATATTGTGTGCTGATTAATTTGTAATGACAGGTTACATTGGTGTGGAGAAAAAATTAATGAAAATCGGTTGAGTGATTCAGGTTGTAGGGTCTTTAGTGTGCAGGGTCGATGATGAGGGCGGGCTCGAGCCCCCTCCCCACCAAATTGATAGAATTATATGAAATCTTGAGTTACATAGCAAAAATTCTAACAGGTCAGCATGCAGATGACCACGGGCATTGAAGTCAGAACGCAAAAGAATAGAATGTTGCGCCGCAGGCAAAAACTTTAGGGATTGACATGACGTCAAGATTTACATTTAGCTTAACCCCCCTGAAAAATCTCTCGAGATTTCTCAAAATATCGAGTTGCCATAGTTATCCCAAGATGGAAGATTTCTCAAAATAACAAGTAGACAGAGAACTCCCAAAAGATTTCTCAAAATATCGAGTTAACATAGTTATCGTGGCTAGATATCTTGGATTAACTTGGAATCATCATATGAACGATTTCCCGAAGTTACAGATTTCTTAATAGATATCACAAGAATAAAGATTTCTCAAAGTCAATTAAGAATTACTAAACGCGTTAGCGACATATTTATGTAGAGTAAGCGGTTCCCTTAATAATATAGCGCTTTATATTTAATTTTGAGAAAACTTTTAAGCTAACTTAACCGTCATTTTTTGCCGGTTGATTTGATAATGAGTATTTTACTTCATTTACGATGCACTTTTCTAAACGCATCAAAAATTTCGTCAATTTCTGACATCTTTAAAATTTGTGCGTTTTGTGTTAATTTCAAAATACATTCGTCACCTACAAGGTTTCACATACTTGTTCTACCAAAAAATGTCTTATGTTACTCTGTTAAGTATTCTATTTTTTTAATAATAGTTATTTATGCACCACGTACTACATGTCGGTCATATTGTGCGAGATTGGTGAAAAGTCCCAGGCCGACGTTTCCAACTGGACTAATATGGTTTTATTAGTCGACTTCGAATTTTGATCAAAAAACGTCAAATTAAGTCTAGTTTTCAGTGCGAAAAATGGCACATTTTGGGCGAAAGATACATAAAAAATTTTATTCTGTCTAATAATATGATCATTATAAATAAAATCATGTAAAAACAAGATACTCGTATTTTGAAACGCTAACAAAAACTGAAATGAATAAAAAAGTCGATTCTTCGGAAGTCGCACCAGAATGAACTTCCTCGTTTGAGTCTGATGGATAGAAAATACGATTTAGTGGCTGAAAATTTCAAACGAAATAAAAACATATGCGAGGGATTCCTACGCATCAGGATAGATGATGCAAAAAGACTCGGACGTATCAAAGTAAATATTGCCTAACTCTTTCGGTAATTACCGAAATGGCAATATTAAAACAGAAATTACCCAAGGTAATGTCGAAAATCCTACGAAGTACGGCAATAGACATGCGTGAATTTTTCAAAATGGCTTCAAACTATTTTTAGGTGAAAATATACGTTAAAGAAGACAATTCTTCCCATTACACACTATAAAAATAATTTGTCAATTTCCCGGAAAATAATTAAATCGATCCCAAAACGAGGAGACTATGACGTCATACTCTCCTCGCATTTTATATATCACATTGACACACACACACTTTCACAATTAGTTGACCATGTGTCTTAACCATCACAAATAAGGAAAAAATTAAACATGTTGACTAAAATGATGACGTCACTAAAATTAAGGAAATTTTAATTGCAAATTTAAAATATTAGTCAACCGTATACAGGCAAAATATTCAGGAATTGGGACATTGAGGGTATAACTAATCTAAATAAAATACTTCCAGAAAACCATCAAGATTGTCTATTGTGGAAGTGAATATATTCTCTAAAATTTGATTGCCTACAACATTGCCTTCGAAAGCAACTTTCCAACTGCCCTAGTTCTAAAGATATGACGCATCCCTCCTGATTCTAGAAGTGGCTAAATCCCAAGGATTGGGACGTTTTTCGGGTAAGCCCTGCGACATGTGTTCGCTAAAATTTAATTGTCTACAACTATTTCTTTGGACGTAAGTCTAGGTATATTTCATGCTTAACCAAATATTCGCCGGCCGATAAAAAGAGTTTTGCCCATTCCATTGATTCCAAAGCCCGAATCACTTACTAAAAATAATTTTTTAAACAAATTCTAGATCAAATGCTTTCATTGGACTCCAAAATGAGCAGTTCTCGTGCTATATTTGCAGAGATATTTGAGAAAAAGTTTCGCCGGACCTTGAAAAATCATGTTTTTGGACACTCTTTTTACCATATCTCCGGAACTATTCGACCGATTTTGATCATCTTCGAATTTGAACTTACTTTTCTGACAACCTTTCAGAAAAGAAAATCTAAAAATCCACAGACAGGCAGCAACTCACGGATTCGGATTCACAATGACACAAGCGTGGTAGTAAACGCATAAGACACGTACTTCGTACGGGTCTAAAAATATTGCTCGTACACATTTCGTTGTTATTGTTTCTCAGTAAACTAACATACAAAATTACCTTTTCAAGTTTATAGCAACAAAAAAATAAATTAGGTCGATTCAGGTGATTCATGTAATTTCTAACAAAAATCAGGTTCAGGTCAATTCATTTTTTTTTCAACTGACACGACATCTACTGAATTCAAATTTGGAATTTTAGGTTCAGCTCATGTAATATCGGTCTGTTCAGAGTCTTGTGTGTCACGAGGTAGAAACAACAATGAAAAATACTGTTCCTTTATTCAAATGAGGTCGCGAGGATATTTTCCCTAAAACTTTGACCCATCCTTTTCCTTGCCCTGAAACTTTGACCAATATTTCACGATCATTTAGTAAAATAGAAAATTAGCCATGCCCCACTATTTGACATAGCTGTTTCCCCCTCGTGTTTGTCACATGGTCACATCTATTCTGTTGCGTACGGGTCCCTTGCATATATTTTATAACCATAAGCCCCATTTACCTTATACGACTCTAGAAATGTGTCCTAAGCCAAAAATAGAATACGTTTCCTATGCGTATGTAGCAATTACAGTTGTATTGAGTGTACTTGAAATAACCTAAGGCTATAAGTGATAGAAGCTTTTACAATAGTATTTCAGTTCATCTCTGAAGTGCGTGTATTACGGTTGCAACTCGCTAAAGTGATTCATAAACTAAGTGCGGTAAACTTTTAAATCGTAACGTGTAACGTAGCAGCTTGTACCTTTCCAAATTGAATTGATTCGTTATAAAATATTCATCAAGAAATGTCAACGTCAACTTATGAACCTTATGTACCGGAAAATGGCATTAGAATGATAGCTGAGTGGGAACGCCAAGATAGAGTGTTTATGGGATGGCCGACTAGTGTGGAGACATGTTTAAATGAAGCAAATGAGCACATGTTTCAAGACTTGAGGAGCGATGTAGCAGGAATGGCAAACGCCATTATTGAATTTGAACCGGTTGTAATGTTGACCGATCCTGAACAAATAACTTCGGCTCAGGAAATGCTCGATGCTAGGGTAACGATTGTTCCATTCGATTTCTTCGACTTATGGGCTCGAGATATGTTGCCAGTGTTTGTAGAAAAGATAGATTCAGATGGAAAAAAAACACTAGTAGGAGTGGATTTCAATTTCAATGGTTACGGGAATAAAACAGAATGTAAAAAAAACGCACATTTGTCCTCGAAATTATTAGAAATGTATGGAATCCCTAAACGACCTGCTCACATTATTTCTGAAGGAGGCGCCTTGATAACGGACGGAAGAGGAACTTTATTCATTACCGATAGTTGCATTGTTAATGAAAATAGAAACAAGCAAACGAAAGCAGAGATCGAGAGAGAATTAAAAAGAGTTCTGGGAATGAGAAAAATTATTTGGCTTGAGGGAGTTGCTGGAAAAGATTACACAGATGGTCACGTCGATTGTTTGGTAAGATATGCTGCACCTGGCACCGTCCTCTTAAATTGTTCATTTGAAGGAAGCACTCCCGATCACTGGACCCGCTCCAATCTTGCAGCAGAAGAGGTTCTCAAAACGGCAACTGATGCAGATGGTAAACCATTCAAAGTTATCAAATTATATGAGCCAGACCCTACGAAAATAATATCCAAAGGAACAAGGGAGGTTTTTGTACCTTGTTACACCAACTTTCTCATTGGCAATGGCTTTGTTCTGATTCCTAAGTTCGGAGATGAGGAATCTGATTTAGAAGCCGTACGAGTTGTGTCGTCAGCGTTCCCAGGAAGAAAAGTTATTTCAACTGGTCTTAGTGCACTAGCTTGTTTAGGTGGTGGCGTTCACTGTTTTACTAAAGAACAACCCGAATATCATCGAGGCACTATTGAGGAATTTGTTGATTGATGATAAATTGAGATTTTGTTCTTCCTCTCTTCATTGCAATAAAATACATTTATGAATCAATTAGTTTTATTTTCTCCGCAAAGGATCTAGCAGGGCCGTATCTAGAGCTCAATTCCAGGAAAGGCAATGGCCTCAAAACAAATTTTCGCGAAATCATGGCCCCACGGTAGTAAGGGGCCGTGAGACGCAAATTTTACACGCAGCACGGCCCAAATCTCTAGAACTATGAGAGTTAGAAAGTTGGTTCCAAAAGCGAAGTTGTAGAGAATTAAATTTAAGCGAACACGAGTTTCAGGGTCTTGGGAAAATACGTCCCAATCTTTGGATATGGTGACTTCTAGAATTCAGAGGGAAGACTCATAGCTCTAGAACTATGGTAGTTAAAAAGTTGCTTTCAAAAACAAAATTGCAGAGAATCAAATTTTAACGTACGAGTGTTTCATGGTTTTGGGAAAATATGGCCTAATGCCGGGATAACGCCCTGGAAGTGGCGATAATAAAATTGATAATAATTTATCGATAATTATCGATTGTCGATAATTATCGATTGTCGATTATCGATAAGGTTTTTTATATTTTTTTATCAAAATTATTATCGATAATAATAATTTATAGTTATCGATAATTATCAAAATATCGATAATTATCAAATTATCTATACTTATTAAATTATCGATAATTATCAATTTATCGATAATTGTCAAATTATCGATCAATTGTCAAATTATTGATAAGTATAAATTTTTGATAACTATTAACTATTAAGACTCAATCAAATCCGATTTAGAAGTTAGGGGACTTTCTCTAGGCGAACAAACCATCTCCTTGGCACAGGATAGGGGAGTATGGAGAAGGGTGGTCCATGATCAGTAGTAAAGACCTCACACCGAAAGGTACAAACGGTCTATAAAGTGTGATGATGATGATGATGATGATTAAGTTATGTTAATAATCAACATAGTACTTCAGAAATCGTTACTAAAAATATTAATAACTATCAATTGAAAAAAAATTGGGGGGCTGTAATCCATTTGCTTAAAATTAAGTTCTCCATCGAAAAAAATCTAAAATTTTGATGCTCTCAATCAATTATCGATAATTTGATAATTATCGATAACTTCTTGACTGTCGATAATTTGATAATTATCAAATTATCGATAATCATTTTGATAATCAACTATCGATAATTTCCTTTAATTATCGATACCGATAATTTTGAGAAGTTCCCATCCCTACAAAATTGTACAGAATTAAATTTTAGCGGACACGTGTTTCATGGTTTTGAGAAAATTTGGCCGGGATAAAGCCATTCCTAGAATTCCCAAGTGCGTTTCTCCAGCACTTTGCAACTGCCATCAGGTTTTTTGATATTCTTCGGTTGTTCTCGGCATGACTTAGGTCATTCAATTAGAATTTCTAGGATTTTGTGATGAAGGAGGCTTTCTCTAGCAATTTTCAACTTCAAAATTTTTTTGTAGATTTTGTATATTTGAAAAAGGGATAAACTTACGCACAAACTATCCGCACAAAAAAATCTCTTACAGAGGAGGTGTGACGCATTAGCTCGATACGCGAAAAAAATTTATAGCGAAGTTACGTCGATAAGACAAAGAAGATCCTCGTCACACCTCCACTTTTGAAGTGGATATTTGTGCGGATATCAGTACTTTTACAAGTTGATCTCTCTACAAATATACTTCCTTCTGTCCTAAAAATGTAGGTCAAAAAAATTGAAGTATTAGAATTCTAAAATCTTGGGAAGCGACTATGTAGTTAGAGGTGTGCACCGGTCGAAAAAAATCGGCGGTGGCGAAAGCTCATTTTGATTTTTGTCGGCTGCGGCGAAAATCAGCGCGTGGGGGTTACGGCGCGGGCGCAAATCGGCATACGTCAAATTTGTTTTCGGCGGCGCACACTTTTTTGAGACCGTTTCGCCAGCGGCGTTTTATTTTAAAGTTAATTTTGTAACTTTTGGATGTTAATGTAGAAATGTAGAAATGTATATGGACCATATTTTGATTTAAATGTTCATACATTTTTGCGTACGAGGGGGATATAAAAGTCGTCATTTTTAGCGTATACGTACTTTATGGATGGCCCCTAAGTTGGAGGAGCTTATTGCTTTTTGCTTCTTCAGAAAAAAAAACCCTGATCTATCGTAATCAGGGTCAACATTAACTGAATCAGGTGAGATTTTGGCTTGAAAAAAGTATCTCACAACAACGGCTACAATTTTGTGGTCACTCTATCATCCACAACACAACAAAGAAAAAGTTTTTCCTTCACGCCAATAAATTTTCTTTGACACTTTTCGAAAAAAATAAATTTTCGAGAAACAAATGATGGTGGTGCCATCACAGCCAACGGCGACAATTTTTTTTGTCACCCTGTCATCAACACGACGACAAGAAACAACTTTATCCTTCACGCCAATACGTTTTCTCCCTGCGGTAAAACATGCACGGGGACCACCGATTGGGCCCATTGTGCTAGCTGAGAGATGTTAGGCAGTGGATGTTATTTCAAACCTGCCCGTGCTACTTATGCAGTTCAGGATGCTTTTGGGTTCTAAGTTTTTCATCACGTCAACCCTCCTAGATGTATTCGCCTATTTGTGATGAATACCGGGCATTCACACAGATAGTATTCGGCTGTGTCTGAGTGGTGCCCGCACAGATCCGACCCTGGGTCCGATCGTTTCCCGATTGTGTTTAGGTGTCTGTTAAAGCCGTAGTGCCCAGTAGTCACACCTGTAAAGATTTTTAGTCTGGTATGACTTATGTTAATGAGAAATTTAGAGTTCTTTTTGTTTATCCTGATGCAGCTTTTTGCCTGACGACACGTGGGGATGTTGTGCTGATGGGGAACTTTCTGTCGAACTTATTTTGCTTTGGCGAACCAGATTTTGGAGTGCTCTGTTTCTCTGATGCGCAATTTACTGGATATTCTGCTAAGGGTGTTGATGGCCTCTGTTTCTATGTAAATGTGCAGTGGTGCTAGATTGAGCATTGCTTCTGTTGCTGCAGTTGGCGTAGATTTCCAACATCCAGTTATTGCCTTGTATGCTAATCGTTAAAATTTGTTAAGCTTTTTCTGGACTTGTTTCGTTTGGCATTTGTAGTCCATAGAAAGCTGGGATATGTTAGGATTGGTCTAATAATGGTGGTATAGATCCAAAATATCACCTTTGGTGAGAGACCCCACGATTTGCCATAAGCTTTCCTGCACTGCCACAACGTTCGTCCAGATTATCTAACCAGCGCATCTTACTATCAAAAATGATCCCCAGATACTTAACACTGTAGACAAATAGAATCAGAGTACCCTTGATTACATGGATTTTGATACCCTCAACCTTTTTTTCCTTGTGAATAGTATCATTTTCGTCTTGTTAGGGTTGATCGATAGTTCGTTCCTGTCGCACCATTCGCTACCTATGTTAAGAACCGTTTGGAGGAGTTCGTATAGAGCGTTGACAAATTTGGCTCGAAGTAGGGTGGCAAGGTCGTCCGAGAAACTCTCTGTTTGAAAGTTTTTGTCGTTTAGGATTTCCAGTAGCTCATTTATGACTAGGCACCATAGAAGAGCAGAACTCCGACTTGAGGGCATCCTTTAGAGACTGAGGTTGTTATGACTGCAGAGTAGATCCGCATTGAACGAGGATTAGTATGCTATGCAGCAGAGCTTGAATCCACCCTACTAAGCCCGGTTCTATTCCGTACTTGTGGCATGCATTCCTTATTGCTGTATACGTTAGGTGGTTAAAAGCTCCTGCCCATGAAGCATGCCAAGGCGAATTCCTCCGTTGACAGAAACATTCCGATACTTTGAACTATGTTCTCCAGTGCGTGTTCAGTGGACTTTCCGCTTTGATATGCGTGCTATTTCGTGTGCAACTTAAGAGGTTCGTCCCTAAGGTACATATATATCAGTTTCTCTAGCCAATTTTATTCTATCTGCTGTTGTGATTCTCTCTATTAGTTCTATATTTGGTGTGCCCCCAAAGGAGAAGGATTTATTACTGAGGAGCACGTTCGTAACTGTGCAATTGGGAAAGTGAAGGTCTAGAAGATGCTTGTATTTTTCCTCTGGGTTTTTAGTGTATTCTCCGTTCGCTAGTAAGAGAGAGCCGACAGCCTGGGCCGGCCGGATCCTTGGATATGATTTTGTAGAGCTTGGAGGCATCATGCATTTTGCTAATTGCATTGCATTGGTGCCTCCATCCTATTCTCTCCCTCATCCTGAGCTGTTTGTTATATACTCCGATCTCTCTGTAATACTGGTCCCATACACTTGTTCGCTTGCCAGAGTTGAACAAATTTCGTATTTTACACCGTTGTAATTTTTTACTCCCTCGTATAGCATGGTACCGCTTTTCCTGCTTTGTGTGAGTGAACTGGACAGGCCTTTTCATAGGTGTTTACTAGTATGCTTTGCAAGTGGTCAGCCTCAGCGTCTCTTATAAATACTTTTCAAAAAAAAATTAAATTTTCATGAAAAAACGCTAGTGGTACCACCATAGCCAACGGCGACAACTATTTGGTCACCTCTACATCCACAAAATTTCGCTGGTCTAAAAATTGATTTAAAACTTTGTTCACGAAAAAGATTAAGGAACTTCGTGACCTCGCTTGTTTAAGTTAAACAGACTGTATAAGTTACATTGAACTGTTGAACTTTCAAGGTTGAACAAGTGCTCCGATGTTATTGTGTTTGTTTAAATTGCCAGACATTCAATATATTGTTTTTGTCCTTGGATAGAAGCGAAAAATTGTTTCCAGCGGACTGACTCTGGCTTTGGAATCACCAAATCTTGAGATGTCAACAATAAAATGGAGATCAATCCCGCTATAGTGGTAATTGATCTTAAATTTTGTTGACTATCTATAGATAGAATGGAACTGTAAAATTGTTTGACTCATATAAAAAAATAATTTATTCCTTTATGTTTGAATAAACTATTTAAAAAACTTAAACAGTCTGTTTACCTTAGACAATCGAGGTCGGGAAGTTTCTAATTTAATATTTCTGATACTAATTTTGAAATGAAATGTTTGTTTGAGATACAAAATTATAACATGCTTCCTATAAAATGTTCAGAAGAGTCTCAAGATGTTTTTTAGCCACTTACATTAAAAATTTAGAGATACCTATTTTGGGAATGACGGTATAAAGTCAAAAAAACTTTTCTCGGTGGTCAATTTTCACATGTAATTTTGACTTTGAAAATTCATAACTCAGGCGAAAAATTTCCAAATCTTTTATGGGATGGTTTTTTGGCATCAAGAATATTGGAAAAATGCTGGCAGAAAAAAAGTTGGAAAACTCGAAACCTCAATTTTTTCGGTTTTTATGGATTATCTCGAACATTTTTCAATTTTTTTTTGGACTTTTTATAGTAGATGGACACTACCAAGTGCTACCGGAAGCAATCATTACACCGCCGATCCCGAATTAGGATAAATCCCCAGTTACGAGCAGGTATGCATTAGTTAAGAGCCCAAAAAATTATTTTGTTACTCGTTACATATACAGCAGTGTTCTCGGGGGCTTGTAATCGGTAATTGTATGATTAGGAAGGATTCTTTTGAAAAACAGCCCGAACGAACTCGTACGTATTTTCCAATGAACTTTTTTATAGGTGCTCAGGAAGATATTGGTCCCTAGAAGCCAAAACAACTTTCAAAATTTTTTATTGAAGCTTGAGTGGCTAGCGGGAGGTGATTAATTACGAAAAACATGTTTTTTTCTTACAGAAATTTCTCCACGCATATGAAACGTACAAGGTCGTGTAGGGTGTCGTTGGAAAGTTAATTGCATGTACATTCGGTTTTTCGAAGGTCGGTGAAGCTTTTTCCCAAATATCTCAGCAAGTATAGCACGGTAATTCCTCATTTTGGTGTCAAATGAAAGCATTTGATGTCACAAAACGGAGAAAAAAAATTTGTGGGAACCGGTACAGGGGTCTGGGCACTGGGACCAATGGAATGGACGAAATTGAGATTCTCGGCCATATACGCAAACAGTTTTTCGTCTATATTTCCTTAACTATGCAATATGGAGATTTACTGTCAAAGGCAAAGTTGTATAGAAGTAGAGAATCAAATATGGCCCAATCCTGGTATATGGCCACTTCCATAATTGGGCAGGATGACCCGGATCTCCAAAACTGTGAGAGTTAGAAAGTTAGTTCCAAAAGCGAAGTTGTAGAAAATTAAATTTAAGCGAACACGTGTTTCAGGATTTTGGGGAGATATGGTCCAACCCTGGTATAGGGTCACTTCCATAATTGGGCAGGATGACCCAGATTTCCAGAACTATGAGAGTTAGAAGGTTGGTTCCAAAGGCGAAGTTATAGAGAATTAAATTTCAGCGAACACGTGTTTCAGGGTTCTGGGGAAATATGGTCACTTCCATTTTTGCTATGTAAAAACTGAAAGCACAGAAAAATTATTTCGTCGTTGGCTCTGGCATTTGTGACGCAATTTCAAACATTTGAATTTTTGAAAAAGTTTTTTTTTGCATCGTCATTTCTTGCGTATTTTCAGCGTAAGCGTCACCTCCACTGATATCATTAGTTTTGGAAGTGGACATTAGGGACTGCGTCACACTTTACCTTTTAAGAGGTTTTTGTTGTGATGAAGTTTAGAATAGAAAAGAAAGTAGACTAAGATGGACTAGTGAGCAGAATGTATATTTTTGTGGGATTTACGACTGGCTGAAACAAATGATAATATTTTTCACAACGTTATAAGTTGGTATCATTTATACAATTGAGTGGAGGATCACTCTGTCTTCCTTATTACTGGTTTAATAGAAAATATTCCTTCAATGCATGGCGAAACCTATTCAGGTAATCCATTGAAGATAACTGGACCAAAGAACGATAAGCAGCGTTCACCGAATTTCCTCGAATTCATCCTTGGAATATGTAAGGTAAATTTTGATGACCTTGTATCATGCCCGGAGCGGTAGCGGAGGGCGTGACGCAATCCCCACACCCAAAAAAAACGTCCACAAACCCAAAAAACTCCATATAAAAACATTTGGGACAGTGAGCCATATATAGGCGAACTTTTGAGTTTTTTCCCCACGCCCCCCTCCCACTCCAAATTATTAAAAAAAATATGTCGCAGCAGCTTTCCAACGAGCCCACGCTCATCAAAATCGGTTGAAAATTGGCTGAGATATCGAGGTTTGAAAAGGACATTTTTGTATGGAGAATAAATTTTTCTGTTGTTCTCATCATTATGGAAACTTTTTTTCTGATCTGTCGGTTTCTATTTATCTATGTTCTATCTATTAATAATTTTCGATCTCGAAAACTAGACAGCCGATCTTCCTGAAATTTTCAGGGATTATCAGTCTCGGCCCCAAATGAAAAATTTCATATGCCACTTTTCCGGGAAAATTCTGGAAAAGCCGTGGCATGCGGAAAAGTGGTCAATTTTGAGGGTTTTTTAAGTAATACTCGGAGTTTTCGAATTTTAGCTTCGGAGTGACAATAGCTAGAGAAATGGTTTCTTCGGGAATGTTATAGAGTTTCATCAGTAGAATTTTTTTGGGATTTTCAGAAATCTGCCAAAGTGACGCCATCTTGGATTTTTGTAAGGTATAAATTATGCTTCTTTGGGTTTTCGAATTTTAGCTCCGGAATGATAACACTAGTAGAGTTGGTTTCTTCTAGACAGTTATAGAGGTCAGGAGAATTTTTTGTGTCTTAAGAAAATAGCTGCCAGCTGTCATAGCGGCGACATCTTGGATTTTCGCTTATGCTTTTTCGCTTTTCGAATTTTAGCTCCGGAATGACACTACTTAGAGAGTTGGTTTCTTCGGGAAAGTTATAGAGTTTGACCAGGAGAATTTTTTGTGATCATAAGAAAATGGCTGTTAGCTGTCATAGCGGCGCCATCTTGCATTTTCGTTTATGTTTTGTCGGTTTTCGAATTTTAGTTCCGGAATGACAAAATTTAGAGAGTTGGTTTCTTCGGGAAAGTTATAGAATTTCATCAGGAGAATTTTTTGGTATTATTAGAAAATGGCTGCCAACTGTCAAAGTGACGCCATCTTGGATTTTTTGCTAGTTTCTGTATAAGAATACCTAGACAAGTGGTTTCTTCTGGAAAGTTATATGAATCAGTGGGAAGAATTGGTGACACGAAGGTCGAAGAACAAGAAGGTCGAAGGTGTTAAAGAACAATTTTTTTCGGAGTTTGTAGAAAATTTTTTTTTGGAGAAAAATTTATTTCGGAGAAAACTTTTTTTGGAGAAAAATTTTTTTCGGAGAACATTTTTTTGGAGAAAAATTTTTTCTAAGAAAATTTTCTTTTCTGAGAAATTTTTTTTTAATAAATAGAAATTTTTTCAACAACTGAAAACTTCCAAAACGACTGATATCACAACAAAAACCTCTTAAAAGGTAGAGTGTGACGCAGTCCGTAAGTCTACTTCAAAAATTAATGATATCGCTTGAGGTGACGCTATCGCTGATAATACGCAGAAGTTTGTTTGAATGGAACCTTGTGTTTAAAGTTCTAATTTACTGAAAAAATTACAGCGTTTTTTTTTTAAACAAAATTACGTTGTGTTGAAAAAATTGCGTCACAAATGCCGAATCCACCAGCGGAATAATTTTTCAATACTTTCAGTTTTTACACGTAAAAATTTAAATTTACTTTAAACAATCTACGCAATAGGATACAAAAGTCAAATTTTTGCAGCGCAAAAACTGAAAGTGTTGAAAAATTATTCCGCTGGTGGGTCCGGCATTTGTGACGCAATTTTTTTAACACAACGTAATTTTGTTTTAAAAAAAGCCCTGTAATTTTTTCAGTCATGTGAATTTTCGAATATGATCTAATATAAAATAGGTTGCAGTGCATGACGAAGACTCAAAACAGTCTCTACACAACACAATTTCAGCATAAAATGTTTTATCAACATTCTTTTTCATGATTCGAGGTGTCCTCGTCAATCTATTGGACAGCTTCGATTTTTCTTGCTATATTCAGCTCAATAAAATTTAAATTAGGACCTCCTCTTCTCAGATGGACTAAGTTTTTTAAGACAATAAACAATATTTTCTATCCATTCATTAAATTTTGAAATGAGAAAGAAATTCAGAAAATCACCTTCGGCGAACTTTGGCGTATTGCCTTGACATCATTTCAATATCAAATGAATTTTTAACATAATGCCTGATATCTCTAGAATATTTTGACATGTTCACCCGACTTTTTTAATCCAACCGTTTGGATGAAATGGGTCGAAAACCAAAGCTACTCAAAAATTTTCAAAAATTGCTCTTGCGGCAACAGAAGATCGAGTTTTAAAAATGTGTCATGCTGCTAAAAATTTCTTATTCGACCTGCCGGGTCGTGTCTGGGGGCAGGCCTTTCAAAATAAAATAATTTTTCAAAAACGCCACACCCTAGTGTATATTACAAACAACGAGCGAGCGATAGCCGAGAAAAATCTTTTTTGGCGCGCAGCCGCCGGTATTCTTAACCTCAACTAGTGTTCGTCGAAATTTTTTTATCGACGCACACCTCTAATCTATGCCTGGCACTCTTATCCACCTGAGCAAGAATAGGCTTTTTACAACTCAGTAACATCAATTTGTGTAGCACAATTTACAAACGCTTCAAAAAAGTAACAATAAAAAGTTGTTGTTCAGCAAATGTCAAGACGTTCATTCCGAATTCGTTGATTTACTACTTTTCGTGCTTAACTTGTTGTTAAAAAATTTTAATGAACACGTTATCTTAAGTACTACTAATCAATTTATATCGTGAATAACTCATGTCTGTTTGACCGATAACCAAATACGACGTCGTTTTTCATACTAAATTTTAAATAAACTTACGTGGGTAAATAGAGGCTCGTCAGATATTTGAACGTGCACAACCACCTGTTCGACGCACATAATGATGGTCGCGCTCGGTGTGATTTTCATTCCCCGAGTGCGCAATGCAAAATTAAGTCGTCCAATATCCGTAGAAATTACGTCTTCACAAAACCCCGGATATTGCTGTTATACATACATGAACAAACGGAAAATTTCTAACAGAAAAAGACACTCGCGATGCTTTTTTATTATTTAATTCGCTGGCGGTTAAGATAACGCAAACGTGATTTGAAACACATGGCTTCATGAATTTGATTAACTTGTCTTATAACTCATTATACCCTTTCAAGTCGGAGAGACTTGATAAGAGTCAATATTAATTTAAGCGTAACGTGCTGAAGTCACGTGCTCATATATTGAAAATGAAACGTTAAACATTGTTTATAGAGACTTGAACAGACGATTTGAATCTTATCGTTTAAATTTATTCAATTTGTATGTCGTTGGTATGCTGTGCTTGATGGCAAATTGAATTAGTATTTGGACGCTCGGAAATATGTATTACGAACATTGTTGGGAATTTAATTCTCAAAAATTCCATAAAATTCTTAAAAAATTACTAAAATTCCTAAATTCTCAAATTTAAGATTTAAAGAAATTTTAATAATTTTTAGGAATTAAATTCTCAAAAATAGGCCTTGATTACGAATGTATTAAATGTACGAACGGTAAAGACGAAAAAATCGACAAAAATTGATGAAGTGACCAAAAAATATTGTCGAAAAATATAATCGAAAAACATAAACGAAAAAATAAGGAGCTGATCGAAAGAAATAGAAAAAGCTGGTCCGATCGTCTGGCGGGGTCTTCGAGATAGAGCCTATAGGCTCCGCCCGTTTTTGTTTTTTTTTTGTCATTTCTTGTAGAAAGAGTATAAAAGTATAAGTAAAAGTATAAAAGTAGTTGAGTATAAAAAGTTGACCAAATGTGAAGAAGAGACAAAAAGTTTGTGGTCGATTATTTTACGGCTCTACTTTCTAATCAAATAAACAAATATGTTTGCTCGCTCCGCCGATCTTAGAATGATGAACAAAAAAGTTTGTCTCTTTTTTCTCTACAACAAAAATCTCATTATTTTAGAAATGTTTACGAAAAACCACCAAATATCGTGTAAACATGTTTGGCCCTAAAAGTTTTAAGCCCGTGGCTGAGTCCAAGGACTCAATATCAAAAATGTTCTTCCATAAATTGTATGCCAAGAACTTTCGAACAACAAAAATTATGAAAATTGGAAAACATTTACGCGAGTTATGTACAAAAGATCAAAAATCACTTAAAATGTCCTAGCTCGGCCGCCATCGACGTTTTTCGTCGGCTAGTTGCGGCTAGCCGCCATGTGTCGTCGCCGAGAGTTTCGATCGGCTGACTCGGCGGCTTGAATGTTTTTTTTTTGTAAAAAATCCTAAATATTTTACTTATCCACTTCAATTTCAAGACTTTTTCTAGCACAATTTTTTAAATACAACAAATTACAACATTACGGTGGTATTATCACTCTCGTAAAACAGATGTCCAAAGAAGAATATGGTCTTAGTAGAAATAGAAAAACTTAATTTCGTATTACTGTCGATTCGCGTTTCAAAGCAAGGAAGGCCTCGACGGCTTTTTTGATCTGCAGGAACTCTTTCGGGAGAAACTGAGGTCTACCTTCTAAGGCTATTCTTTGGTTGTACGAGGCTGTGATCAGGCCAATGATGAGCCATGGCTCTGTGGTATGGTGGCCAAGGCTCAACGTTGAGTGTGCGAGGAAAGAGTTGAGTGAGATTAAGAGGCTGGTATGTATTTGCATCACTGGAGCTATGAAGACCACGGCGACTGCTGCCATGGAAGCACTGTTAGCTGTACAACCTCTGGACTTGGTTATCAAGGCTAGAGCTTTTGCTACAGCGGACAGGCTGGCACAGAATGGTACGTGGGCTGGCCGTTTCGGGGTTGGACATGGTAAAATCGTTGAGATGATTCCGGACTTAGTCTTCAGCATGTCTAGGGACCAAATGACGCCGGTGATTGACTTCACAAGGCGGTTCGAAACGGTATTTCCGAGCAGAGAGGAGTGGCTGGACAGATGGCCGGCCTATCTGAGTGGAAGGGCAAAAGTTAGATTTACAGACGGATCCAAGGTAGTCGAAGGGGCAGGGGCTGGAACATATGATCCGAATACTGTGCAGGGTAACTGGTTCCACTTAGGGGGAACCACCAGTGTTCTCCAGACAGAAGCTTTCGCGCTACTAACGGGAGCTTGAGAAGCACTGCTAACGGGGACGCAGGGAGAGAACGTCCTCATCCTTTCGGACAGTAAGCACTCGCATCGCCCGTGGTGACCTCTAGACTGATGAAAGAGTGCAAGGAGTATCTGAACGATGTGGGATCGAGAAATCGGATCACGATGGTTTGGGTACCTGGGCACTCTGGTGTAGAGGGGAACGAAAGGGCGGATGAACTTGCAAGAATGGGGTCGACGACTATATCAATGGGAACCTAACCCTACCTCCCGATACCCAAGTCGTTGTGTGCGCAAGCACTAAATAACTGGGTGCGGCGAGGACACGTGGAGCGATGGGAGGAATATGACGGAGGTGCTCACACGAAGCGCTTCTTTCCGAGGCCTGACGAGAAATGGGCTAATGACTTGCTGGCGATGGACCGGTGTCGCATTGGGAGCGATCACTGGACATTGTGGGTTGAATCGGCACATGTACAAGTTGAAGCTCTCGGGAACCACCGAATGCTCTTGTGGATTGGGAGAGGAAACGGGCATACACTTAATTTGTGAGTGCCCAAAGTACCTTCAGCTGAGGCGCAAGATCTTCGGAGAATTTTTCGTGTGACTATCCCAAATAGCTAACCTGGGACCTGCCACACTTGATAGATTTTTGGTAGCGACAGGAAGGCTCGCGTGAAGATTTAAATGATGACCGGGAAGGAAACAAAGGATCCTAGGATCTGTGTTTCAAGATCGCCTAGGCGATCGTCCCAAACTGATAAATCTAAAAAAAAAAAAAAATGAGAAACTGATCTGACGAGACTAACGGCACGGCGCAAGGAAGATCCATTGATATGGTGTAGGGTGGTCCAAAAAATTAAAGTGTCGAAAAGTTTGGGGCACCAGCGTTAAAACGAATCTAAATGGGTCCCTGATAAAAAGTATCTATGGAGGCAACTCAATCTGGAGTGATCCGCAAAAAGTGTGCAAAAAAGTTTCAGATACCCTCAAAAAACACCGATTTTGACTACTTTTTTGGTCATAACTCCGGTTTCCGTAAAGCGATTTTGCTCATCTTCTAACTTGACCTTCCATTTTCGATTATCTTTTAGGGAATAAAAAGATTCGGAGTAGAAAAATTTCAAACGTAGGAACAAACGACTTCATGTGGCTCTAACATTATCGTGTGAAATATGGGTCAACTTTTAAGACACAGGAAACTTCAAGTTTGTGAATTGAACCCAAGTGTTAATTGACAATATTCTGTATTAATGCTGAATAACAATAAACATTTTTATATTAAAAGTACTATTCATTCCTAACATTTCCCTTAAATTAGTTTGCCACTACCTGATGTTGTCGTCGCGGTCTGGCGCTAGGAAAAGTTGGGTACACTTTGTTTTTCAATGGGCTTCCATGATTCCGACAGCGTGCGGAAACTCGAAGTCAAAAAACGTTCTCTGCGGACTATTCTGAACGGATTTCATTAAACTTGCCTGAACATGACTCCTACCCTTATACTAGTTCCATGCAATTTCGCAAAAGTCTACGTTTTTCACTGTTTTTGGGATTTTTTGACTATTTTGATTTTGCGGAACCCCTAGATCACTCCAGACTGAGTTGCCTCCATAGATACTTTTTATCAGGGACCCATTTAGATTCGTTTTAACGCTGGTGCCCCAAACTTTTCGACACTTTGATTTTTCCACACATTTTTGGACCACCCTAATATGGTGGCATGGTATATAGTAATTCAGTGAAATACAATTTCACGTATTTTTACCATTTTTACGACAAGAACTAAGAACAGCAATAATAGAATAACAAAGAGAAGGGCAACAATAGTCCAAATATTTTTGAATTTAACCAATAATCTCCTGAAATATAGGGACATTGTATGAGATTATTGCCATAATTTCACTAAATTTCGTGGTGCGAAAACAAGGCTCAGTTTCCGTATTTAGATTCGATCAACGAAAGTCATGTATGGCTGCAAGGCTATTTCTGCAATTTTAAAACTTTTTCTTCAAACGGAATGACAAAGGGTAATTTAAGTCCCAGAGCAATGCAAGGGTAATAGTTATTTTCATGACAAGGGGCGAAAATACAAAATTCGTTAACAAGGTTGATGTTTCTGACCGAAGCAGAGAAAATTGCAACGAGAGTGAAGTTTGTGCCCAAAGCGCAAAAGTGAAAATTTTTCGATAGAATTTAGGTTAGAGGGGCAGAGCCTCCTGTCAATCCACTCTGCCTACGGGCCTGATGCTACTTGTAAATAATGTCCATTGGCTTTAATAAATTCGACCAATGAATCAATTATAAAACAATTATACAATGTGCAATGTGCATTGTACATGTTGTCTGTACATTATGCAATACAGATGAACATGAAATACGTCAGAGACGTAAAACGGTCATAAAATTTTTGGGATAGTTGTATATGCCAAATTCCTTGTGCTTCGGCGTAGGGCAGCAATGTGAAGGCCTACACATTCGATGAAACTTATGATTTTTGTGAAATAATTACGTTCTGCATGGAAATATGGCGACTTTATAGATTTTTGCGTTGGCTCCCCTAGCGAATATTGCAACTTATTAACGTACATTCAAATAATTGACATTATAATGGTAAAACTAAGTATTGAAGATTTTCTTTCAATGCCTCTTCAAAATATCTATAATTTAGCGCGACCATATAGGAAAAAGGCGTTATAAAGTTATTGCAGCTTGAGTATTGAAATACATTCAGCTTAGGTTTTTGTCACATGGGAACAAATTACAAACGAATGATTGGTGACGTCCTTCACTTATGCGAAATAGAAACAAAAAAAAATGCATAGTCTGATCACGAGACATTTTAAGATTATGATACATGAATTTTAAAAGTTTCTCATATCGTAGGTTGATTTTATCGTTATGTTTATTGTTGTTTGTAATATTGTTTATCTACAAGACAAGACAGTACGTTCATATTTTTTGGATCCGTACGAAGACATGAAGTTCTTCGAAAAGGGGTCTATTGCGTTTACGACGACGTTTGTAGCCAGTCGAATTTCGACCCGGGAATTGGGTACTTTTTCGTTTCGGGGTCTAAATATGACAAATCTGCAAAAAATTGCGGTGAGGAAACTCGAGTTTTGTCACCTCAAAAGTAGTGAGAAAGTTACATATTCTTGCTGGTGAAAAAGTATTTATTTTCTCACCGTTCCTACGTTACACTGAATGAACATTTTGTCGTGGAAACACTCGTTTTCTCGTTTTTTGTGTTACACTTGGGGTGAATATTGAATTCCAACTCGAGCGAATTACGGCACACGCTTCACTCTCGTTGTAATTCATTATTTTCACTTCATGTATAACAAAATACTATTAGGTATTTTATACTTAGCTCGAGTAAATCTTGTCCGATTTTCATAAACTTGTTTTTGAAAGTTCTGAACAAACCTGACAATTTATGGAAGAAACTTTTTGATTTTGAGCTTCTGAACAAACCTGACAATTTATGGAAGAAACTTTTTGATTTTGAGCTTTTGGACTCAGCCAGGGCACTAAAACTGAGTCGAGCAAACGTGCTTTCCCTGCATAAATTGGGTAAATCTTATCCGATTTTCAATTTTTTTATTCCTGAAAGATAATTGAAAAAAAGGTGACAATGTTGAATTTTGATCAAATCGGTGGAAAAATTTCGAAGTTACGGTCGAAAAAGTGGTCAAAAACGTGGATGTCGGTTAAAGTTTTTGATTTACATCTCTGCGAAATTTGCACGGAAATCGCTGAATGAAAGATATGGACTGCGAGGGTCCTTAGTGTTGGCCCAGCTCGCACTATTACACAAACATTTTTGTCCATCAAAGCATGGATCCAATGCCTCTCTTTGGGGCACTAGCTTGGTCCTAAGGTCGACCCCAGCCCAAACAATTTCTTTTGCTATGTGAAGTAACGCCCAAAAACATCTATTAAATGTGAAATATCGACCAAAAATTGACATTATACTGAAAACATAGAATAATAATAAATTATTGTCGATTGTAGTAGCGCCGCAGTATTGTCAAAGTAGCGCCGCACGCCGTAAAAAGTTTTTAATGCATAGCGAGCGGTATTGTTGTGTTACATTGACGGTTCATCGCCAATGTATACATAAAATAAATGCCACGAAATTGCACGAAACTGTGTAAACTGCACGAAACCACTTATAAGCTGCACGAAACCATGTAAATCTAGTTACTGTGTAAGGTATGAAACACTCTCATCGTACTAAACGAAAAACATGGCCGCTTTGTTGTTGTCAAAGCGAACGTGTGGAAAATATGTGAAATTTTTTGGTGTGTTTTCAACATACCGCTCGCTTATGCATTAAAATTTTGAACTGAATTGGCTATGATATGCAGTTGTAACACATCTGCGATTACGACACCTCGCCTTTGGTTCGGATATCGCAAACTTTCGCAAATGTGTTACAACTGAATTACATAGCCAATGCAGTTAATAACTATTATTTAGCGGGCCGGCAGCCACCGCAAGAAGGGAGTCAAGGGGTGTTCGAAATGTTAGGACTGTATTTTTTGTTTAAAATAAAAGTTGCACAAAGTCGGTTTTATTACAAGATATTCCTTTATAATCTTCTGATTGCATTTCTTGTGCGTTTGGAATATTACGAACGACTGACGATCATTGAAAGCGCGGGAGGAACGCGAAAGTTACACATACAAACAAGAAAACAATTAGGCAGTTTAATTCATATCCGAAGTAATTCGGTTGCATAAGTTCCAATTGCTCCAAACAAGGGGGGAATATTACCCCTTACGGGGTCTGCAGATTATTATCAATATTATCAATTTTCGGTCGATATTTCCCATTTGGTTAATTTTTTTGGTCGCTATTTCACATTTGGTTTTTCTTTCTAAAAAGACTAAATTTGAAGAAACGACCTGATGTGAAGTATAAATGTGAAGTATCGACTAAATTGAAAAACTAATTTGGTCGATTTACCCTTAATCGATTTTTCACGCTCATATTCGGACGAGAGTGCCTCGACCACCTAGTCACTTGGCCTGTTAAATAATTCAAGATTGCATTTTAGCTTAACAGAATCATTCAATTGCTTATGAGACAAAAGAACTGGCTTTCTAAAAGCAATTCGCGTCTAGTTTGCAAACAGTATGTTAGTTTGTTTACACGATACCACATTTTTATGCGGAAGTGTTTTGTAGTTGATAAAAAACTCGAAAATTTTGACGAATATTTATTTAGCCAAATAATTATTTTCCGATATACAGTACGTCAATCACATTATTAAAAATTTACACCTAGAGATCATTTTTGCAATATTTGAAATGAATAATATTTTCTTATTTTAATTTCTTGCGTATTATTTGATAATCGAAGATGATGAAAACGTACACAAAATTACAGTCGGGGCTTTCGTATTACGTTTAAATAATTGTTCTGATTTAGGCGAAAGTTAATAACTTTGTGCATGTCTTCAGCCCTTACATTTGTGTATGTCTCGGAATTTGTGCTGATCTAGGGACAGAATCACAGCAGATTTAACATTTTATTTATGACTTTTCGTATCATTTGTAAATTAGGTTTGTAACCAGCCGAGTTTGGGCCCTGAAGTTCTCCGTTTGGAGGTCTAAATAAATATTTAAGAAAAAATTTCCTGTCGTCTATCTGTCCCTCCTTTTACTATGAACGTGTAAGCTCTTATTTGAATTATTTTGTCATTGACATAACGCTCAGACATTAACACATCTAGAACAGTTACGTTATGGAGATAATTAGAAGAGATCAACATTTCGGCATCTAGTGCCAATCTTCAGTCAAGTCATGCACCTCTTTTACGATGAAGTTTTCTGTGCTGTTTAATAGAGAAAATAAAGGAATCCGGTGGTGTTATCATCACCGTGGACATCGAAGTAAACGGGTCATAATATAAAAAAAGCAAGGACCCGTACGTTTCAGAATAGATGTGACAATGGCAAACCAAACTGATTTTGCAAATAGGTGCGAAAGTATCAAAATTGCTAATTGCTGCAAAGTTTTTAAATCTATCAGAACTTGAACGACCCACAGACCTTACCCAAGGTAACGTCGAAAATCTTTCCGAAGTTCGGCAATTGTAGAAATGGATACATTTCGGGACTAAGTCATTTTTCCCTAAAACCCAGAACTTTGCCTTTGAAAGCAACTTTCTAACAGCCATAGATATGAGTGATCCCTTCCAATTCTAGAAGTGGTCATATCCCAGAGTTGGGGCATTTCTCCCTAAAGCCCTAAAACACGTGTTCTCTAAAATTCTATTCTCTAAAACTTTGCCTTTGACAGTAAATCTCCATATTGCATAGTTGCCAATATAGACGAAAGACTATCTGCTTCATATATGGCCAAGAAACTCAATTTCGTCCATTCCATTGGTCCCAGTGTCTCGACACCAAAATGAACAATTTCCGTGCTTTACTTGCTGATATATTTACCAAAAGCTTCACCGACCCTCGAAAAATCATGTCCAGAGTCTGGAATCACTTGATCGATTTTCAAAAACTTTTTTCAATCAAAAAATCTTTTAGGTACTTTATTGAATCTGGGCACTGTCGGCCCAAGGGCCGTTTAAACGGTTTTTGGTCTTTGGACACAGCTCGAGTAAATCTTTTCCGATTTCCATACTTTTTTTTGTTTGAAAGGCCTGAGCATGTCGACATTTTAGTTTTTAGCTTTAAGGCTCAGCCAGGGCCCTTAAACTGAATCTCTACTAGGGCCTAACGTGTTTGTTCTACATAAATCGGGTAAATCTTATCCGATTTTCAAAAACTTTTTCTTTCCTGAAAGATAATGAAAAAATTAATTACAGGATTGATTTTGAGCAAAACCAGTTGAAAACTTTCAAAGTCACGGTCGAAAATGTGGTCAAAATGTGGTTTTTTGAAGGTTGGTGGAACTTTTTGACTTATATCTCTGCGAAATTAGAACGAAAATCGCTCTTGAAGCTGTAAAATAAAAGATGTGGATAACAGAAAATCATGAAAGTTAAATTAGTCAAAATCTGATGAGTGGTTTAAGCTGTAGAGTCCTCAGTGTAGGCCTAACTCACGCTACGCGACCCTACACGATATTCGGTGGCTTTTTGTGAATGTTTCTTTACAGATGAGATTTTTTGTGCAGTGTTGCAGAGAAAAAAGAGGCGAACACTTTTGTTCATGGAAGAATGGATCAGAGGCCTCTCCTAAGTGCTCTAGGTCGGTTCTAAGATCAGGCCTAGTGAATTTTTTTTTCAAATTTGTTCCATTATTTTTTAATTTCAGGCTTTTTTAAGAATTGGAGATGTTTTTTGCGGTGTTTCTTCGGACGGGTTTTTCAATATTGCCCTTTTATTTCGGCAATTTTCAATCCAATTTGATGTCGACGTAATTTCATACACTTAAGAGTTAAGGCAACATTTACTTTGATACGTTCGAATCTTTTTGCAACATCCATTCTGATACGTACGGATCCCCTGCATATGTTGTGTATTGGGGTATGTTGAAATGCAATATTCATATACTGGGCCTTTCATAAGAAACTGGGAGGTGCGGGAAATGACTTAGGAACTAGCTTTTCGCTCGCATTTTCAGTATTTTCGTATTTTGTTATAATTTGCAAGTCATAAAATTAAGTCGCTTAACAGTGACTTAAAAAAGTTGCATTTGTTGTTTTGTTTTATCGTTTCATCCAAAAAAGCAAAACTGTTTGATCGAAAATCCTTAAACTAGAGCCACAGTACGACAAGTTGCATAAATATTAGAAGGAATAAATTGAACCATAATTTTAATTGCTTATTATTCCCTTCAATTTTATAGAGTTGTACTGACATTTTTAAAATAAGCAATGCACAGAGCGTATCTACTAAATGCACCAAATTGACATGCACTTTAAGATATTTTCTTTATAGTAATCGAAATCCATCCTACATAGTTATTAATTCCAACATACAGAACGAGGGGGAAGCTTGTGTCCCGAGCCGTAGAGGAGTCCCCCGATTGGATAAAAAAGAACTCCCAACGACGCGTATTCTATTTTATCTCCAGAAACGCAACTAAAAATGCGACTTATCTTCAGCAGGCAGCTATTACATTTTTAGTGTTATCTTGTAAATCACTTTTGTTCTACAAATTAATAATTTTATAATTTCTAATTCTAATGAGCACACCTGTAGGTAAATGTAAGTTCTTTCAAACAAAATAGCGTTTTTTTTAATTTTTAGCACTGTTTTGTGAGTATTTTCTTTTTTATGAATTTCAATCGTCTCAAATTTTATTCAATTTAATAGTTCTTGACGAGATCTTTACAAAAAACTATATTTTGATGAAATTGGACCAATATTAAATTAATTTTGAGGATATTCATTGGCATTCTTACAATTTTTAGTGATCTTTTGGCTTTTCTGTTTTTCGTTGATGTCAAATTTCATTCAGTTTTATAGAACTTGACAAAACTTTTCTTAAGAGCCTCCATTTTACCTCATTTCGTTGGTATTTTGGTCAATTTTCGCGTTTTTAGCGCATTTTTACAAATCATTGATATAAAATTTCCTTAAATTTCATCCTATTTCCTAGTGTTGGAGGAAATTTTCGTTAAAATTCACGTTTTCTTGAAGCGCTATTTCCTAGAGTTTGGTGAGATACCTATATCGAATTTCATCCTATTTCCTAGTACTTGAAGAGTAACCTGCACCTGCACCAAATTAATTTTCTATAGTGTCATAGTATTTTACTGAAAATGTTTTTATAAAAACGAATTAAATTCCTTTCTCACAGATCGAAAATGTTCAAAATGTTTAACTGACATAATTTTATTGGCTTATAGAAATAAAATTAGCCAAAATCATCGCAATTGCTAACATTTGCATCAACCTTTCTGAAAAACCATAATAAGTCAAAAAGGGACAAGGTTTTGGTAGTATCCACAGTTTTAGAAATCAGCAAAACCCATTTCTGTCTTAGAAATCAAGCCTCATTACGCCGGTATGTACTTGCCACGATGCCACATGAGAGGTTTAAACGTCGAATTATTTTCTTTTCATGATCAACATGCATGTCGAATGTGAGATTTTCCTCCAAAAAGAGTCCCAGATAACTGTACGAACGCAACCTTTTAATCAAGTCCCCTTCAATCCTAATGTTGACGTCCGGAAACATGCTCACACGACCGAACGTCATGTAACACGTCTTCCCCGTATGAAGTGTCAAAACCAACATTTTTTAGCGACGCTAACGATAATCTCGAAAAATATTAGCGTCGCTAAAGTCATTCGCTAATCGATAAAAAATTAGCTCGCTATTAGCCGCTATTCTCGCTAAACAGAAAAAATAATGTCATTAAACTAAATGAGTAAATCGATGAAAAAGTTTAAATTCATGTCGATCGCTGTCCGAATAAACTTGTAGAGGTGGTTTGAATCACTAGGACGGAAAGTGAGGATTTTCCATGAGTCTCTGTATTGTAATCGAGAAGCTGATTGTAACATGAGTGTGAATGTTACAATAAGTTTCGATGTATATAAATACAGAGACACATGGGAATTCCGAAGAGTACGTTCTAGTTATTCGAAAAATTTGTCATACAATATGCACCGAAATGCACAAACACATCAATCAACATTTAACACATAATTCACTTGCGCATATTTCTCCAATAAATTATATACGCAATTTACCACACATAGCACAACGTCAGGAAGAGATGACACGATTTCTGTCCTAGGAATCGCTTTTCCGTCCTAGGAAACACTTTTCCGTCCTAGGAATTACTTTTCCGTCCTAGGAATCACTTACCCATCCTAGGAATCACTTTTCCGTACTAGGACACATACATATTTCAGAGATCTGCATTTCGTTGCTTTCCGAACCAAAACGATCGATGAAAAGTACTGCTTGCGGTGCATACTGTATGAAAATATATATTCCATTGCAGCAAAATATATGTTTGTCCTGGGGAATTTTTGTGATCTTTTCGTACAATAACCATTTTTGAGCAGTGCTAATATCTTGTCCCCTATATATCGCTGTTTTAAAATTTAATATTTCAAAAAAATATCCATCGATATGCAACCATTTAACAAGAGGCCATTATGACTTTTTGGAGCATTAGACTGGAGTTTCGGGAAAAGTTATTGACCGAGTTATTTTCTACACTACTCTTTGAGCGTTTAAAATGCAGCAAAGGAAACTGTATAAGCCCCATTTTATCTCAGAGTTTATTGGACCCGTACGAAGTAAGAAGGTCCTATACGTTTACTACAAATTCAGGGCTCCCACACATCCAATATTCAAAAAATTGTCCGTCTCCACTTTTTTTTCTAAACAGCTGCACCTATCATCCTGAAATTTTTTTCTCTGAAAGGTACATGCCTCCAATGATTCAAGTTCGAAGAAGAGCGAAATTGGCAAAGTAGTTCCGGAGATATGGTCGAAGAAGTGGAGATCGGACATGATATTTTTGAGGGTCGGTGAAACTTTTTCGCAAATATCTCACCAATTATAGCACCGCAGTTCCTCATTTTGGTGTCAAATGAAAGCATTTGATTTCAAAAAAACTGGGAAAAAATTCTTGTGGGAATCGGCTTAGGGGTCTGGGCACTGGGACCAATGGAATGGACGAAATTGAGTTTCTTGGCCATATACGAAAACAGTTTTTCGTCTATATTTTCTTAACTATGCAATATGGAGATTTACTGTCAAAGGCAAAGTTGTAGAGAATGAAATTTAAGGGAACACATGTCTCAGGGTTTTGGGTAAAATTGGCCCAATCTGGGGACATGATCACTTCTAGAATTGGGAAGGATGAGCCATATCTCTAGAACTACGGGAGTTAGAAAGTTGGTTCCAAAGGCGAAGTTATAGAGAATTAAATTTAAGCGAACACGTGTTTCACGATTTTTAGGTTCTAACTGTATTCCTGCTACGTGAAAATATTTCAAAAAAACCTTCCATAACTTTCTCCAGGAAAAGTAACTAGCGATGTAAACAGTTCAAATTGACAATTACGTATATTGCTTTGCAGTAAAGTTTGCCGGTCGATAACTAAACACGTTGTTACTAAATGCAAGTTATTTGAATTATGAAAGTGCTAAAGTCCCATCGATCGTCTGTGCAAAATTTTCTGCTTCCCAAACGTGGAGTAATTGTGCAAAGCGTTGCAACTGAAATTTATTGACCAACTAGCATGACTATATGGTTTTTATCATGGAAAAGTAAGCACACGACTTCTTAGAGTCGCACACGTAGTAAATTATTTTTTATGATAAATACGAATTTTAATTATATCTGCAAATTTGGTGCAAAAATGAAACTAAACAAAAAATGCAACTAGTGCATGATTTGTAGACTGTTCCATTTTATGAATTTGTTTATCGTTCAACGCAACGTGGAATTTAATGGAAATGTTATTGTTTAACACTAGTCGCAGAAACAAGAAACAAATATGTTTTTGAAACAATGGCGAATTGAGTTTATTTTTAGTAAATGTTGATTAGTACACGTAATATTAGAGGCAATTAAAAACTGAAATATCATTCTGTTTCGTAACAATTTTATAAGTAATTTTCACAACAACAGATTTTATTGTTGCCACTTCTTTTAACATGACTTCGTGTTAAGAATTATTCAAATTTTCCGATTTCAATTCAGATTTAGAAGAAAGTTGCGCACGTCTTCGAATTATTGAGATGACAAGACGTCGCTGACGTTTATTTTAGTTACACATATTAGTACTTCTCAATTTTGCCAATTTGAAGCTGTATGGAAAATTTGTAGATACAATAACGCGAAGGACTTATGTAATGTTTGATTTTTAACCCAATCCTCCATTTGTCCGCAGTTTTCCTCATGCATTCGCCAGAGCAGAGAAGTTCTCTGAGAGAACTCGTAAACTTTTTACAGCTTAAGTTTATAGAATTACATAGACCAATTCGATCATCATTTTCTACAAACAATATTTTTGAATTATTTATCGCTCTAATTGTCATATCCTAAATGATTAATATGAGATTGGGCGGGTGGCGGTTTATTCATCAATAAATAAATACAAATACAAAGTTTCCTCTGTAGTATTCTATTTTAGGTTTATGAAGTAGTATAGGATCCCAATTTGGCTATCCCCTATATATCGCCTGCTTTAAGAGAGCCATTTCTCATGTATTGCTGCTGGTAACGGCAAAAGAAAACACACACATGCCTACAGATTTCATGGTATAAGAGTGCAGACATCTTTTCTCGTCATGATGACTTGAATATTATCATCCATCAGGCACTGCAGTCAGCAAAAATATTGAATATAAATGAGAGAACCACCGGGCATGCTTAGAGACGATCACAAAAGAGTAGACGGCGTGACTCTGGTCTCCTGGCGTAATCATTAATCGATGGAACGGAACTTGTTCGGACACGTTGGCCCCATCATACATACAATTATCTTCAAAATCATCTGGGCCAGTCGCAGAAAGATCAGGAAATATTAAATTAACCAAATGCAAGAAATTACAAGACGATAATTAGTTAATCATCCATTTGCACTAGAGACTTTAAGACCGTAAAAAGGCCTTTCGAGGGCGCCTACAAAATGGCAGTCAAACTAAAATTCAGTTTTTATGAAAAATAGTGAAATCCGATGCGTGTCATGTGGAAAAACAATAAAAATGAAATTAATTCTAGCGAGTTGTCCCAAAAACTCATATTTATAAAATAAAACTATAAATTCCTCACAGTTGTGTTGCTTGATGATTCATCAAGCAACACAACTGTGAGGAATTGATTTTCACATAACCGGCAAAACAAAGATCTAGAAAACTATAAATTAGCGACTCATTTAATACAGTCGTTCCCGTGCCGATCGTCACGGTATCGAGTGTTTTGATATGTTTGGCACATGATAAATTTCTTCTACAGACATGAGTTTTATGGGACAACTCACTAAATGAAGTTCCAATCTAATGAGTTGTCCGGATGACACGCTTCAAATTTCTTTATTTTTTACAAAAATTTCATTTTTACAAATATGCTGCAATCATGTTAATAGGTGAACGATAACAGTGTGCCACAGTCGTTGACTGTTCCTGAAAGTACTCTTCTCGAAAGGTCGTCAAGTTAAAATTGACTTTCTATTGAAAAAAAAATACAATTCGAAACGTTTCATCTATACAATTCGTAAGTTTGGACTTGTTTTTAGCGAGTTGCCTCATAAAACTTATGTTTGTGGAAGAAAATCATTAAATGCCGTGTATATCAAAACAGTTGTTCCCGTGACGATCGCCGCGGTAACGACTGTTTTCATTATCTCATGAGCTGAATTTGAAAAATAAACCCAATGAAGTTTGACTGCTGATTTGAGAATGAATCTTTTCTTCTTTTTCATCTTTCTTCAAGATTGAACTTGGACAAACATATGACCTTTCGAAGTACAAGTTTTGCTTATGATCATTTTTCAATAATAAGCCATTCATTTACATTCAGTCAAGAATTCAACATGTACCAAATTTGACTAAATTCGTCAAAATAAGGGCCCTCTCCCGCAGCTTCCAGATGGTGTGTCGAAAAATCGCTTTCAAAAAATTGGACATTTCATGGAACGAATGTCTGAAATTTTTTGGTAAAATCTTTGAAATTTTGTAGATAAAATGTCCGCAATTTTTTGATAAAATATCCGAAATTTTGCAGGCAAAATGTTCGAAAATTTTCAGATAAACTGTCAGAATTTCGGACACGGCGAAAAGCAGAAGGAAGGCTGGACCGTGGTGTGCTGAAGGAATTCGTTTTATTGACACTTTAGCTAAGAAAGACCATTTGAAAAGAAGTCGAAAATGTACCTTCAACAAAGAATAAACATTGCAGTTCAACGCTTCTGGTGATGAATTTTATTTTATTATTTCATAATTTTATGCTATGAATTGGATAATATTAGTGCAATTTTGGAACTAGTGAGGAAATGGCTACGAAGCTCATCTTCGGTTCAGTTTTTGCTTAAAAAAATAATTAGATTCATACAACACAAGAAAAGAAAAGTGAAAGCTCCAACAATTCTTAATTGCGATGATATAAGGGTTGTTCCTTAGTGAAACAGTGAACGCCACCGCCTAAACAAGCAAGTGCACTGAGACCAGTTGAAATAACTTTTCTTCCCGGGAACGCTGACGACACAACTCGTACGGCTTCTAAATCAGATTCCTCATCTCCGAACTTAGGAATCAGAACAAATCCATTGCCAACGAGAAAGTTGGTATAACAAGGTACAAAAACCTGCCTTGTTCCTTTGAATATTATTTTCTTGGGGTCTGGCTCATATAATTTGATAACTTTGAATGGTTTACCATCTGCATCAGTTGCCGTTTTGAGAACCTCTTCTGCTGCAAGATTAGAGCGGGTCCAGTGATCGGGAGTGCTTCCTTCAAACGAACAATTTAAGAGGACAGTGCCTGGTGCAACATATCTTACCAAACAATCAACGTGACCATCTGTGTAATCCTTTCCGGCTACTCCCTCGAGCCAAATGAATTTTCTTATTCCGAGAACTCTTCTCAATTCTTCCTCGATTTCTTCTTTTGAATGGTTGTTTCTATTCTTATTGATAATTGATACATCTGTAATGAATAAAGTTCCTCTTCCGTCCGTAATCAAAGCACCACCTTCTGACGTAATGTACGCCGGTATCCTTTCGATTTTGAACATTTCTAATAATTTGGCTGATGCAAATTGGCTTTTGTCATGTTCTGTCTTATTCCCGTAACCATTGAAATTAAAATCAATTCCTGCTAGTGTTTTATTTCCATCTTTATCCACTTTTTCGACAAACACAGGTAACATATCTCGAGCCCACAAATCGTCGAATTCCATTGGAATAATTGTTATTCGAGGATCAAGCATTTTCTCAGCCGACCGGATTTGTCCTGGGTCCGCAAACATTACAACCGGTTCAAATTCAACAATAGAATTTGCCATTTCTGCTACATCTTGTAGTATATCTTCATAAATACCCTGATTGGCGTCTTCTAACCACGTCACTGCACTGGTTGGCCAGCCCATAAACACTCTATCGTGACGTTCCCACTCTGCTATCATTCTAATGCCATTTTCCGGTACATACGGTTCATAAGTTGACGATGACATTTTTGATGAATATGTTTTAACGAATCGTTCGATTAAAGTATTATGTTTGGCGGGGTATTCAAGTTGCAAAGCTACGTTGCGCTTTAAAAATTTTCCAGACTAAGTCTATGAATCACTTTAGCGAGTAGTAACTGTATTACAACCACTTCAGAGCTGAACTGAACTGCTATTGTAAAAGCTTGTAATTTTTGTGTCAGTTGAAGCCTTAGGCTTGTAAAAATCAAGTGAATACTACTTTATGTGAAGCACACACAAGAGTGTTGAACTGTCTCTAAGATTGTCATTTGAAGTAAACGGGACTTACGGTTTTGCAAAGCAGGTTGTAACATTGGTTGTACAAACATCATGAAAGAGGCAGAAATATTTTTAGAAATCGCTTAGAACTTTGCAATAAAAGAAATTTATGGCCTTTCACACCCAAAGAAAATAGGTAATTTAGTCTATTTAGACTATGAGACTGTCTGTAGTCTACGAATAGCGTTTTCCTTTTAGATCCTCGTTATATCTTACGCGATTCCGGTATTTATAACTTTTCGATTGCGATGGCGAAATTCAAGTGTGAGAAAGGGATGCCTAGTGTGGCCGTCTCTTTTTTGCTTGCGAATAATCTTCCAGATAAGGTAAGGTAAGTGACATCGGTGTATGAATTAGATCTAAGAACACACAACGATCAGCATCGTACGAGTCAGTGTTTCAACTTTATACCGATGGAAAATGATGACGATGCGTATGTATATGAAAAAATATTACACTATTAGGTTTTGTGTTCGACCTGCATTAGTTTATGGATGGATTATGGATCTGAACCGACACTTCTGGAAATTGGGAATGTGTTGAAAGACATTGAAAAGAGCGACTTAATTGGATGGTGTGAAAATATAAAAAATGATATGCAAATGTGAGTAGCGCGTCGTCAGCGACAGAGTAGTAACTTCGATCTTAAGCCGGCAAATGCTGAATTGCTGTTAGTTGTATGTCTAAAGCCAGGTGAGTAGTGTGGCGATTGAAATAAAGTAGTAAGACAAGCTCACAGTTGCCATGGTGTAATTACACAGGTGTTGATATAGTATATAACAGCACATATGATGTGAGTCACTAATAACTGAACTGGATTATGTTCGCACAAGGTGACACACATAGTGCGAAGATTTGAGGAATGAGCGAAGCGAGTGAATTAATCGCACGTGTGTGTCACCAAGTACGAACATTATCCAGATTAGTTATTAGTAATTCACATCGGATGTTCTGTTAGATATTTTCCTGCATAGCAAGCAAGGTAAATAAAACATTTAAATGAAAAAGTTAATGTTTTCTTCTATTGTGCCGCGTGGCAAATATTATTTTTTCTTTTTTACAGTGATTATAATGTTACAATTCCATAAAAACACCACTTATCTCGATGCCAATTGTACAAAAAATAGGGAGAATCGGCAATCATACGAGTAACCAACCCCGAGGAAAAGTGAAAACCGACAAGTTTCTAATTTATCATACGAATTTACCATACAAATCAGAAAGATGTCGGTTTTCACTTTTCCGTTCCTGTATGTTAATTTCATAGTCTATGTAGGATAAATTTATTGACCTTCTCTCGATTTCGAGTTTAAGGAGAGACCTTTGCTTCTACATTTTATGTAAAGTGGATTCCAAAAAGCGCGCAAACATTATAGACAATGCAATTCTACTACGGGAAAATTAGCTTCATTAGCTTAGAATATTGTTTTTTGATAGCTCACTTATACCCGTATCGTTTGTAGCTAGCGTGTCACAATATTTTTCACACAAGGTAGACATCCATATCAACAGGGGTAAACCTTTACTGCTCGTAAGTTTCGTATCGAAATTTTGTAAGTCAAATAATAAAAAAACGGATTCACTTTTGTTTAGAAGAATTATTTTTAAAATGGTTTATGTTGACAGCTAATTATTTAGAAATTAATTCTTCTAAACAAAAGTGATTTCGTTCTTTTGTTATTTCACTTACAAAATTTCGGTACGAAGTTTACGAGCAGTAAAAGTTTACCCCTAATGTAGGACCTACATTGATATTGATGTGTACATTGTAGGTAAGTTCAATTCAAGAAAGTAGTGCAATACTTGTCGAACCTATGATACTGCATGAGACGGCCGGCATTTAAACTTTATTTTAAAGATAGATAAATAATGTCTAAATGTTCACTGTCTCTGCCAACACAGTAGACAAAACTGCTGTCTTTGTGTTGAAACATTTATACTGTTGAAGCATTTTTCACATAAGTTCTAAGGTCTCGCTAAAATTACTTTTACTAAGGTAAGAAATGGTGAGTTGTCCAAATTTAACAATCTTCAACTTTCCACTTAATTCTTATATACCTTGAATTTCATGCAAATTTACTCGGACAACTCAATATTCGTTTTTCTCACCATTTTTAGACCCGTACGAAGAACGAGGTTCTCCGATTATTATTATAATTATTAGCGTATGGTTTTATCCTTTCCCAAAATTGCACAAATATCTTAAGTCCTACATCATATATAGAAAAAACAAGTTATAGTTGAAGAGTCTTAAGCCATTTTAAGGCATTGTCAGTCATTATCTTTCATATCGCTCATGTATTTAAATAGTGGACAATAAAGAAGTAAATAGGTCATTGTTTGTTGAGGATAGCCACAATGGCAACTAGGATCCGCGACGTAATTACATTTATCAGCAAGCATAAAATTACATTTGCCGTGTCCAGTCCAAAGTCTGTTTAGGTTCTGCCATGCGGTGCGAGGAAGTAAAAATTCTTTAGTATTTTTCTTGTGTCGGTCGAAATCAAATATCTGACACGATGCGTTTGAATCCAACCACATTTGTTTCCAAGTCTCACCGGGATCTTAGCTGTACTAGTAGTAGAAGGTTTCCGAGACTTCAATCTTTGGTTGGGACCGTTCTGGACGTCATGATGTAACGGTGTTTCAATTCAGAGAATTTGTTGTTGAGTAAACCCAACTATGAAAAGTCATTCGACACTTTTCAAATCTCTACGGATTAAAGCTCGCGAACTTGGAATCAATCATAGGATACAACTCATTACATATTACTTTTACTATGAGCGTGTAAGCTCTTATTTGAATTATTTTGTCATTGACATGACGCTCAGACATTAACACATCTAGAACAGCTGCGTTATGGAGATAATTAGAAGAGATCAACATTTCGGCATCTAGTGCCAATCTTCAGTCAAGTCATGCACCTTTATATGCTGATGGACGTGATGGACAAAGTGCTGAAAAATCTATTTGTTTCGGTTAGAGGTATTTTTTGGACTAGCGAAGTGTACGGAAATTGTTACAGCTGCCATCTGTTGAAGTTTTGTATGAAACATTTCTGGCTCTAGCCTTGAGTGTATTGTCTCCAAAGTTAACTCAAGAGCTTATTACGTTCGTGAAAGCCTATGCGATTTTGTAATTGCAGATGCCAACA
>CM055403.1:6870384-6916456 GCA_029228625.1 Pseudolycoriella hygida | reverse complement strand
GGTTTGGCGGCGGCGGCCGCTCAAAAAAAACTTTTGATATGTTGTAGAGGAAGTTGAGGGGATCATTTTCGCCCATGAAAGTAGTAGCCGCCGCAGCTCGGTTTGGCGGCGGCGGCGGCTCAAAAAAAAACTTTTGATATGTTGTAGAGGAAGTTGAGGGGATCATTTTCGCCCATGAAAGTAGTAGCCGCCGCGGCTCGGTTTGGCGGCGGCGGCGGCTCAAAAAAAACTTTTGATATGTTGTGGAGGAAGTTGAGGGGATCATTTTCGCTCATGAAAGTAGTAGCCGCTGCGGCTCGGTTTGGCGGCGGCGGCGGCTCAAAAAAAAACTTTTGATATGTTGTAGAGGAAGTTGAAGTGATCATTTTTGCCCATGAAAGTAGTAGCCGAAACTTCCAAAAGTACTGATGTCACAACAAAAACCCTTTTAAAAGGGAAATGTGACGCAAGTCCTTCTTCCTCCTTCCAAAACAACTGATATCAATTAAGGGTGACACTTAAAGCTTTGAAAGGCAAAAATTCTTTTGGAATGTTTTCATTTTTGATTAAAAAAATGCGTCACAAATGCCGGACCCCCCAATGTTATAGTTTTTCTGTTCTTTCAGCTTTCACAACGCAAAAATTTGTCATTATGCATGGCGTATTTTTGAACAGGAAATCAAATTTTTGCGTATGACAGCTGAAAGCGTAGAAAAATTATTACATTGGTGGGTCCGGCATTTGTGACGCATTCTTTTAATCAAAAATGAAAACATTCCAAAAGAATTTTTGCTTTTCATGGCTTTAAGCGTCACCCCAAATTGATATCAGTTGTTTTGGAAGGAGGAAGAAGGACTTGCGTCACATTTCCCTTTTAAAAGGGTTTTTGTTGTGATATGATATACACGGACTTCACGAAAGCTTCTGATAAGGCTGATCACAGCACGTTATTAATGAAGCTTTGTACTGTTGGTCTAACTATCGAACTAATCCGGTGGTTTTCAACTTATCTGTGAAATCGAACCCAAATAGTCGCCATTGGAGGTTCTAAATCAGACGCTTTCACGCCAACGTCGGGGGTTCCACAAGGTTCAATACTCGGCCCCTTGCTGTTTATCATTTTCATTAACGAGCGCTTACATCATGTTCGGGATTTGCAGATGACCTCAAACTGTATAGATCCATTGGTAATTTGTATGACTGTGAACTGCTCCAGAACGATCTCACAAGGGTTGTGCAGTGGTGCAGACAAAACAATATGTCACTCAATGCCACAAAGTGCGCTGTGATGTCAATTACTCACAGTCATCAGAAGATACTATACCCCTACCGAGTTGGTGACGTTACGTTAAATAGAGTCTCAAGCAAGAAGGATCTAGGGGTGATAATAGACGAAAAACTGTCGTTTAATGAACACTTTGACGACATGACGCGAAGAGCTTACAGATTACTAGGCTTCATCTTTCGGTGTGGTAAGTATTTCACAAATCAACTGAGCCTGAGACTCGAGTATTGCTCAACGGTGTCGAATCCTTACTATGTATGCGCCAGTGATCAAATTGAAAAACTACAAAACAAATTCACCAGAATGATGTACTTTAAATTTCGTATTGAAGACCCAAGACCACCGTATCTCGTAAGACTTAAGACTCTAATACTGCATTCGCTGGAATCACGACGCCTAGAAAATGACGAGATAATGTTATTCAAACTGATACATAACCATGTCGATACGTCTCTTTGTCAGCAGATTTCGTTTCACCAACCATTGCGAGTGACAAGGCAAATTTCAGACTTCTACCTTCCCCGAATGGTCACGAACTATCAGCAAAACTGTACACTGTGCAGAATTCATAAAAACCATGACGCGCACTTCCGAGAGTTGGACGTGAAAAAAAAAAATGCGAGCTTGCCAAAATTCAAAAAGATCGTGAGGAATACTTTTCAATGGTGAATACTGATTCCGGCCGGCTAAATGTTATTATTTCCGCAAAATTGAATTCTATTTTTCTTTTGTTTTCCTGATATTTTTGTCTATTTACTGAAACTTGTAATTATATGTACACAAGACTGACTGGTTATTGGGTCTTTGGCCTATTAGTTGTTCTTTAAACGATTGAAAATAAAAAAAATGTCTCCATTGAAAAAGTTCTGAGTTCTCTACCGACTAGTGCAATTTTTTCCTAAAGAAAAATTTCAAAAAGTCTCGCACCGGCCGCTATTTTTAAAAAAAAATTTTCTATACTAATCTGAAAATTCCTCTTAATATCGTTTTTTAGAGGAAATAAGTACAAAACTGTAATTATTCGAGAAAACCATCAAAAATAAGCATTTGCATTGTGTTGACTACTAATGAATGGCTCGGTTGACTACCTTGAATATGCTGTGTTTTCCGTTAGACCGTTATTTCGACTGGAAATTCGATTTTTATGAAAATTTTTGAATAAAGAAACTTTCTGAATTTCGTATTTGTGCGATTTCATACAGGCGGTGAGCGGGATGTCGAAAAATCTAATTTATACCATTAATAATAATACCATTTTTTGTAGTTTTTTTTGCACTTCACGCTATATTATGAAACATTACACACATCATATACAAGACACATAGGTTAATATGGACGTCATAAAAACCTATCTCCTACAAAAAATCAGGGAAGCTGAGGTACTTTTTTAATTCATGTCTACGTAATGATGTGTGCAGCGCGCACAAAATTACCATTTTTCAGTATAATTGTGGAAGGTCAATATCAAGTCTAATGCCATCGTGTTAATTACACCTTTATGTCGACATTGCGATTGCGACTATAGATTTAAATTCCAATAAAAAATTGCCATCAACGCGACTGATAATTAAAAATTATTTTTGGATATAAATGAAAAAAAAAATCGAAATCGAGGTTCCAAAATGTCCTTATCTTAAGCCAATAAAATCGAAGAAAAATCACGTCATAAAGAATTACCACAGAAATGTGATGACTTTTAGGTGGGGCCATATAACTCACTCACTCGATAGGCGGAATGATTATCTTCTTCGCGCTAGAAGATTCCAGGATTGAAATAGAAAATTACGCCCACTTATCGTGTCTACATGCATGCAATCGTACCATCTTTCTTTCAATATAATCGTTCGTTACCTATATTTTTAGAAGTAAAAAAAAATTCGGTTCCAATTTTTCTTTAATATTCGTAGCTTTTTCGTTCTTTAATTGAGAGTCTTGACTTTTGTTTATATATAAAAGCTGTAGTGTTCGTATAACATTTAGTTATGAGGAGATAGCACACAGAACACATTGAGTTTGAGTCATTCATTCATAATCGCTCGTTGAAGCACATCGCATACAAGAAGTGCGTTAAATTTTGAAATTAGTTGAAGTTGACGACGAGAGTATCGTATAAAGAGGAAAGTGGCGGTTTTCGAATTAGTGAATTAAACATTTTTTTTAAAAATAGAAGAAATGGGTTCAGTCATCAGTAACATTTTTAAAGTAAGTTTCATTGAAATGGTTAATGTTATTTTTAGTGCAAGTGCAAATGAAACTATGAAATTTTATTCAAGCGACAGTTACTCTAATCGTAAAATACAAAAAGAATGAGAATAAATTTGTTTGAAGTGAAGCCATTAAATAATCAGTTTCTTAATGAACTCCCATAAACTCTGGGTTAAGGTTGAAAGTTTAATGTCAATGCTAAAGAAAAGTTTATCGACTTTAACAACCCAAATTCACCATAAAGAAAACCTCTTATATCCTGATATTATTGGATATCAAATTGAACTAAAAAAATCTGGATTCAAGAAGTTTGGATAAATGATTTAATAATGTGAACCGTATAACAACCATTTAATTGAATAATAGCACTTCCAAATGCTTGATTAGATAAAACAGACGATAGACACATAAATTATATAAAACCGAACGATTGTCAATTCTGATGAAATAAATTCGGCATTTAAACCATCCGCAATTCATTCATGAACGAACATGTTCGTATTTGTAAATAAACGTATCATACTCGGAGTTGCGTAAATTGGATGACTATCCCGACCAAACTGTTTGAACTTTAATCACAACTCGTGATAACATGACAAAAAGAAAATTCTTCCTAAGGTTGCAAAATAAATGTATGACCCTTGTAATTACGGGGCTATTACACCAACAAGTACAACAATCTCTCATTAGTTCTCTATATATTCACGTGTTTATATCATCAAGAATGTATATAGATTCTGATCTTATCAAATTGAAAGGTGTGTGATTATATAGTACACTTAACAGGTACTTGAATGATTTAATGTTATTTGATGTGATTCGCGTGTGATGGACATTGTGGCGATTTAAAATATGTTAATCTTTTTATTGCTAATCAAAAGGTGATAATGGATTTTTCGTTAATTGAAATGTTTGCCTGTATCAATGTCCGTTCAATAGATAATTGGGTGGAATGTTTTGGAAATTGATAAAAAGTATGAGGAATCTTGTGAGATATTGAGGTGCGTATATTTTTTCTAAGCCGAATCACATTTTAACGAAAATGCTCAATTTGCATGCATATAGCTTGCTCCGATTTTCATAATGTAATTATTTTACATGCGACGGGGCCGAAATTAAGGCATTTTTTTTTTGAATTTTTTTGAGATTTCGCCCCTTTGCATGTAAAGTTGTATGTGTACCTGTTTTGGACGATTATTTTTAGGCATTTTCGCTCGCAGTCGCGAAATTGCCTAAAATCCATCGTCCAAAACAGGTACACAAGTAACTATTTTTGTTCGAAAGGTCTAGGAATCCCCGAAAAATTATGGAAGAAACTTTTTTGATATTGAGCGCCTGGACTCAACCAGGGCCCTAAAAATGAGTGTCTACTAGGGCCTAACGTACATTTTCTACATAAATCGGGAAAATTATATCCGATTTTCAAAACCTTTTCTTTCCTGAAAGATAACTGAAGAATTGATAATTTGAATTTGCGCAAATTCTACTTAGAACTTTCGAAGTTACGGTCGAATCCTAAGGTCGACCCCACCTCGAAAATTTTTTTGCTATGTTGTGGAGTGAATTGAGGGGAATTTTTTTGCACATGGTCAGAGGCCTCTCGGAAGTGCTTCAGGACGGTTTTAAGATCGGCCCTACTACAAAAATTTTTTTTGAAAATTTGTTTAAAAAAATTTTTTACATTTTTATTAAACTTTGCTTGAATTATTTTTAAAATTTTGCGGGTTTCGTGTATATTTACAGAGATTCTTACACCGTTGCTTCGGACGGGTTTTTCAATGTTGCCCTTTCGGGGATTTCCAATTCAATTTAATGTGAACCTAATTTCAAGTTAAGGTAATATTTTGTGTGTGTGTGTATGTGTGTGGTTTGTTTATATTTCGGTTTACTCTTTTTACGACATCAATTCACATATTTTCTGATGGGTACGGGTCGCTTGTATTTTAGGTAGTCGGAGGTGTTCTGAACAAAATGGTCTCTTTCACCCTAAAAAATCAGTCTTAACTCTAAAAAACATCATACAAACTGGAGACGAAATTTTGTTCACACCACCTAAAACACTTCAAAAAAGTCTACTAACAAGTAGACACCCTGATTATACAGCTGATTATACTAATAACAAAGTTGCACAATCTTATGATTCTTTCTTTCACTGTACATTATTTTTATAGGACTACCTTTTATTGGACAAAATTCGCTAAGTGGAAATAAAATTTTTGTTTCGGCTGAGAAATATTATACGCACACTTTATGAGAGTTATTTTGCTGCATTTTACAGTTTTTTAATGGTAACTGGGGAGTCGGTCTCGCTACATCTGTATCTCAATTTGTCCCATTTTGTAATGATCCAAAAAACTCGCCAAAACTTTGATGATGATACTATCTTCATACGGTAAATATGCTCGCAGTGTTGAATATGAATCGAAGGCTTTAGTGAATTTCTTCCTAGGTGTGACATCCACGCCTTTAGTGTGTGAACGGCTTATGACAAAGTATATTGATTTCCATGGCACGATGCGTAAACCGTCAAACTGACGATATTTTACTTGATTGACAGCTTGAGCGAGCATCGTATCATAAAAATCACTATACTTTGACATAAGACGTTGACGCACTAAAGGCGTGCATTAGCCAAATCCTTGTAAGTTGTTAACCAAGTTTAAAAGCTGGAAATTTGATTAACTTATGAACCTGAATGAAATTCGCCAAAATTTTTTATTTACACAATTCATTTCCTGCAGCGACTTCCAAATATTTAGCTAACTTCACACCCAAAAAGAAACCTGCCAAAAGTTTTCAATTCATATTCACCACCACGAGCATATTCACCATACCAAGTTGGTATATCCACCACATTATCATCATTGTCAAACTTTTGGGGAGTTTTTTGGCCATCTGCAAACACACATTTAATTTAATTTCCCTTAGAAGGAAGGGATTCATGAGCAACCATCGACGCAAAATTACTTCTATGATCGATGAAAATTGTTTCGGTAAGGCAAAAGTTATTTCACGCTGAGTGTATAACTGAAACACTGAAAGTTTTCCTAATATCTCTTATCTTACTTGTTCCTTTCTTCTCTGTAATGACTAGTTGAACGGTAACTTAATCAAAATCGGTTACGTCAAGCAACAGTGTTATGTCAATGGTATTTGTATTTGTATTTATTGGTGATGGTAATCCGGTTCTTAGCTGGGTCTGGAGCAGGCTTCACAGACAAAATTGAAAATTAGCTGATTCCAAAGAACTTTTTACATTTTACATCGCAATTAATCCGAAAGGATTCTGATACAATAACAATACTATAAGCAAGTGAAACAATACTTAACTTTCCATCTACTGAAGAGTGTAAATAAGGCGCGAAGGGCAGACGTTCAAGCAATCACCTCTGCTGATACAAAAATTCAATTGCTTTTCGTAAATGGATAATTTTTCCATTAGGGACCATTCATAAATGACGCATGCTGTTTTTCCAGATTTTTATACCACCCCTCCCCAACGTCCAATTCGTCCGATAAACATAAATTCTCGAAAATTGTTGATTTCATTTTTTGGACTAGTCAATTTCATCCATTTTTTGTTGGACGTCCGATTAGCTCTGAACCCCTCCGGGCGTCGGACTTCATTAATGAATGACCCCTTAAGGGTGATCCACGAAGTACCTACTTAAAGCGTACGTTTCATACATTTTTGCCTACGAGGTGATGTAGGGGGAGTCTAAAAATAGTAATTTTTTGAGTAAGTACTTTATAGCTTTGAGATATTTTGAAGAAGGGGAAATTCCCTAGTTTTCGTAATATTTGTGCAAAAGTACTACGAATTACAGTCTCGTCAGTGTTAAGTGACTAAACCGTATACAAAATTACGAAATGATGAGTTGATAAGATTTTCGTTATCATTTTGTATTGACATAACACAGTTGTGCGATCGCAAATCCGATAACCTTAACTAAATACCACTCATCTGATTCGTTAAAAATGAATGACTAAACTTGGAAAAGTCAATGGAGTGCAGAATAATCTTTTTTCATAATTATATATATTGGAGATAAGGAAATGTTGTATAGCCAAAATATTAATTATTTTTCTCTTTCTTTACAGGTCAGGTACGTGACAATATTTTGCATCATTATACTGCTTTGCATACTCAGTATAAACACAGGCCAATGTAGACCAGAAAGACGTCATCGGCATGGCCACAGACGCGTACGCACTACAACCCCAGCGCCAGAAGAAGAGACAATTGATCCGGAATCGGAGAAACTAATACAGCCGTGTTTCGACGATCCGACAACAATGGATCTATGCCAACGTTGTGCGAAAGAATCAAAATCAAAAACTGTATTCCCATTATGTTGTTCGAATGTGGAGCGAGTGAAAGAATGGTGCAAAGAGTACATTTACTTTGGTCTGTGACATTTGATGAACACAGCTGACTAGAATGGTCTCATCTTTTGTACCGCTGTCTATGAAGTTGGATGAACACTGAGCGCTGTTCGAGTTATCCGAAGCTCTGAAATGTGATTTATTCCTCATCATTGGTAGAAAATTGTATGGTATACGAATTGGATTTAGTTAAATAATTTAAAAACGTTGTGAAGCTAGAAATAGGGTTCGAAAAAGAAGGAAGAAGGATTAGAGAATAGAAAAGTAGTTAATTATTGACGAGCTGCCTCATTGGATGAACTTATTTTGATTAAATATTGCAGTTCTAGGAGGGTTAAGAAATTATGAATCACATTTAATTTATATGAAGTATTAGAGTATCATAAATCATTTTTATAGAATCTCAACATTTTGGCATTTGTGCAGCCAGAAAATCATAAAATTACATTCACATTTCAGTTTAGTATTCGTAATGAAATTGCGAATTCATCAACACTAAACCTCAGCTATTTATTTTTCATTAAATTATTTTTTGTTTGTAAGATGAAGAAAATCAAAATCTGTGATCTTTTGTAAGTTACATTCTAGTATTTTAGAAAATAATTTTTGTATTTTAATTTTTGCATATCCATAACATGCGTTGGTGATGAAATATAAAGAATAATTCATAACACGTAAAAATAGACTTTTATTTAAAAAATATAACAAACAATTCAATTCACAACTCTTAAATTAATAAAATCATCTTTGGAGCTCAGAATTTTGTATTTTTGACACGTGCATTCGTCCCACTGGATTTAGTTAACAAAATCAACACTTAAAAAATTAAATCGCTCAATTAAATTGTCATCGCAGTTTCTAGAAATTAAATCAATTTTCTTAAAAAAAAAATCATAGTTTTCCCTGAGAGGTAGGTATTTAAATTTCAAGGTACAAAAGGATTTTTCCTAAAAATGAAGATTTTCTAAATTTTGCAAGATAGTCCCAAATAAATTGTACAGTAAAGGAATCATAAGATTGTGCAACGCTTCGTTTTAACTCTTTCAACCGAAAAACCGGTTTTACTTGAGAAAAATACAAGCGAATACGTGAAAAGAGCGATAAAAGAGAAATTAAAAAGTTGCACAAGCTTACGATTCCTTTCCTGTAATAAATAGAAACCTTTTTGTTTCACAAATTTTATTTTGACTGCTTACCGGTTTCGCAAACTATGTAGTCCCAAATGTTGAACAACTTCTCCGGATGACTTTCCTTTAAAACCAGACGTTTTTGGACGGGAAAAGGGCGGGGATGCGGAAGGCGCGTTAAGTTCTTTGTTATTACATAGTTCTCTGTATCGTGCTTTGCCTCATGTAAAGCAAAGTTCATTACCTAAATATTTGACCGAGCTTCGGGGCAACTGTCAACTCAAACTTTCATTGTAAGAATATATAAAAATAAAATATATAATATACACATATATACGCCCGGGGAATTATCGCCCAGTCTTGAGAGACAGTACCGTATTACCCTATGGGCAAAGTGGGTCATTGCCCAGGGCGCCGGGAAAATGGGGGCGCTGAAAAAAGTGAGAAATTGACAAAAAATTTATATTTAAAAATTCATCTTACAAACGCACTTTCAAAATTGCGCAATGATTATGGTTAGTTAAAGTTAACACTAAGAGCTTCCGCATAAAGTTTTTGAGTTAACTGACTGCTGTCATTGATACCTGTATTTAATAACAAGTTCTAGGTCCAAAACTTAACGACCTAAGTATTTTGTTTATTGACAATAACATACTTTAGCACTGGAAGAATGGATTTTCAGCAAATTATTGCAGCAGCTATATATGGGCAATTCCACGGTCCGCTTCGTTCCCACGCGTGAAATTCTCAGTAGTTGCAAAATGAAAGCAATAGAAAAGTTACTAATCTCTAGTTAAGGGATCAATACGTCGGATGCACCATTTTCTATTAATATTTTTTCGTAACAACTGAGCATTTTGAGCGTGGGAGTTTTCGTGGAATGGCCCATATATATTTGTTGCAACCATTATATCTTTATAATATATATACTATTTTTGAAGCAAAGTGGCCAAATATGATTGACTAGGGGTTACTAAAATATTATTGACGCAATCATCCACTTTGTAAAGGGTGCTGAAAAGCTTAATCCGGCTTTGTTGAGAGAATATTTCTTCTTTGTTCTTTCTGATTCTTCCTTCTAGGTACCTAACAGAACTAGCGAGCTTTTCCTTTTGCGGAATGTCACAAAACCGAGGTGGCTAACGAAGCTGCGGAACTCTTCCTTTTACGAAATGTCACAAAACAAGGTGGCCAACCAAACTGGGGATTTTCCAATTTTGTTATAATTCCAACATTATCTGACGACAATTTGAAATCAAGGAATCCAAGGAAGTAAATCCAATATGTATATGTGATACAGGCCTGTAGCTGGGGGGGAGGGGCAGCAGGTGAAGAGCCCCTGCTGGACATCTCAATGCTCCTACTAGTAGTGTGTAGTATAGAGAGTCTGGTAAATTTACGAAAAGAGAAAAACTATCAATCCTGTTTCGAAAAAATTTTCGTCTACGGCGTTTAAATCTAAACAATGGAAAAAGCTTTAAGGGGAACGACGAAGTATTCTTCCATCAGCGACAACATCTACCTGTTCGTAACTTTCCAGGTGGAGACAATGAAACCATGAGGCACGGAGGAAATGCGGTGACTCACTGATAGGCTGTTCATAAAGAATGTCATGCTGAGGGGACAACGACTCGCGTGACAGAAAGCGTTCGTCCTATGCTGGCGTGATACGGGATGAGGGTTTTCGAAAGCTGACATTTTAGCGTGACATGCTTTATGACACACAACTTTGTGTAAGTTGAGCGATATTAGGACTTGGGGCAATACCCCTTCTGAAAATCGACTACTACGTGCCTGAGGAGATAGTTCCCAAGCTGCAAATAGTTGGTGGATTGATCCCTCATAGCTGAGTGATAATTCCCCGCGTGATAATTGCAATTATTTCAGACGATTGTTCCCGGGTGTTAATTCTCCTGGCGTTAAAAAATTCTGCAATTTTTCTAGCGATTCACGTTCTAAACTTCACTCAATTTTAATAATTTGGGTAGTGGGCAAGTGTGCAACTACAGAGCATTTAATGCGTGGAAAGGATGCTGTTTATGACTCACAACTTTGTGTAAGTTGAGCGATATTAGGACTTGGGGCAATACCCCTTCTGAAAATCGACTACTACGTGCCTGAGGGGATAGTTCCCAAGCTGCAAATAGTTGGTGGATTAATCTCTCATAGCTGAGTGATAATTCCCCGGGTGATAATTGCAATTATTTCAGACGATTGTTCCCGGGCGTTAATTCTCCTGGCGTTAAAAAATTCTGCAATTTTTCTAGCGATTCACGTTCTAAACTTCACTCAATTTTAATAATTTGGGTAGTGGGCAAGTGTGCAACTACAGAGCATTTAATGCGTGGAAAGGATGCTGTTTATGACTCACAACTTTGTGTAAGTTGAGCGATATTAGGACTTGGGGCAATACCCCTTCTGAAAATCGACTACTACGTGCCTGAGGGGATAGTTCCCAAGCTGCAAATAGTTGGTGGATTAATCTCTCATAGCTGAGTGATAATTCCCCGGGTGATAATTGCAATTATTTCAGACGATTGTTCCCGGGCGTTAATTCTCCTGGCGTTAAAAAATTCTGCAATTTTTCTAGCGATTCACGTTCTAAACTTCACTCAATTTTAATAATTTGGGTAGTGGGCAAGTGTGCAACTACAGAGCATTTAATGCGTGGAAACGATGCTGTTCGCGGAGTGTGTTTGGTGGCTGCAACACATTGAATGATTCGCATGACATAACCCAAATACGATGAACTTGTATACGTATATCTTACCTAAATTTAGGCGAGATATCAGTAACACACCTAACTTTCTCAGAGGCTACTAAGAAGCTGGTGGACCAAACTAAACTTGTTATTGTGAGGTCTCCAAGCAAACAAACAATCAGGTGTAATTGGAAGAGGGTGTAGTGGCCAAAAAGTGTTAGACGTCTCTTAAGAATGGCGCCTTACGGCTGTATTAATAGTTCCAACCAAGAACGACAAATTCTATGCATTGTCTTGGTTACACACAAGGTGTGACCATGGACAAAGATCAGGACCTATTTCTGGAAAATCGCATAAAATTTCCAAAAATCTCCAAAATTTCCAAAAATCTCCAAAATTTCCAAAAATCTCCAAAATTTCTAAGAATTTTCCAAATAATAATTTGGAAATTATTTGGAAAATTTGGAAAAAAGATTTTCCAAAAATAGGCCATGGCAAAGATGCTATTACAGCAAAATCATTTAGCTCCACAAATTTTTTAAAACAAATTCAGACTTGAAATAATTTTCATGCGTCATCCAACGATATTTTCAAGCGCCGGGTAAAATCTCATAATTGTACTTCTCTTAAAAAAGGAACTTTTTTCTAATTTGAAGAAATTTTTTAAAAAATTGGAAGAATTTGTTTACGTTTTTCGCTCATTTTTCTTTGCAAGATAAAATTGTTATAAATTGTATCGCATACAAAAACTACTTAAAAGGTTTCCAAAATTAATGATATCGCTTGAGGTGACGCTATCGCTGATAATACGCAGAAGTTTGTTTGAGTGGAACCTTGTGTTCAAAGTTTTGATTTCCTGAAAAAATTAGAGCGCTTTTTTTAAAACAAAATTACGTTTTGTTAAAAAAATTGCGTCACAAATGCCAAAGAAATCGATTTGTCGAAAATAGGCTATGATAAGAAGACAGTTTAAGAACGTTTCAATTAGTGCAAATTTAAGATTTTTCTCAGAATTTAGTTATAATAGAAATACTATCAAAAAAACTTGTATAGCCTTTAAGCACTTAAGCATAAGCAAAAGATTCTGCTCCAACTCAAATGCTTCAACTTGCGCAAAAGCTTCATGAGTGAAACCTTATGCCCAAGCCTTCTCCTTATGCTCATGCTTGAGAAGTATAAGTATATGCTCAAGACAATGGTCAGGTTATAATGGGAAGTTCTAGAAGTAATAGGGAAGAAATGAAGGGTGCCCGGAACAAACTGAGTCCAGATTCCGATTTTTCGGATCAAAATAAACAAATTGTAGTGGGGCGATTCCATTGGTAGGTTGCGAGGGAACCATGTGTTCTTGCTAAACCGTGCACTTACGAGATTTGTGTTGTGTGAAGAAAATTCCTCTATACACCTCCTTCATGCGAAAGAAGTCCAAACTTTGCATTTTTAGCCAGAAGACGGTTGCCTCGTAACACATTTTCCAACTTTTCAATGGAATGGCCCACTGATTACTTTTTAAGATACAAAACCCTTGTAGACTAGTGTAATTGAAATGTTAAAGAAGCTAAAGGGTTGTTCTACCTTTTTCCACTTTCTCTTGAGCTTTCTCGCATCTCCTAAAGAATTTCTTAAGGATTTTTTGCATTGCAAAAGGATTTCCAATGAAGTCCTTTTGTCAAGCTATGTTTCATTATTTTGATTGAAACCACAAAAATGCTACAAAAGTTGTGATACTTTTTCAACAAAATGTGATCATGGAATCATACTTGGCTACCAAAATTACGTAACCATTAAAGTTTAAATTAGAATAGCTAGAGCTAAAGTCGCTAAGTAGCTCATCTTATTAGTTATCCTACGTTCGAATTTGTACTCTTTCGTATCCTGACAATTTCAATTAGCAACTACAATTTCTTTTTGAAGTCTTAATTTCGTCCAGTTTAAAATTACCTGTTACCTGCATTCTAAATATGCCTAAACAATCCAGTATTTCCACTTTATTACCCAATTTTCCAAATTTTTTTTCAACAAAGACCATTTCTGATTCCACCAGCTTGTCCCGAAACTTAACTATCGCATCATGGCTCGGTGTTGAATATTAATTCGTTGGACTAAAGTTTGTCTTTAACTTGTTAAAATATTCCAAATCTTTTTTACTGATTGATGGCACAAAATTCGAAGCAGCTTGCTTAAAATCGTCGATGTTAACAACGATATTTTCTGGCATTAACTGTGAATCTAAAATTAAAAAAAAAAAGATATGAAAGTGGCTTAGAACATTAAGGTGAACCGAATCCACAAAATTCTAGTCAACAATAAAAAATGGCAGTTAAATAACTTGCAATTAGGTAAGTGGGGAATTCTGGTTTTATAATATTTACACACAAAAAGGGATAAAACATGTCGATTCAAAAAATATGATTACGGTGCATGCGCAGTTTAGCCCGTTTAGTTCTTTTCCATTTCAACGGAAACGAATGCAAAATAACAACAAACAGTTTTCCATTATTTTCGAACTTAATATCTTTTGATTTAATTTTGTTTTTTAGCTGTCGTCATAATGACGCGACAGGAGTTTAGAGGACTCAAATAGAGACGGTAAAACCTTGTTGAGAAAAAAAATTTGTAGACAGATTATAAAATTGAACTCAATACGACTCTCTCGGGATTCCGATAAGGAAATTATGAGTTTCTTACTGTCATGTAAACGGAGAGCTAAACAAACGACTACGCGGGCACCTTTACTATGCTTCTTCATAGTATTTAGGGTCTGTTGGGATCAAAAGCTGGGTCTATTCTAACTGTCAAAATACAAATAAAACTTTAAACGACTAATATTTAAATAAATAAAAAGTTTTTTCTTTCGTCCTACATTTTTTTTCCTAATACATGTGTATACACTGAGAGAAATATCTACAAGCGACGGAGGAATTGTGTATATAATATACGCCGCCGACGTATTATATACGCGGTGAATGTATTATCAACCTTATTTAAGTATTGTGTGGTATGTCATACGTAACGAACGTGTTATGAGCTCACATAATACGTGCATGGCGTTCGCAATAGGTGCACAGTGGATAAAATACATCGGCGGCTTATACGTCTATTCAGCACGATGCTTTAATTCATAAGCTGGAGGTGTGTTAGTTTAACCGTTCATGTTTTTAGGTGTGTTGGTTTAATTGACTTATATACGGTCTTAACCAACTTATATACACCCTACTAACACACCAACAGCGAATGCATTAATATATATTAACATTTGTAACAAAAACATTTCTGACATTGTCCCTCGCAACTCGTTTGCTTTATAGCTTTAACGCTTAAAACGTTGTTTTAGACCGACTTTTGATTCCAACAACATAGAAGAAGCCAAATTTTTCGAATTAGGCTACACCGATAACAACAAGACCGATCATAAGTCTATAGTTATTAATGAAATTTGGTGTTGCCATATTATAAAAATGTCGCTATGTGTCGGCACAGTTAATTTTACACACGTGAAAGTATTTCACTTTAATGAAGAAACGCACTCATTGTGAAGATTTTTGTTACAGCGAATAAGGATTTTATGCTTCTAGTTCCGATGTCAGTAGAATAGATAAAATATTTATGTCACGCATAAAATACTTCCACAGGGTATAATATTGCTTGTCAGTCCAGTCTCACATTTCCTCGCACATGTCAACACTTTTTTTGCATGCATAATTTATCAAAACACATTTCATAACATTCGGGGCCCCATTAATATCTTAACCCAAAACAGTTAATAACACGTCAAAATTACGCATTCACCTTTACTTGTCTTGACAACATTTCTTCTAGACTTGCGCAATCGTTTGTCTTTTTTAGTGTGGTAGCCGTTATCCATCAGTTCGTTATCTGATTGAAATTATGTTGATAAATTTTTAAAATTCTATAGTAGAAAATACTTTACTGTTTAGACTCGCACGATTGTAGCCAGCAGTCGAATTTTGACACGAAATATTGTTAGTTTTTCGTTTTGTGGTCCAATAAAGAGAAATCAGTAAAAAAAAACTTTTGTCCGTCCGTCCGTCAAAACGATAACTCGAGTAAAACTTGACCGATTTCCAATATCTTTTTTTTAATCGCATACAAAAACCTCTTTAAAGGTCCCCTTCCAAAATTAATGATATCGCATGAAGTGACGCATTCGCTCATAAGAAGCAAATATTTGTTTGAATTAGATTTTAGTCTGTGGTCGAAGTTTTATTCTTAAAAAACAAAATTACGTTGTGTTCAGAAAATTGCGTCACAAATGCAAGACCCACCGGTCGGCGCAATAATTTTTCAACACTTTCAGGTTTCACGCTGCAAAAATTTGACTTTGCTTTCTTTTTGCAAAGATTGATTTGCGTAAACTTAAAATTCCAAAAAAAAATTTGGAGGCGAGGGAAGCAGGGGGAAAAACTCAAAAGTTCGCGTATATATGGCTCCTTGTCCCAAAGGTTTTTTATTGCTTTTTTTGAGTTTGTGGACTTCTTGTTTGGGGTATGGGGACTGCATCGACCCCTCGCTACCGCTGCGGGGCATGATCAAAATATATGCAAACTCAAAAAACGCCATACAAAAACCTTTGGGACTTTTGAGTTTTTCCCCTGCCCCCCTCCTTTTCCAAATTATTTAAAAAAAAAACTATGTCGCAGCAGATTTCCAACGAGTCCAGACTCATCAAAATCGGTTGGAAATTGGCTGAGATATCGAGATATTGAAAATGACATTTTGCTATGTATTTCGATTTTTCTGTTGTTCTCATTATTGTATAAACTTTTTTCCTGATCTGTCGGTTTCTATCTATGTTCAATCAATAATTTTCGATCTCGAGAACAATTTTCACTGAACCTCAGTCGTGGCATGTGGAAAAGTGGTCAATTTTGTGGGTTTTTCAGGTAATGCTCGGAGTTTTCGAATTTTAGCTCCGAAGTAACAATAGCTAGAGAGTTGGTTTCTTCGGAAAAGTTGTAGAGTTTGGTCAGTAAAGTTTTTTGAGATCTTAAGAAAATGGCTGCCAAAGTGACGCCATCTTGGATTTTTTGCTATCTTCTGAAAAAGGGTACCTAGACCCTTGGTTTCTTCGGGAAAGTTATAGAGATTGTTGAGGAGAATTTTATGAGACAGGGGCAGTTTATAAATTACGTAACGCTAAAATCGACATTTTTAGACTTCCCTCCTTCTCCTTGTAACGCTAGCGTAACGCAAGACATTTACCCCCCCCCCTCCCTCTCCTCGAAATTGTCAAAAATGCTATCCAAAACATGTATTTATTTTTCTTGCCAGTGTTACCTCATTTTGTCAATGTCAACTGTGCCTAACATACTTCTTATTGTTTTTAAGAGTCAGTAACACAGAACGGGTTAGCTCGGCGGTAACGTACTGGCTTTCCACCGAGAATATCCGGGCTCGATTCCGGTGGGGACAAATTCTGTATAGGATTTTTCTTTAATGTATAGCATGAAAATAGCGTTCTTAGGCACACCCAGGCTTCATAATTTGGGTAGTTGTGAATTTTGTGCCGCAACGAATCGTACATAGAAGAATGACAAACACGACGCCATCCAATTGGCACTAGAAGAAATCCTAATGGTAAAATGCTAACTACCGTTAGGCGTGACTAGTTTCCGCCCTAGTACATCATAGATGGCATTTGGTTTGTGTGCAATTTACCACTGACACAGTGAAAACGTTGGTAATGAAAGGATGTCTAGGAGAATCCATGTGAGCAAAAGCCCACAAAAAAAAATTGCGGAACTAGTAAATAAAATGATCTAGCGTCTGACCCGGACGAGTTTAACGGCGGATTATGATTATTATTATTAACACAGTATTTGACATCATGTCATTGTCCAAGGTCATAGTGGATGCGACGATCGCAATTTTTACACGCGCAGTAACACACAAAACATTCTCTTCATTTTAAAATAACTAAATTTAAATTATTTCATACTGTTGTAGTAAATTTAAGGGAAATTTTGCGTTCACCACCCAAGCGATCGTCACAACCCTTGGCCTTGACAATGTCTTCGTCTTAATGAAATTCGAACTCCAAAAACCCCAATTTAATTTTTCGCTCCAAACAACGATTAGATTTTTTATCATATTCTTCTTTGATAACTTTTTTCTGCTATCTTTGTATGAAATATGTGGCATGACGTAACGCTACTGCCACACTTCCCCTCCCTCCCTGTAACGCTGTGTAACGCTAGGAGCCACGATGTGTTTCGAAGGTAATCGAAGGGGACAACTCAGTGGTGAACATTTTTTTGAGAAAATTTTTTTTAAGAAAATTTTGTTGAAAAAAATGTTTTTTGAAGCACATTTTTCTTCAAAGCAAAATTTTTCGGAGAAAAATGTTTTCAAAAAATAGAAAATTTTTCACATGAATTTCAGTTATAACAACTTATAACTTCCAAAACGACTGATGTACAAAAATCTCTTGAAAGATAAAGTGTAACGCTTGAGGGGACGCTATCGCTGTTAATATGCAATTTGTATGAATTAAATGTTAGCCTGTGGTCAAAGTTACGTTGGGTTAGAAAAATTGCGTTACAAATGGAAGACCCATAACAACGAAATAATTTGTCTGTACTTTCAGTTTTCCCGACATACGAGAGAGAGGAAGAGACTGCAGAGCACGTGTTATATGTCTGCCCCCGCTTCGAACAAGAGCGAGGTGAGCTGATGACGGTGAATAGGTCAGAGGTAAATGCCGATAACACAATATCGGAGATGTGCCGCGAAGAGGAGGTGTGGAAAGTAGCAGATAATGTAGTTGCAAAAATAATGGGGGAGATGATCAAAGAAGACTGTCAGTTGATCTGAGAGAGTAAGTGCGAAAGCACAGCTCCTCTCCGAAGTAATGCTGTGAGGCGGTTACGTGGAAAAGAGAGCATGCAGAGTAAGGAAGGAGGTTTCAGTTGATAGGTCATTGAAGCATGGAATCCAACACTACTTTGGTCCAGGAGGACCGGGTGTCTATGAAGATTTCCTCTTCCTTATAAAAAAACCTAAGAGGCTATTAGGGCAATTAGGGCTATTATCTCTCAGCGATATCCTATCCTTAACTACAAATAGCGGATGGTTAGAGTCATGACTACCCTCAATATGTAGCGCAACGAGTATGGCCTTGGTACTTCATTGAATCGACAGTTACCTACACTCGCTGAGAAAGTCCACACTTTGGTACGGATTCCTTTTGGATAGTTTTTAAGCTGAAAATAGAAAAATATGAATTGTTGCTGTAATGGCCTCAATATAGAAATCAAAACCAGCGAACCAACTAGCTCATCCCTTCCAGCGTAGAATAGATTTTCGAATCCACACTTGCAAGTTGGACATGGAAAAATTAGATGTTTAATAGCGACCCCAATTCTCACCATGCCTCGATATTATTGGATAACTTCGAAGCTGGATTTCATCAGATGCTTTGAGGCGATTCTCGCAAGTAGGCTAGACTAGTTAGATGGCTAGCCAGTAAGAACAACCTTGTAAGATTTACAGATGGCTCGAAAACCATAGAAGAGAGAGGCGTTGGAGTTTAAGCTCCAGAAATGGACACTTTTACCTGGTTCAATCTACGAAGCTAACAGTCATCTTCCATTAAGAAATATTCGCAGCGCTGGTGATGCCACAACTGACAATAGGGACCGCATTTATGGGCATCACCTCATCCACTATACAACAACACAAAACTTTGTCACTGAAAAAGCGATGGTGGCGCCACCATAGCCAAATTCAGCCAATTTTTTGGTCACACTGACATCAATCAGACAAAGAGAAACAATTTTGCTGAATTATTAATTAGTTTAGAACGAATTTGTTTAATAAAAATATCGAATATTTTGCATATAAATTTTGGTCTCGTTGACATTTTTCACCGTGCGAGGAAATTTTCGACATTCCAGGAAAATTTTAGTATGAAATGGAAAGTTATAACATAATTCTTAGGAAATGTTCAGCAGAGTCCAAAGATGTTTTTAAGCCACTAACATCAAAAATTTAGAGATACCTATTTTGGGAATGAACGTTTAAGTCAAAACAAGTTTTCGCAGGGGTCAGATTTTACATGGAATTTTGACTTTGAAAATTCATATCTCGGGTAAAAAACAAAACAAAATTTATTATGATACATCGTTGAAAACCTTGGGATGTGTAGAATAAGGGAAGAATACATTTTTGTGAAAAAAGTGAAAAACCTAAAATTTCGCTGAACAACAAAAAAAAAAACGTTACACGTTAAACGTCAGGTTTTTCCGATTTTCTCGAGTCACTCGCAAAATATCCAGGGGGACTTTTTGGACGTCATTCAGGTACCTAAGGTCTACCGATTCCCGCTTAGTTTGCTTTTGTCCTAATTTTTGCAAGGTCAAAAGTTAATTTCCCCACACTAATGTAGAAATTAGGGGACTTTCGATGAGCGAACAAACCATCTCCTTAGCAATTCAGAGAATTTTTTGTTGAGTAAACCCAATTGTGGAAAGTCATTCGATACTTTGCAAATCTCTACGGGTTAAAGCCCACAAACTTGGAATCAATCGTTCGATACAATTCATTACATATTACTTTTACTATGAACGTATAAACTCTTATTTGAATTATTTTGTTATGATATGATGCTTAGATATTAACGCATCTAGAACAGTTGCGTTTTGGAGTTCATTAGAAGAGATCAAGTTTTTGGCAGCAGTAATAATTTCGGTGACAGTTCGATAGTCCAATCAATACCTCTAACCGAGACATATAGATACGTCAACACTTTGTCCATCACGACCATCAGCATTCTGTGTCAAATAAGATCCCTCAATGATCAAAAAGTATGGAATTTGACATTGCTTCACTTAGAACACAGCGCCACTTTTTTGCACATCAATCATCGTTGCGCGGTAGCGATGCGCCCGTGACGCAAGTCCCCATACGAGTAAAAAATTCAGAAAAATTTTTTTCGTAGACTTCGGAACCATATATACAGCTAAGTTTTGACTTTTTTCCCTTGCGTCGTACCCCCTGAGACCTAGTCCATTGGATTCCTTGATTTGATTGAAATCGACTTTTTGATCATCAAAATCGGTCCAGTGGATTCGAATATATGACCTTTTGAAAATTGCAATTTCCGGTACAAAATGTTCCTTCCATAGAAGCCAAAGTAAATGAAAACATCCTACGTTAGTTGGTTAGTTCCAGGGCCATTTGTATGAAAAACCGTGAAAAACCACTTTTTTGGCTGCGGCTCGAAAACGGCCCGATAACTTTTCTTGGAAATTGGCAGAGACCTTCGGCTGGGCATTATACGCTATATGAGATTTCTGTTCTTTCAGCTTTCCATACTCAAAAATTTGATTTCCTGTACAAAAATACGCCATACATCCCACAAAATTTAATTTTTGCGTTGTGAAAGCTGAAAGAACAGAAAAACTATAACACTGGGGGGTTCGGCATTTGTGACGCATTTTTGTAATCTAAAATCTAAGACATCCAAAAAAACTTTTTGTGTTTCAAATCTGTAAGCATTCCCCCAATTGATATCAGTCGTTTTGGAAAAAGAAACAAAGAGACTTGTGTCACATTCCCCTTTTTAAAGGGTTTTTGTTGTGATATAAATTCAACGGGATATAAAAATACATGACCTGAATGAATATTGGCACTAGATGTCGAAATGTTGATCTCTTCTAATTATCTCCATAACACTGTTCTAGACGTGTTAATGTCTGAGCATCATGTCAATGACAAAATAATTCAAAAAAGAGCTGAAACGTTCATAGTAAAAGTAATACGTAATGAGTTGCATCGTACGATGGCGGGCGATGGAAGGACATGGAGGACGATAGCTCACCATTCTGGGGTTTCTACAGAAAGACCTCACATCGAAAGGTACTAATGGTGTATAAAGTTTGATGATTATAATGCTGTCTAAGACCTCTATTAGAAACTGATATTTATAACGGTTGAAATGTTTTCATATGTAAATTTGTTTTTGTTTTTCTAGTTTGGGAAGCGAAAATGACAATATTCGTAGTTGTTGTAATGAAAAATTACGTGAATCACAAGGGACAACGTAAAAATTTCCTTTCGGAGCGGGCAGCAACTCTCGCACACGGTTGAAATTTTTACTTTCCGTCCCTTGTGATCCATATAACTATTGTAAATCGGATAAACTTTATCCGATTTATGAGCCATTCCAAATATATGTAATGTAAGGAACAAAAATTTCCCCTGACTCGTCCAAGAGTCCAAATTTTATGTTCTATGAAAAAATTGTTCACAACTGTAATATATAATTTTCTGCCGAACGTATGATTTAGTTATTTCCTATGGTTACATTACAGGCGTCACTGTTTGCATAGAATGGGCCTTATGTAGAAAAAAAAAACACGTTAGGCCCTACTAGAGACTCAGTTTTATGACCCTGGCTGAGATTTACTCAAGTTTTGTACAAAAGACCCAAAATCACATAGGCTGTCCTTGTTCAGCGGCCCTTCGTACATCGTACATCTGCAATTGCAAACCCACTTTTGGTACCTTACAGGGGAAAAACTTTTTGAAAATCTGTCAGCATTTGCTCGAGTTATCGTGTTTAAAGACGGACGAACAATTTTTTTTTGTAGATTCGGCATATAGGGTAAATGATTGGTGCTCCCCTCTACACCTCACCCGCCTCAAATCGACTGATTACAAACGTAGTGGTTAACGCATACAAATAGAGAGTCTTTAGATGAATAGTTCATTATTATGATTTACAAAGTGATTGCAAGTCAATTTCTTGATCTATTTGAAGTTACATTTTCTGATATTTTAATCTTAATTCAAAAACGTTGTGTAACAGACAAGTAAATTCTTGCAAAACCTGGGCTACAAGTTCACCTAATTTGCGCTCTATTAGCACTTGTTTCAACAAATCGTGCCCTACTTGCTACTCGCACTCGTGTTGATTTATCAAGTCAAAACCTTACCAGTCTTACGTTGTGTAACAGTTCGTCTAACCGCTGACAGCCAAGCATTCGAGCAAATTGAATATAAATCAGCACCCGTCATATCTTCTTTCAAAAGCTCGGCAATAGATTCAACGGTTAACTTTTCAGCTAAAGTAAATCTGCAAATTAAACAATTCGAAATTTAATGGTTAAACAAGTCTTTTTGCTTCACATACTTCTTTAATTGTGCTGCCAACACTGAGATCTTATCATCTCGTGTTATGCATGGGCCGACATATAACAGTTTGTCAAAGCGACCCGGACGTAACAAGGCAGGATCTATTAAGTCAGGTCGATTTGTTGCTGCAAGAATGAAAATCTGTTTTCGAGGTTCGTTGTCTGATGTCATTCCATCCATTTCAGCTAATAACTGACTAACCACTCGGTCCATTACACCGCCAGAATCACCAGCCATTCCACGGTTAGGAGCTAACGAATCCAACTCGTCTAGAAAAACCACACAAGGTGCAGCTGATCGAGCTCTAGCGAAAACTTCGCGCACATTTTGTTCACTCTGCCCGACGTACATGTTAAGTAATTCTGGTCCTTGAACCGATAGGAAACTTAAATTACACTCCGTAGCGACAGCTTTAGCCACTAGGGTTTTTCCTGTACCAGGTGGGCCGTACAAAAGGATCCCCGATCGTCGCATATTCTTTCCCATTAAATGCATGTGTTTCAATGGTAGTCCAATACTGCTTTGTATTTCGTCTTTCAATTTTGCCAATCCACCGATATCGGACCACAAAACTTTTGGCACTTTCGGTGCACCGAGGCTGTCCGCAAAGTCTGTTTGCATCCGAGTCAAATTTGATTCAAAATGTTGCAACGTTAAGCTTGCAGATTGTTGTAACTTCGATTGCCTGACACTGTTCTCATACAACAAAATCAAATCCCCATACAGGAAACCTTGAGTTTTCGATGCCACGACGTTGAATATCATTTTACGATCCTCATTAAATTCCTTAAAATATTTATCGACTTGACTGACATCACACAATGGAATATTCTGGATTCTATGATTGAATATCTCTTCTGACATAGTCTCTCTGAAATGTAACCATTTGAGAATTTCGTAACGTTCATTTTGATCCGGTGGAAGAAATTTCATCGTTTCCAAAAAAAGTCTTTGAATCATAGCCTTCGGTTCTTTGTTGCCACTTAAAGCAATCAAAATAACAGGAAATTGTCGATCTTTCGTGAAGAGACTTTGAATCTCACTTTGAAATGCCGTTATAAGTCGAAGATCTTCATGTCCCTCGTTGTCAACGCCATATATCTGAAAATTGAAATGAAAGTTGTGCTTGTGACTTTTTTCAAAGAAGTTTGTTTGGGACTTATAGCAAAGAAAATACAAAGAAAATTATCCAAGTGAAGGGATATTTTGTTTCATTTTATTGGCACTGCGGGCTTGGTTTTATTTTTACAGTGTTCGAAATTGGCAATTCTTCAAACAATTTTTTAGGGTTGAAGTAAATATTGTAATAACTAACATTAAAATCGTATAAAAAGAACCTTCTTGCATTAAAATTTTCTGAAAATACAATGAACGTTCTGCATATACAACGTATAGCTGAAGTGTTCAAGAACAGCTTGTATAGGAAGGTGCACAATTTTGCCGTTTTCGATTTCGATTTCACATGACATGAAACAATTTCTGGTATTTAAGAGTAATTCGCTATGATTGAGAGAGGCTACCTGCGCTCTACAAATTCTTCTCTGATTTAGAGCAATAGACAATAAGACTTTTTCATCTTAGCATATCTAGCACAGTAATGTGAAAGCATATGATGAATGGAATCCAACACTACCTTGGTCCGGGAGGACCAGGTGTCTATGAAGATTTCCCCACCCTTATAAAAAAAAGAAAAAAAAACTAGTTATCCAATCACACTTAGATAATTACACTCCCCGGTAAATAATTTTCCAACAATTGATATTCCACTGCTGAAAACTGTTCCGAAACAAAAAACGGCTGCAGGACAGGAACGTTTTGATCGAAATTGAAAAGTTTGGCAATAGGAAGGAAACTCGGAACTTCTATCGGAAAGTAAACGAATCCAAAAATAGTTACAGTCAACAACCTTTGCTGTGTAAGGACAAGAATGGATTGGTCTTAGCAGATGAGGAAAAGTGCATTGCGAGATGGGCTAAGTACTTCAAAGAACTGCTTAATCCGAACACACCGCTCAACCGAAACGAAGAAAACAACGAATTGCCATTTCATACTGCGCAACCATATATAGAAGAACCAACGATGCAAGAAGTTGAAGCTTAAATTTCGAGGCTCAGAAATTTCAAAGCCAATCTACCCGGCGAACTTTTCAAGAACGGCGGCAAGGCGCTATATATGCACGAGCTCATCACGCGTATATGGAATGTCGATGAGTTACCGGAAGAGTGGAAGACCAGCATACTTTGTCCCATATACAAAAAAGGTGATAAAATGGAGTGTGGCAATTTTCGAGGAATTGCTCTGCTGAATATTGCTTACAAGATATTTGCAAATATTCTTTACCAGCGCTTCCATCCATACATGGAAAACTCTGTAGGTGAATACCAAGGTGGTTTTCGTGTAGGTCGTTCAACATCGGACCAGCTGTTTAATATCAGACAGATCTTGGAGAAGTGCAAAGAGTACTACATTGAAACACACCATTTGTTCGTTGATTTTAAGGCAGCCTATGGAGGAAGCAAGAAACGAGATGGCCTGGAAAGGACACCATGACCAGTAGCGACTATAAGTTCTACTATAGTGGGAAGAGTAACGACAGTCCAAGAGAGTATGGAACAGGCTTCATGGTCCTCGGCAGAGCTAGAAACGCGGTGATTGGTTTCAGTCCTGTTGACGAGCGATTGTGCTCTCTACGGATAAGAGGAAAATGTTTCAATTACACTCTTATAAACGTTTATGCGCCTACGGAGGAAAGCGACAACGAGGTGAAGGAGCTATTCTACGAGAAACTGGTGGATGTATATGATGGAGCGCCGAAACGAGACATTAAAATTGTGCTTGGAGATTTTAATGCTAAAATAGGCCGCGAAGTATTTTATCGTCCCACAATCGGTAAACATAGCCTTCACGAAAACTCGAACGAAAATGGAACGCGGGTGGTTGATTTTGCAGCATCAAGAAACATGGTTGTCAGCAGTACCTATTTCCAACATAAAGACATCCACAAAGCGACATGGGTATCACCGGATAAACGAACCAAAAACCAGATTGACCATATTTTGATAGATGCACGTCACTGTTCAAATATGTTGAATGTCAGAAGCTGTAGAGGACCGAATGTAGATTCCGATCACTACCTGGTGAGAGCGGCAGTTAGGTCTCGAATATCGGTTCAACACAATCGACAACCGGCATTGGAAAGGTGGGACGTGGAAAAACTACAGAACGAAGACATTAAACGTCAATATGTCGACAGGCTGGAGACGAATATTATTGCCGTAATGGTCAGCGAACAACGAAGCGTAGACGATGCGTGGAATCAAATTAGACTTAATGTAGAGAGCGCCGCAGCAGAGACAGTGGGAACGAGAACGGGAAATAAAAGAAATATCTGGTTTGACGATGAATGCCAGAAGGCCATGGACGACAAAAACGCAGCTCGCCTGAAAACTCTAAGTAGATTCACTCGAGCTGGCCAGGAAGAGTACCGTTCTAAAAGAAATTTCGAGAGAAAACTCTTCCGACGGAAAAAGCGACAGCGTGACAAGGAAGTTTTGATCGAAATTGAGAAGTTTGGCAATCGGAAGGAGACTCGGAACTTTTACCGGAAAGTGAACGAATCCAGAAACGGTTACAGTCAACAACCTTTGCTGTGTAAGGACAAGCATGGATTGGTCTTAGCAGATGAGGAAAGGTGTATCGCGAGATGGGCTGAGTACTTTAAGGAACTGCTTAACCCGAACAGACCGATCAACCGAGACGACGAAAACGACGAATTGCCATTTCAGACTGCGCAACCATACATAGAAGAACCAACGATGCAAGAAGTTGAAGCTGAAATTTTAAAGCTCAAAAATTTCAAAGCCCCGGGGACTGACAACCTACCCGGTGAACTTTTCAAGAACGGCGGCAATGCGCTATGTATGGAGATGCACGAGCTCATAATACGCATCTGGAATGACGAGGAGTTACCGGAAGATTGGAAGACCAGCATACTTTGTCCCATATACAAAAAAGGTGACAAATTGGAGTGTGGCAATTTTCGAGGAATCGCTCTGCTGAATATTGCTTACAAGATATTTGCAAATATTCTATATCAGCGCCTTCATCCATACACGGAATCTACGATAGGTGAAGACCAAAGTGGTTTTCGTGTAGGTCGTTCAACATCGGACCAGCTGTTTAATATCAGACAGATCTTGGAGAAGTGCAAGGAGTACAACATTGAAACACACCATTTGTTCGTTGACTTCAAGGCAGCCTATGACAGTGTTGGAAGAAGTAAGCTATGGAGAGTCATGGAGGAGTTCGGAATTCCCAACAAACTGATCTCGCTAACGAAGCTAACACTAAACGGAGCTAACAGCCGAGTAAGGATCCGCAATCAAATATCAGAGACTTTCGACATTGAGGAAGGCCTACGTCAAGGAGATCCTCTTGCAACGCTGCTTTTCAATTTAACACTCGAAGCAGCTGTTCAAACCATGGACATAGACTCCAGCGGCACCATTTTCTCCAAGTCCAGTCAGTTGCTTGGTTTTGCAGATGACCTGGACATTATTGGCCGAACTATGGATGTTTTTAAAGATAAGTTTATGGCCTTGGAGAGGAAAGGTACCGACCTTGGGTTGAAGGTCAATGACGGAAAAACGGAATACATGATCATCCCACCTACGAATCGATATCGGGAAGATAACGTAACGATCGACACACACACATTCAAAATGGTCAATAAGTTCGTATACCTTGGATCAGAGCTGAACATAAACAACGACATTGCGGACGAAATAGAAAGGCGAGTAACTTTGGGCAACCGGAGTTATTACAGCCTGCTGAAAATTCTAAAGTCCAAGTCAGTAAGCCGAAATTCAAAATGCGCACTTTATAAAATTGTGATCAGACCGGTAGTTACGTACGGTTCGGAGTCGTGGTGCTTGACACAGAAAAATGAACAAGCTCTGCATACGTTCGAGCGAAAGGTACTGCGTACAATATTTGGACCAGTATTTGACCGAAAACTGAACCGATGGCGCAGACGATATAATCACGAGCTCATAGAGCTTTTTGGAGAGCCCGACATAGTCAGAACAACAAAAATAAATAGACTACGTTGGCTCGGTCACGTACAACGAATGAATGGACATCGTATTCCAAAAAAAAATTCTGAAGTCCAAACCTGAAGGCAAAAGGGCGACCCAAGTCCAGGTGGAGCGACGCTGCTTTTGCCAACTTAAGAACTGTGGGAGTAACCAGCTGGGAGACGTTAGCTGCAGATAGGCCCGGTTGGAGAAGCATGTTGGAGAAGGCCAAGACCCTTAATGGGTTGTAGTGCCGGTAAAGTAAGTAACTATGGAGGAATTTGGAATCCCCAACAAACTGATCTCGCTAACCAAGTTAACACTGAACGGAGCTAATAGCCGAGTAAGGATCCTTAATCAACTGTCAGAGATTTTCGACATAGAGGAAGGCCTACGTCAGGGAGATCCTCTCGCGACGCTGCTTTTTAACCTGACCCTTGAAGCAGCTGTGCGCACCATGGACATAGATTCCAGCGGCACCATTTTCACCAAGTCCAGTCAGTTGCTAGGTTTCGCAGACGACCTGGACATACTTGGACGGAAAATGAATGTTGTTAAAGACAAGTTTATGGCCTTGAAGAGGAAAGGTACCGACCTTGGGTTGAAAGTTAATGACGATAAAACGAAATACATGATCATCCCGCCTTCGAATCAACACAAGGAGGAAACCGTAACGATCGACACACACACATTCAAAATGGTCAACAAATTCGTATACCTTGGATCGGAGCTGAACACTAATAACGACATCGCGGACGAAACTAATAGATGAGTAATTCTGGGCAACCGGAGTTATTACGGCCTTCTGAAAATCTTAAAGTCCAAGTCAGTAAGCCGAAATTCAAAATGCGCAATATATAATGCGATATCTATCAACTTTTTCATTAAGTAATACGTGATTGCATATATAGTCTTCTCAATATCGAAAATACTGATATTGAGATCTCGAATATCGAATACCGGTATTGTAAAAACGATACGATATTGCATTCCCTAATTGGCAAAAAGCTACTAAGAATTGTCTAAAACATCGTAAACGGACGAAAGGACGGTCAAATTTTTTTGCAGGTTCCAATTTTCGTATCTCACTGCAATAACAAAATTCGGATCGTTACAAAAGCAGAATATACCTCGTGTACTTTCATACGGATTAATGACAAAAGCTTACCTCAAAATTGTGTAAACAAATGACTAGGGGTTCGCAAATATTCGCCTTGCTTAGCACCAACTTCAGCCTTGCCTCCGTCTGTGCGGCTATTTGTGAAACGATGTCAGCACAATCGACAACGTACGTTTGAATGCCGAATGATTGCGCTACGGCGTTTACAACGGTATTCTTTCCACTTCCTCTGTCACCGTAAAGCAGAAATACTGGAAAAATATTTCGAGAGGCCAATGAATTTGTCTTATTTCCATTCGTTGTGATAAATGGTCGAATTGACGATTGCAGTTCTGTGTAATATTTTGTCAGGCCATTGGGACATGTTTCTATAATACACAAATCATGCAGAAACTGCCTTGGAACTGCGTAATTAATGCTAGTAGTCTGATGAATACTGGACAACCCCTTCACTACGACGGCCATTATCTCAAATGGATTTTCTTGTGATTCAACATGCACGCAGCGGAAGTAAATTCTTTTTAAGTTTGCAAAAATGTGAAAATATTTTGCATATACAGAAGTACCGAGCAGCGAGTCGTCGAGGATGATTTCATAAGTGAAATTGCGGTAAAGAATCCTTGGACTTTGAAAGTAACATCCGAGTATTTCGTCAATCATGTCATTTGTCACATCATTTGGATTGTTTATGATGAAAATTGTTGCTTTTGTTGCCAACTGGCAAATACTTTGTGAATTTTGAAGTTCTTGAATGGAAACGTAAATCGATTCGTTTGGTAGACGATATTTGGCTATGAAGTTTTGGAAGCAATTTTCACTTACAAACACACAGTTCGATTGACACTCGTTACTAATTATTTGAATAACTGGCACTAAAATTGAGCTGTTCGGTTTATTTAGAATCGTTGACACAATTTCAGATTGGTTCTCAATTTCCAGTGACCCAGCACTGTTACTGTGTTGCCCATTACCGAAGTTTAAGTTGACCCAATTGAGTTCTTTGACGCTGACAAATTTGTTATAAATATCTTCTGTCACGGCCACGTAATGATCCGATTTGAAAAATTCGTTTTTTATAAAATATTCGTAAAATCGTTTTGGCATTGGTAGTAATCGATATTTCGCCTGCATGCCGGCACAGTAAGTCTTCACAAGTTTCAGCAGCCAATAAAATGGAATCAATTTTTGCGGGCGTTTTGATAAAATGATTTCAGTTGTAGTGCATAATATCCGTAAATATCGATCAATGCATGGCTTCTTCCTCGGCACCATGGTCTGAAAAGTAAATAAAATTATAGACACTTGATAAGAACATTTTTAGCTAAAATGAAACGAAAAATCCACGAATTTTCTACTTCTAAAAATAAACCAACACAAATGGAAACAAATGGAAAATTACGAACATTTAGGGAAACTTAAAGGCACTAGTACATTAATTTTTGTGTCACCTTTATGTTGCACATATTTATTTGTTATTAAAATGACGAATTAACGAAATTTCTTATTGTATTTTATTTAATTATATTAAACCTTTCAATGAACAAAGAATATGCAAACATGCTACACAAAAATAAAAATGACAGATACCGGCGATTTTTGACAGATCATTTTAGAAAAATACGTTTAGCTCTTTTTCTCGCCTTTTCGCTTTTCGTTCGTTCTAGACTCAAGTCAAAAGGGACACATTGCTGTTTGTAGAGAAATGATATCTGATAGATACGTAAAAAAATCAATGAAAAAAACGTGAAAAAGTGTTTTGCTATGAAACATCAGATTTTTCTTCACCTCAATGTTTAAACTGTATTTATCTATCTAGAACGACAATCTCGAACTTATCCCTCTAGGCCAAATTTACTTATCTCGATATATCTGTTCTCAATAGATAAAATAGCATATGCACCTCCTGCCAAAATTGTTATTTTGACGTGTAGTATCATGACCCACGCCTTTGGCTAGGGCCAAATGCCCCGTCACGTCAAAATAACAATTTTGGCAAGAGGTGCATAATCTACTATTAGAACAACTTTATCCATTAACGGTTCGTCTACGAATCATCCTCCAAACAATTAACTTTATCGAACGATCATTGGTATCGTTCGGTTGGCACAATTCTCCACTGTTACCAATTACACCGATTCCACAATAAGAGTAAACGCTTTTAGTGCGGTTCAATTTTGAATTTTTTCCTGCGTTACAATCGAATTTCGTACGATAAATGCGTAATTACGAACGGTAATATGCGTAATATGGGCACACAAACAATAAACTATATCCCCTTTGAACGCCACGTTGGAGGCTGCCGCCGCCACTCAACTCTTCTTTTGTGTGGAAGTTCATTAATAAACATATGAAGGGACCCGTACGTATCAGAATAGATGCGGCGAACAGACTTGATGTTACGAAAAGACTCGAACGTATTTAAGTAAATATTGCCTGAACTCTTAAGTGAATGAAATTACACCTCAAATTGTATTGGAAATCGCCGAGAGGGCAATATTGAAAAACACGTCCGAAGAAACGGTGTAAAATGTTCATCCCAATTTTTTCTACAACATAGCAAAAAACCATTTTTTTAGAGCCGACGTTAGGACTGACGTAGGGTCCTCAGTGGAGGCCACGGACAAATACTTACATAGACAAAAATATTTCCCTCCATTTTCTCTACAACACAGTCAAAAACCATTTTTTTGTCTAGGGTAGACCTTGGGACCGACCTAGGGCCATAAGGAAATGCCTCGGACACATAATTCCATAGACAAAAATGTTTCCCTCAATTTGCTTTGCAACAAAGCAAAAAAAATTTTTTTTTGTTAGGGCCGACCTTAGGACAGACCTGAGGCCCACTTCAGCCCTCAGCACAGGCAACGGGTCCAAATTTGTTTTGGAATATAATTCGGTTCTCGATTATCTCTCAAATAGAAAAAGAATCAACGAAATCAGTTACGATTTATCCAACTTATGCAAACAAACACGTTGGGCCCTAGTAGAAACTCAGTTTTATGGTCCTGACTGAGTCCAAGGGTTTCTAATCAAAAAATTTTCTTCCATAGAAAGGGAGACAGTCCGACACCTTTAAAAAAAATTGAAAATCGGAAGAGATTTACTTGAGTTATGTACAAAAAACATGTAGAGCCCTAGCAGAAACTCATTTATAGTGCCCTAACTATATCCTAGGGCCCAATCTAAAAAAATTTTCTTCTACAAATTGTTGGGCTTTCATAGACCTGTCGATTAAAAAAACAATTATGAAAATCGGAAAAGATTTACTCGAGTTATGTACAAAAAACACATATGGCTCTAGCATAGAGTCGGTTTTAGCGCCCTTGCTAAGTCCAGGGACTCAAATTTAAAACAGTTTCTTCCATAAATTGTCGGCCATGCTCAGATCTTTCAAACAGAAAAAAATTTCTGGAAATCGGAAAAGATTTACTCGAGTTATGTACAAAAGACCAAAAACCACTTATACGGCCCTAGCTCGGTGGCCCTTGGGCCGCCAGTGCCCAGATTCAATCCCATAAAAGATTTTTCGATTACCTTTCAGAGAAATAGAAGCTTTTGAAAATCGGTTGAGTTCTACTCAAGTTATCGCGGTGACGGACGGACGGACATTTTTTTATTGCTGATTCGTCATCTAAGGACCATGATCGATGCTCCCCCCCCCCCTACTCCCGGGTCGAAATTGGGGTGGTTACAAACGTCGTGGTAGACGCATCAGACCCCTTTTCGAAGAACTTCGTTCTTCGTACGGGTCTGAAAACCGCGACGCCAACATATTTATATCAGGGATGTAAAAATTCGCTGAATAATTTTTTTAGCGACGTCAACTAAGAAAAATAGCGTCATCCAAATCTTACCTATTTCGCTAATCAGAAAAAAGCCAGCCCTCTAATAGCCGTTGTTAATCGTCGCTAACTTTGAAGTCTAAATATAATTTAAGTTTTGACTGCATACAAGACAAATGCGAAAGTGTATAACCGAACCAACCGAACCTGGATAAGTTAGACTTTCACAACAAAAAAGCGATTCGTTCAATAAATTCTCTCTTATTAATTTTTCTGATTCAGCAACATTAGAATAAGAATAATCAATGTAATGCTAATTTCATCGAATATTCAGAGAAAACGTTACTAAAAGATCCATTATAATTTGAGACAAGACACAGCATTCCTTTTAATAACACTTACTACCTTGAGTATTGCAATTGCAAAAAATTTCGTCACAAATGCCAGATCAAACGACGAAATAATATTTTTGTACTTTCACTTTTCACACTCAAAAATTGATATTTACGTTTTAACAAAAAATGGAGAAAATAAGGTCAAATTTTTGCAATGTAAAAACTGAAAGCCTATGACAGTGTTAGAAGAAGTAAGCTATGGAGAGTAATGGAGGAATTTGGAATCCCCAGCAAACTGATCTCGCTAACCAAGTTAACACTGAACGGGGCTAATAGCCGAGTAAGGATCCGTAACCAACTGTCAGAGATTTTCGACATAAAGGAAGGCCTACGTCAGGGAGATCCTCTCGCGACGCTGCTTTTTAACCTAACCCTTGAAGCAGCTGTGCGCACCATGGACATAGATTCCAGCGGCACCATTTTCACCAAGTCCAGTCAGTTGCTATGTTTCGCAGACGACCTGGACATACTTGGACGGAAAATGAATGTTGTTGAAGACAAGTTTATGGCCTTGGAGAGGAAAGGTACCGACCTTGGGTTGAAAGTTAATGACGATAAAACGAAATACATGATCATCCCGTCTTCGAATCAACACAAGGAGGAAACCGTAACGATTGACACACACACATTCAAAATGGTCACCAATTTCCTATACCTTGGATCGGAGCTGAACACTAATAACGACATCGCGGACGAAACTAAGAGACGAGTAATTCTGGGCAACCGGAGTTATTACGGCCTTCTGAAAGTAAGCCGAAATTCAAAATGCGCAATATACAAATCTGTGATCAGACCGGTGGTTACGTATGGTTCGGAGTCGTGGTGCTTGACATAAAGATATCGCTGCACACGTTCGAAAGAAAAGTATTGCGGACAATATTTGGACCAGTATTCGATCAAAGGCAGAACCGATGGCGCAGACGATTCAATCATGAGCTGAGTCAGCTTTATGGAGAGCCGTACATAGTCAGAACTACCAAAATAAACCGACTCCGACGGCTCGGTCATGTACAACGAATGGAAGAAAAAAAATCCTTAAAACCAGGCCGGAGGGCAAGAGAGGTGCAGGGCGTCCAAAATCCAGATGGTATGACGCAGCTCTTGCCGACTTAAAAACTGTTGGAGTATCCAGCTGGGAGACGTTAGCTGAGGATAGGTCCGGTTGGAGAAGCATGTTGCAGAAGCCCAAGACCCTTAATGGGTTGTAGTGCCGGTTAAGTAAGTAAGTAAGTAAAAACTGAAAGTATGCAAATATTTTTTCGTCGTTTGTACATCGAACAGTGACATAATACATACAGACTGGGTTTACACAAACATCAGCTGAAGCAAAATGAAAATACGTAATTTGTGTATGGTAAACTCGTTTCAACATTTTTATGAACTTTCTATTTCTGCGAGGTTATTAACACCGCAAAAACAAAAAGTAAAAAGTTCATAAAAATATTGAAACGAGTTTATTCACATCTCACATCGCACACCAACACATACACAATTCACGCTGATTTGTTCTGCTGAAAATACGTAATTCACATTAATCTTACGCATTCCATCTAAATTTTACGTAACTTACCAACACTATCAAACATTTCGCATTTCACTTTTGCTTCAACTTGTGTTAATTTTTTGTTAAAGACCGCCAGTCTATATATTTAGTATGTCATTGGCAGGGTTGCATTAACGCCGCTAGTCATTAGCGGCGCTTAAATTTGAAATTGCTCGCTAATAGCAACTAGCGCTCGCTAAAAACCATTTAGCGAAAAAATTTCGCTAGTCGCTAATTCATTCGCTAATAGAATATTGTATTTTTCACTATTTCAAAGGCGAAAATGCAGATTTATTTTTGCTCGAATTAAAAATTGGTTGAATGTCGTCAAACTGGAAATAAAATATATACAGACACGTCACTTACTACAAACGCATACTACAAACTAAGGCTAACTTCCTTTAAGGTCTCCATATTTTTGTTGCCTAAGTCTTCCAATTTATTTTAATCGCGCCAATGCAGTGGTGAGCTTGATTGAAAGATGGCTTGAATGCCTTATAGCAACATTATCAACCAGAGAAAGGTCGTTTGTAAATTGATGTAACTGACCCGAAAGTAGATGATTTTAGCACTATTGATATTCGTTTTGATCATTTAGTAGAAGAAATCCAATCCGAAAAGTCATTAAGCATGTATTTCAAGATATTGTATTATTTCTGTTATAACTACACCCGATTTCTCTGCTTTTGAGTAGGTTGTTTGTTTTTAGTGTGTAGGGCAGAGCCCTAGCACCTAAGCCTCTGATGGGCCTGTTGTGCTTACCCATAGGAGATTAACTACAATTTATTTGTGCGATTGAAGTAATCTAACATCCAGCTGGGCGGAATGCTCCAGGTTATGTTGTGCGGCAAAATCTAGGCCCCTATACATTTAGCTCTGGATGAGATATAAGCTGAGCATTTACACAGAAAATGTTCCAATGATTCTATCTCGCCGCATTTCGAGCAGGGGGGCGGCTAATGATGCCTATGGTGTTCGAATGCTCGCTTAATGAGCAATGGCCGTAATAACAGATGTAATTCGCCTGATATTTCTTCTGCTAAATGAGAGGAAGTAGTTGGTATTCTTTTGATTGATAATAATACATTTCTTTGAGTGAATGGTATGTTGGATTTGCTTCCAATGTCTTTATATGAAAAATTTTCCATTTAGATACGTGTCTTTTTAGGAAGAATTGGTACCGATGATCGTTTCAATAGTTCCTGCCTTAGCATGTTCATCCGCCATTTCATTTCACTGGATGTTGCTATACCCAGGTACCCAACATACGGTTACTGTGTCGCTTGTTGCTAGTTAAACGACATTTTCGCAGCATTCTCGGATAAGTGAATAATAGATTTTGTACGCACTGATTGCCCTTAAGACGCTTTGGCTATCAGTGTAAACCACTAGTACCACACTAGTAGGTACTAGTAGGTACGCAATACGTAAAATTTGACCTCGTAGGACTGAATTTAGGTACCATCGCGACGACCGACGGTGAGATTTTTAACCATGAAATCAGGTCAATCACCTTAATAGACCTTTCTCCAACATTTTCTTAACATTTACCCTATGGCGAGGCAAGAATTTCCCTTTATATACTCTCAAGGAAGACGAAAAACTCACTTGCAGTTTTTGTGTGTTTGTGTGAAATTATATGATTTTTAAGGGCAATAAAATCGGAGATAGAATGGGGGGCTCATACAGTACGCTCCAAGAGTAGTGTGGAAAATGTATATTAGAAATGTCAATATTCTTTTCGGAAGATGGAGAGGTAAAGGGAGAGGCATTGTTTCAGATTTCGTTATTTATTGTTGTATTTTGCACCGATTCAGAAGGCAAAAGTGATCTTTTTAGCGAGCATAATAAGCGCGCTAATTTTTTTCGATTAGCAAATGACGTTAGCGACGGCAATTTTTTTTTTTAGATTAGCGTTAGCTAAAATGTCGTGAGTCATTGGCATCGAAACTGAATGCATTTGTGACGAATTTTTTTAAATTCAAAATACTTTTTTGAGCATCGAAGTTAAAAGCGCCACCCCAATCAATATTAATTGTTTTGGAAGAGCGAACAAGGACTTGCTTCACATTTCTCTTTTAAAATGTGTTTTGTTGTGAAATCAGAAGTTTTGGAAGTAGGGATAAAATGTGACACTGTAGCACTACGCTCGGCTCCCATTGATTGCGGCGGCGACTTCAACTACATCTTCGTGTCACCTTCGGCTGCCTTCGTGGTTCTGATTCAGTAATTTCGGAAGCAATTGGAACCGAATTACCGAAAAATATCAAAAAACCTGATAGAAGTTGAAAAGTGCTAGAGAAATCAACAATAATCCCATAAACCTAGGAAGACCCATTGGATGACCTCACTCATGTCGAGAATAACCGAAAAATATAAAAAAAAAACTGCTGGAAGTCACCGCAGTCACCCATACCTTGAATACACTCACATACAAAACATGATTTTGTATGGGATTTGTATGGGTGCTTCCAGGAGCCCTAGCAGAAGTCGTTTTTCCTACAACTGGCTCAGGGCCGCAACAAGAAAATATTGACTTTGGGGTAGCACTTTATTCTCACATTGATGTATCCATGCCTAAAAAGATGTTATTTGAAATAAAAATCAACACTCAAATTTTTCGAACAGTTTATAATAGCTCTGAAGATGTTGTTGCCTAATAACTTTCTTAACTTTCAAGTGCCCTCTCCTTCCATTTTTATTTTGCACTGAAAGGTACATGGTCTATAACGTTTGATGATAATGATGATCGATTTTTCTAAATCTTTTATTATGAGGCACATGAAAGCCCAAAAATTTATGGAAGGACAATTGAATTTAGCTAAAGCTCGAAAATAAGCCCTGCGTGTTTATTCTTTTTTATTTTTATTAAGTTTAATTTTATCCGATTTTCTAATTTTTATTCTATTTGAGATTTCATAGAGTCTTCAAAAAGAAATGTGGTAAGAGGCTAAAATGCTTCGGGGCCAAAATCGAGGGCAATTTTAGAAATTTTCTCTCGGTTTTGGACCTGTGCGAGCATGAATTTTTCGTGTGTCTGTTTTGAACGACTGATTTTAGGTATTTTCGCATGTAAACCTCGCTTCGCTCGGTTTGAAATTGCCAAAATCAATCGTCCAAAACTATCACGATGTCAATTTTGAGGGGCGATACGTTACTCGGAAAAGTACTTTTGACCCTTGTCCTTGTTACGTCAATAACTCTTCGACTTACAAAAGTACTGATATTTTGCGATACTAAAAACAAAAATCCTTCGCCACGTTTTTGTTCCTTCTCAACAAATTTTATCGATGCCATATGCAAAAAACACCATTTACAACCTTATTACATAAATAGCTGTTACGGTTTTTTTCATATGACTTTTAATCGCCTGTTATATGCATACTTCATTCCAGTATTACCTTTGAAACACAAATTTGTCGAAGCACAAAGGTGAGATAACGTGTCTGTCTAAAATTAAAATCAAAAAACAATTTTTTTATTACAATCGTTCGGAATGCACTTGATCAAGATTTATGTCAAGGACGAACTTCAGATATTCAGGAAAACAGTTATATGTAAGGTAGAAGGCTCTAAATATGATTTAGATACCTATCTCGAAGGTCGCTTTCCTGAGTTCAAAGTCGTTGAGTGTTACTACCATCGTAAGTGTGCATCGTGTGTCTACAATGAAAACGGATTTGAGAAATTTTATTTACGATTTGCTTTTTCTTTGATTAGATGATCATGACAGAATCGATATTCGGGACAATTCTGATTTTAAAGCAATGTTAGCGGTTTTTGATGATATTAAACGCATAATCATCGCAGTTGAATTAAAGCGACCATTAACACCAATACAACCATAATAATAAGCATTGTAAATTGTTAAAAATTGTTCTAAGGATGTCAATAAATCCAATTGTAGAATTTTAAATCATACTAAACAATCCACTGTTTTTGTTCTAGTTGTGTAATCGGAACTTTTACTTTTCGAATTGTATATCAAAAATGTTTCGGAAGGCATTTTCATAAAGTTTATGATTTTATTGTGTAAGCCAAGTCCTGTTCAAGGCGGCATATATTCAAAACAAGAAAACCTTTAAGTGCTTAGAAAATCCTTTTTTATGTAGAAACGAGTGCAAACATACTGACGAAAAAAATAGAACAAAGTGTTTCATTTACACAAATCACAACAGTTGTTTCTGGGCGAATTTGATAAAAAAATCTATTCCCGGGACGATGGCATTTTCGTATGCACCAGTAAACGGTAAAGGCTTCACAGCCCTTTGAAACATCTTTAAAGTTCTTTTACATGAAATATGAAGTTGGAGAAAGAGTACTTCTATGTATAAAAAATGGATTAAAGGCAAATGCTGTTCACAATCCCCAATGTGAAACGCAGGTCCGATTGTATAAATGCTGATTAGGCTGTTGTGTAGAAATGAGCTAAAATTACTTAGATATCGAATTTGATCTCAGCTTTTTCGATTTTCATGAATATTTTTTTTTTCGAAAAGTCTAAGAATACCGAGCCATATAAACAGATAAATATTGAAACATGTCTTATGTAAATTTCAGCCCTGATGATGAGTCCAACCAGAAGACTCGAAATATAGGCAAGTTTTAACTAAGTTTCTTTTTCTTTTTATTTGTAATGCCGCTCAATCCAAGAATACCTCCCCAAGGAAAGTGATATCATCTCACAAATTCTCAGCGAAATCAATCCTGGAGACGAGAGAAAACAAGGAAACCTTATCAGAGAACAATCATGCGTCCCTGGTATGGGTTCCGCGCCACTCGGATATTCTAAGAAAAGAAAGAGCGAATGATTTGGCGAGAACTGAGAGCGGAACGAAACTGCAATCTGGGATATCATCTGAATAAGATGGGACTCAACGATGACCCCTGCTGTAGAAGGTGCGGTAGCGTACCAAAACAGCAAAACGCTTCCTATGTCACTGCCTTGCATTATCTAGTCTCAGAACAAAACACCTAGGAGATTTCTATATCACACTTCGGTCGTGTGTTTATAAATTTACTTTTTATCAAGTTTCAGCTGTTTTCAAGGTCTGCCATAGAAAAAATACATTGAAAAAAGAGATAATGTCGATAATGTTGAAAACAGCATAACAAGTAAATTTAAATGCACTTGCTTGTTGATGAATTTAAAACAGTATCATTACCTAATGTGCTATCTTTTATTACAGAAAGCAAATGGCTAGAAGCGACATTACAGTAATGAAACTGATACGAGACACACATAAACCACACTTCAATAGACCCAGTTACCATTACCATCAACAAACACATCATTACCAAGCATATACCAATCATAGACCAATCAACCATGGGTACAGCACAATGGGCCCAACAAGGTGGCCTTGGCACTAGGCCTTTCGTAGAACATATTATTATTAATTTTATTTTTCTGTGTATTTGCGCGAGGGGCAACCCAAATAATAAATCAATCAATCAATCATCGCATTCCAAGTTCGTTTGCGATGTTATTTTATAGCAAATTTCCTCCTTCATACTTGAACTTTTTGAATTCTGATTCATCTATTATTTGTGTAACAGTCATCCTCTCACAGTGCATGAAGTATCAGTTTAAATAATTTGCTATTTACGCAAAATGCTGTTCTAAAAAAACACCACAAAGACAGTTCACATGCTCTTAATTGCATTGTTTTCAACTATGCTATTAGCAATACGGGAGAATTTTTGGTAGTTTTGGCGAAAAACATCGCATTTCAAATGCGATTCGATGTTAATGATAAATTTTACATTACAACTAATGTTATGTTACAACGTTAAATGGAAAAAGCTTCCTTATCGCCTGTCATTTTTCAAATTTTCAACTTTTACGTACATTGTTACTGAAATCTGGCGAAGAAGAGGTGAAAAAGTGTGAAGGCCCAATGCTGCAGTTAGTACTTGATCTACTATCAACGTGGTTCAAATCTTAGCACCTCAGTCCGTGAAATAAATGAAAAATATATGCAGGAGACTCGTAAGCATCAGAATAGATGTGGCAAACAGAATAGATGTTGCAAAAAGATGCGAACGTATCTAAGTTAATACTGCCTTAACTCTTAAGTGTATGAAATTACGTCGACATTTAATTGGATTGGAAATTGCCGAAAGGGCAATATTGAAAAATCCGTCTGAAGAAACGGCGCAAAAAACATCTTCAATCCTTAAAAAAGTCCAAAATAAAAAAAATGGAAGTAATGTGAAAAGAATTGCACAAAAAACCACCAAATATCGTGTAGGGTCGCGTAGAGTGTGTTGGGCCCACACTGACGAATCTACAGCCCGAACCAATCAACAGATTTTGACTAATTTAATTTTCGTGGTTTTCTGATGTCTACATCTTTCATTCAAACCCTTGAAGAGCTTTTTCCGTTCTAAATTCGCGGAGTAAGTCAAAAAGTTTCACCAACCTTCAAAAAACCACCTTTTTGAAACTTTGAAAAAGTTTTTGAAAATCCAATAAGATTACTCGATTTATGTAGAAAAACACGTTGCGCCCTAGTAGAGATAAATTTTTGGGCTCTGACTGAGTCCAAAAGCCCAAAATTGAAAAAAGTTTCTTCCATAAAATGTCAGGCATGTACAAAAATTTTGAAAATCGGAAAGGATTTACCCTTCAAAACATTTAAACGGCCCTAGCTCATTGGCCCTTAGACCGATAGTGCCCAGATTCAGTCTTATAAAAGATTTTTCAATTACCTTTCAATGAAAAAAAAATTTTGAAAATCGGTTCAGTTTTAGTCAAGGTGACGGACGGACATTTTTTTTATCGTTGATTCGTCCTCTAAGGACCATGATCGAAGCTTCCCCCCTACTCCCGGGTCGAAATTGTGGTAGTTACAAACGTCGTTGTAAACGCATAAGACCCCTTCTCGAAGAACTACGTTCTTCGTACGGGTCTAAAAATAAAAGCGGTGTCGTGCGGAGGCAAATGGGGAACAATGATGGAATACCATCCTGAGTGGTCTGAGGGGCAGATGTTAGATTTACAATTCCATGATTTAGTCAACCTGTGATTAAACTAGAATGCCTTTGTACAATCTAATAAGTTCGTTTATATTAGTCAAACTGTTTGGATGTTTTTCATTAAAATTCTTTTGGTACATTAAAATGTATTTTGTAATTCCTCCTGAAACTCTGGAAACCAACAGGTTATGGGCCCAGGACACCAAGGAGGAACATATTCGGAAATAAAGAATTTTGGATTGAAATGTAATTTACAATTTAATCATGACAAAAATGGCAACGAAAATAATTGCTGAATATGCCAGAATTGTAACACAATAGGCTGAGATTTTAGTTTTCAAGCTCTTCAACAGGTGGCATTAAGAGCTATATGATAAACTGCAGATTTTGTTCGGAGAATTTATCGACAATGCAAATAACTCACTGCACCTTCTTCAACAAAATACAAAACTAATTTATTTTGGAATAAAAATAAACGTTTTAAGTATTTTGTGTAAAAAAAATGTATAGTAATAGTATTTAGACAACACATTAAAGGAAAATAAACACTGTCGGTAAATTCTCCATATTAAATCTGTATTTTATCATATAGTAAGTAATCTGCAATTTAGCAGGTAAAGTAGTGAGTTTTGAGCTTTCTGAGCTTTATAATCGACAATCTTTTATGTTAAAATCACAACCTGTTGAAGATGGAAACTGAATGCGGAATGGAAAGTAGAATTCGGAAAATTGGAAAAACGATAAAGGATCTGGAAGCGGTAGAAGGAATTGACTCAGGAAATGGAGACGGTAGGAGGAATTGACCGTAGGATCTGGAAGTTAGATCGGGAAGTAAGGACGTGAAGAGGGAGACGGATGTGAAGATGTGAGATTGGAAGACGCGGAACATTAGTAATCAGTGGTGTTGGGAGTGGCGTACGCCATAGTCCAGCTGATATCCGCAACAGAACTGAAATCGGGAATTAAAAATTGAATCTGGAATTAAGTTGATCTGGAATCGGGTCACTATTATGATTGAGGACTATTAATTCGGAATTCAAGTTATTCGATCGGAAGAATCATGGATTCGAAGTCTTGAAGTCGGAAGATTGGAAGTAGGTTAAGGAGGTGAACTTCATCATTAAATTGAGGAGGTGTGTAGATTTACAATTCAATGATCTGGTCAACCTGTGATTAAACTAGAACGCCTTTGTATAATCTAGTTAGTTCGTTTATATTAGTCAAACTGTTTGGATGTTTTTCATTAAAATTCTTTTGGTAGATACATTAAAATGTATTTGGTAATTCCTCCTGAAACTCTGGAAACCAACAGCAGATACCCTAGCGGGGAGTATTTGAGCTCGCCATAGACGCGAAGGGGAGGGGGCACACCTCACCTTTTGACCGAATTTTTTTGTGAGAAGTTTTTTTTAACCTAGCGCCTATTTGCGATAGGTCGGATAGGTCAAATCTCCATTATTTACCTTACTGAGACGACTAGTTGTCGATATTGCAGTCACATTAAAGCTTTAACAGGTTTCATCATAATTTGACATATTGTTTAGATGGGTTGGATGCGTTTAATTCGATTTGTTTTGTTCGGTTTAATAAGCGTTGATACAGAAACATGTAAAGTTTTCTCCGTTTTCAATATTATTAGTTCAATCGAAAGTCTTAGTTATTTTTGGGATTCAATTGTAGAAAGTGAAAATCATATAAAGAAGTAAAAAAAATGTCTCGAAATTGTATGCTTTTCGTGTTTATTATTTGCATAACTTGGCCACAATACATTTCGGCCCGTGATTCGGTCATCCATTTAACCGATGAAAACTGGCGTGACTTAATGGATAATGAGTGGCTGGTACAGTTGTAAGTTATTTTAAAATTGAAAACCAAACAATTCGTTTAGTGAGCCTTTGTTATGATTTTTTTCTTCTAAGCCACGAGAAAACGTGTTCCTTTAATTCAATTTGCATAATGTTACGTACAGCCTTTTTCTCGCATCTGGTGAAATAAAAAACGAATTCCTGAGCGTTGACGTGTTCATATCGGTTTCACTGTTTAAATATTAATGTTGTTTGTTTTGGTGGTTCAAGACGATTTCTTGTGGGATACACTTCTCTATTACGATAAAATTTTTACACTTTTAGTAAAATACAATTCACTGTTGAAGAAATGCGTTATCCTCTATTTTATGCGAAAAAGGGCAATAAACTCAATAACCTCAAGAATATTTGTCGTGCTTTTGGGAGACAAGTATACAACGTTTTTTCTTATTTTTCTAGAAAAGTAAACAGAACAGAAAATTCGATTTGGAACGGGAATATTTTTGTAGACGCATAAACGGTAACGCCTCGCTCGTCGTTTATTCTCCCATAACTTAAAAATTGGCTATTGACTTTTAACTGTGTCCACTGTGTAGTAATGTAAAAATGACAGATACGAGATTTTTTCCATCCCGACAATCCCAAATTTCATTCATAAATCGAAAGACATGAATGAAATTTCGAGTTGTCGTATTGAAAAAATATCTCATCTGTCACTTTCGCATTGCTCTTTGTAAGAGGCATAGTAAGAAAGGGGTATTTCTTATATAAATCATTTTCGATAGAATCTATAGAAACGAAGCGCCCACATAGTAAGTTCTTAAATTGATGTTAGTCATTTATCTGTTTTTGTTTAAAATTAGCTTTATGAGAGTTTGATTTACCATACGCATTGAACCATAACAATAATCCAATCCAATATCATGATTTAGTTAAACAACCAGTGAGTGGTTTGAAATTATTAAAATGATTCTATGAAATTGTTACCATGTGATATTTTGCAAACGGAAAATTAACTTGAATCTGTGATATTTTCTCCCGAAAGCTCACATGTTCTTACAAACTACGCCGCCAATTTTATTATAAAAATCATCATAAAAATTGGTGTAAGCCCCAGGATTATTAGAATTTTCATAATCTATAGAAAGCGGGTCAAAGGTTATTTGCTTGTGTAGGGTAGACAACAGGGAATTCCAACAATTCGTTCGAGTTGGAATTTCCAGTTTTCCCCGAAGGAAATACAAGGTTTTTTTTTGTGTGAGCGATGTGAATAACCGTTTTCATCTACCAGACATGAAACTCAATAAACAAAGGACAAATTTTTTTTCTTAGTTGTTGTTCTCTCTGATGTCAAAATCTCGCCTGAAATGTCAGTTTGTTTGTACCGTGTACATTATGGTCACAGCTGTGTCTATCGCCGCTATTTTCAGCGCTATTAGTGCTGGTGATTAACTGCGTAGCAAGTCCCCACGAGCAAAAAATTCAGAATTTTTTTTTTCGTAGACTTCGGAACCATATATACAGCTAAGTTTTGACTTCCCCCCCTTGCGACGTACCCCCCGGAAAATATTTTTCCTGGATTCTACGGAAAATTCTAAGGCGAAATGTCTTTTCACTCATTAAAATCGGTCCCGTGGATCCGGAGATATGACCTTTAGAAAATCGTCACTTTCCATACAAAATGTGCACTTTCATAGAAACCAAAGTTAATGGAAACATCCTACGTTACTTAGTTAGTTACTTAGTTAGTTAGTTACTTAGTTAGTTACTTAGTTAGTTCCAGAGCCATTTGTATGAAAGCCCACTTTTTTGGAGTTTTCTCGAAAACGGCTCGATATCTTTTCTTGAAATTTTGCAGGGACCTTCGGCTGGGCATTCTACGCCATATGAGATTTTAAAAAAGGGGGGGGGGTACCGGCCTCGTTTGGGCGCCAGGGCTCTTAGAAGGCGCCATATAAAGCCCATATATGTATGTGTTTGTGTGTGTGTGTACGGAAGCATATTTTGTATAAGACATGGTTGGGTATTCGAGATACAGGTTTGGTGTCAAAGGGATAGATGTTGGGTTGGGTGTGTAGTGTATAGGGGTGACCGCCGGAAGTAGTAGCCGCCGCGGCTCGGTTTGGCGGCGGCGGCGGCTCAAAAAAAAACTTTTGATATGTTGTAGAGGAAGTTGAGGTGATTATTTTCGCCCATGGAAGTAGTAGCCGCCGCGGCTCGGTTTGGCGGCGGCGGCGGCTCAAAAAAAACTTTTGATATGTTGTAGAGGAAGTTGAGGGGATAATTTTCGCCCATGAAAGTAGTAGCCGCAGCGGCTCGGTTTGGCGGCGGCGGCGGCTCAAAAAGAATTTTTGGTATGTTGTAGAGGAAGTTGAGGTGATCATTTTCGCCCATGGAAGTAGTAGCCGCCGCGGCTCGGTTTGGCGGCGGCGGCGGCGGCTCAAAAAAAACTTTTGATATGTTGTAGAGGAAGTTGAGGTGATCATTTTCGCCCATGGAAGTAGTAGCCGCCGCGGCGCGGTTTGGCGGCG
>CM055403.1:6845758-6869884 GCA_029228625.1 Pseudolycoriella hygida | reverse complement strand
GAACAGAAAAACTATAACATTGGGGGGTCCGGCATTTGTGACGCATTTTTTTAATCAAAAATGAAAACATTCCAAAAGAATTTTTGCGTTTCAAAGCTTTAAGCGTCACCCCAAATTGATATCAGTTGTTTTGAAAGGAGGAAGAAGGACTTGCGTCACATTTCCCTTTTAAAAGGGTTTTTGTTGTGATCTCCAATACCGAATTATAAGTCAAATGAAGTTCGCAATTTTTAGACCCGTACGAAGAACGAAGTTCTTCGAAAAAAGGTCTTATTTGTTTACCACGACGTTTTTAAACACCCAAATTTCGACTCGGAAGTAGGGGTGGAGCTTCGATCATGGTCTTTAGATGACGAATCAACAATAAAAAAAATGTCCGTCCGTCACCTCGATAACTTGAGTAACACTCAACTGATTTTCAAAAATGTTTTTTCCCTGAAAGGTAATAGAAAAATCTTTTATGGGATTGAATCTGGGCCAAAGGGTCAATGAGCTAGGGTCCTTTTAGACTCAGCCAGGGCCTTAAAACTGAACATCTACTAATGAAGAACGTGTTTTTTCTTAATCATACTTCGAGCCTTTATCATAAATTACAATAACACATAACATTTTAGTAAAAGAATGACAAAGGATTAAATATTTGGATACAAATTATGAACTTCATTTTACTTATAATTCGCTATTGCAGATGAACCCTTTCTGCATTTAGCTATTAAATTAGGCTTAACGTAGTTCGTCAGGATGGAACTTAGCCAGGCCCGTACCTAGGGGGGCGCTCGATTCCCCCCCCTTTCCTTTAATTTCGAAGTAAATACAAATTTAACACTGAGCAAGCAAAAACATAAAGCGAATTCAAAAAGTGAAACCTTCAATAAAAAATTTCTTTGCTCGCTTCGCTGGCACATTCCATACTATTATGATTTTTCATGTTAGAATATCAAATTAATGCAAATATTAGACTCAGTGTTATCACTTTTCTTATAACGTCTTTAGAGACGATAAAGTGCATTTAACTCTATAAAGTTTGGTTAAGTTTGGCGCAAATACAACGGATTTTACAAACCAAATCACTCGGGAAAAAATGAAAAAGGGCGTTTTCTTGTGATTATTTGACATTTGATTTGCCTCGGATCGATAAGTTGCACTTGCAAGTATTTATTATTATGTAGAGGCGGGGTTAATGCGTGACATAATTTCTGTTGTAGAGAAAGATGAGGCAAACATTTTTGGTCCAGGAAGGAAGGTTCAGTGGTCTATCTTTAGGACTCTAGATCGGTCTTAAGGTCGGGCTTAGCTCAAAAAATTACTGAAAATTGTTTTTTGGAAATTATTTGCAATTTTTTTTTTTTTATCTATTTTATGAAAATTTTTTTCGGGGTTTGGGAGGGTTTTTTGATCGTTTTTTTTATGTTGCCCTTTTGGCAATTTCTAATTAGAGCTCGGACACTTCCAGATTTCGTGTCAAAAATCGATTTCATCCAAATTAATATCAACGTAATTTCATACACTTAATAGATAATGCAGTATTTATTTAGATAAATTTGAGTTTTTTTGCTACATTTTTTATTCTATTTACAAAATCTATTCTGTTGCGTTCGGATCTCGAACTGTAGCGAAGTGTGGTAGTGTGTAGTAAAGTGTAGTGTAGTGGACTGTAGCGAACTGTAGTGAAGTGTAACGAAGTGTAGTGAAATATGGGTACATTTTCAAACATACATTTTCAGATTCATATCTATCTCATTTTACGCGGAAAGTAGCATTAACTGCGATAAACTTCTTCAGGGACTGTGATATACTTAAAGATATTTCCGAAATAATTCAAGTCAAACGATTTCATAATTAAAAAAATTTCATATTTGCAATGACAAAAACGGCTAAGACTTAGTATTAAGATTGTCTTATGCATGGATAGATACGATGTGTAGCTAAGAAACCTTCGATACGAGGGTAGCACCTATATTACTAAGTAATTGTACTTATTTTAAAGAATCGATTTCTCTAGTCAATTTTTTTTTGCTGTATACTTTGCTAGTTAATTTTCGATAAAGATGACCTAACCAGGTTTTAGTCGGAATTTATACCAGCTTTTTTCACACTTGTAATCTGTGTCTATGCTAGTGTAAGCGAATGATAAAGAAATGATTGTGAGTAGAGTTCATAACGTTGGATTTGTGTAGGAGATCTTATCAGTCAGTATAATATATAACAACATAATGCAGTTCTCTGCACCGCCCAAAATCCGCAAAAAAAAAACAAATTCAATTAAAATTTTGTTACTTTATTAAATGCGCCACAAAATGATACACAATTAACAGCATGATCAGATTAAAAATGAACACTAGCAAGCAGGATATCCAATAAACACGTAAAAGTTGAGAATTGTATTTCGAATTTGAATTACAAAGCGCAGGGTTAATTGGAATTTGTCATGAAATATTGGTAACGTTTCAGAATGTCATTGATCATGATTCAAAATGTAGACCGAAATATTTAACGGTAAGAAATAAAAAAATAATTTAGCTTTTAGCTTTCTAATGAAAATATTATATGCTCACACGTAAGTCAATTTTTGAAAATGATCAAATGTCGACAACGTTATGTTTTCAGCGTCATCTGTCCAACAAAAATAAATGAGGTAAAACGACCACACTCCATTCCTCGTAAAAGTCATTTTTTTTTTAAGAAATAATGCTGTACTCTCTAGTTCACTACCTTAAAAACTAAAAAATATAACATAAAATTGTTTTTTAGCCATGCACCATGGTGTCCTGCTTGCAGAAGTTTAACAAAACAATGGGAAACATTGGCATCGTCGTCAAGTCAAATGGGCATACAAGTTGCGAAAATAGATGTCACTGAAAATCCATCACTTAGTGGACGATTCTTTGTAACTGCATTGCCGACGATATTCCACGTTATTAACGGAGAATTTCGTCAATATCGTGGCCCACGTGATTCGCAAACACTTGAAGAGTTCGTCGTGGAGAAGAAGTGGAAGAATTTAGAAACCGTTCCATGGTACTTCTATCCTGACTCCTACTTTATGGCGGCAGCGTCTTATTTCTTTAAGCTTTCTCATGGACTAAAGGTAACATTAAGGAAGTTCTAGTTATATCTTTAATAATCGAATTCAATGCAGGACCTAAACCAATACCTTTTGGAACAATATTCGATACCGTCTTGGGCCAGTTATGTACTAATTGCTGTGGTAACGATACTGTTGGGTGCTTTGATTGGTCTCTTATTCGTGTGCATCGTTGATTTTATATTTCCACCGAAACATTTACAGCGAAAGAGTTTTGCTCAATCCAGCGATGCAATTGCCAGCTCTAATGATGAAATTCCTGAGGATGATTTAGATGACCTGTCTTCATCAGAGAACGGTGACGATGAAAAGCAACTGTCTCCTCCATCTAGTCCAAGCAAAAAGAAATCCAAAGGTAAAAAAGTGCTTCATTAGAGTCAGTGCGCTTACATTAACTGGGGAAGAACAATAATTGTTTTAAAAAATTAGATACAGATTAACAGTTCTTGCACTTCCCTAGTCCTTCAGAAGAAGGCTACAAGAACACTGATGTGTATGTAGAAGCAATTTCTATATTCCATAAACCCGATTAGGAACTGACGCTTGATAAGCCTAAATGTTTGTTCTGGCGTGATCAATAGTAAATTCTAATTCATAATGAATTGTGATTCATAGGGAATTCCGATTCCTAGTGAGTTCTGATTCCTGGGAAGTTCTGATTTCTAGACTATTCTGATTCCTAGTGAATTGTAATTCGGAGTGTGTTCCAATTGGAATTCCGATTCTTCTGGAATTCGTACTTCTCTAGAACTCTGATTACAGAATGTTCTCATTTCTCATAAAATCCACTTGGACCTTAGCTAGTTCACAGTTTTTGCTACCTCTCGAGGCAATGGCAAAATCTAACAAATTCATTTGATCATCACGCGGTAATACTTACCAATAAATGCATTTCTCAGTACCGTTGTTTTGCGACCTTAATTAAGGTAAAGAATCTCTGATTCTCAGAATTGCTTACAACAATAATGCAAATATGCAAATATCAATTTGTGATAAATATCGATCAATAATTCGATTGATATGTACAATTTTTTAAAATATCGTAAATTTGCAATAGGAAAGTTTTACGATTATTAGGTCCGATGAGCCAAAGTGATAGTGTTGTGCATTTTGTGCGATCCATTGAGAAATGGCCACCATCGTTCACACCATGTTCGTTGTCCCGCCATATTTTTTTCGAATGTCGTGTATGTCCAGTACAGCGCCATCTATGGGGGATTTGTGGGGATTGTGCCAACGTTTTTTCCCATCCATTTATTGCTTGACATTTTCTGTCTTGTCGCCGTTGGCATGCATTGCATATGCGTGTTTTGTATGCAGGAATGCCATATGCTTGTGACGTCACATATGAACAGTGTTTTCCTGATACATTTTCGTCGCTCCACAGCGACTACCCAATTTCAAGAAGCTTGGGTGGACTTAGGGACGTTGTACAATGTATTATTTCGTTGGAGAAAAATTCGTACTATGCCAACACCGGGGATCGAACCCGGGTCATTTTGGTGGCAGTCCAGTGCGTTCACCACTGAGCCACCCGTCCCGTTTACGATTTTTACGATTTCACTCCATCAAAAAAATAACTTCTTTATGTTGCATCTTTTCCAAGGGGGAAACAACGCGAGAAAATGGCGGAACAGGGTCTTTCACGATTAAATGGCAACACGAGGAAATGGAAGTAAAAAATAGAATAGAAGAAAATAGAATAAAATATTATCTCGCATAAATGTAGGCTTAGATATTTCGTACGCAGATTCATCGTATATGGGTTACGTCATACGATTCATTTAGTGTTTACGTCGTAATGGGCACCAAACACACCACAACTACCCAATTTTTGAAGCTTGAGGGCGTTATAATACAAAGGAGCACTAAATGTTAAAAGAGACGTGGACGCGATCTGGTTTTTCTGTTCCCCTGCTACAACTTTGTCACCAAACATAAACCAGCAATCTCTATATTTCATAACTTCCCAGATACTTGTAAAACCATAAAAATTGATCATTCAACTGCTTGGAATTTTTCATGAATGTCGGTCCCTTCGAGCCACAAAACTCTCTGAGACTTTGCTTAAGAAACCGATGCTCTATCTCCCATACCTTCTCACATTATTCTAAAACCATTATTATTAATCGTATGGTATTAGCTACAATGAATTTCATAAAAACTGGTTAATTCACTCACTCACTCGCTCAACGGCTTCATCACAGAACCACAGAACCGTCGATGATTGCATTCGTCTAAAACATGGTTCATCGTTTGAATCGTCACATCGTCGCAATCGCAGGTCGGAAAGTCTATAAATTTCCATCGATGTATTTGTTGTTTGCAGCACCCATGTCCACATCTGAATTGATTTAAAATCCTCCATTCGCGTCTGCCCAAATCGAAACCATCGAGTCTTTCGCATGGATTTTCCACCATGTTTGTGAATTCACTACTTTAAGACAAATATTGATTCCAGGCATCGTTGATGTTAAATTGTTGTCTGGATGGGAGACCGCGAAGTGAGTCTTGGTGGTGGTGGATTTTCCAGTTCGTCAGCTATCGGAAGTCTATAGCCACAGGATGAGTCTAAACATTTATACCATTCGTAACATATCGCTAATTGACGTCGAAGGTAGGGAGGCGCAATATTTGATAAAACATGGAGACATGGAACTGGGGTTGAGTCGACTGATCCTGTTATCGTTCTCATGGCGATGTTAAGTTGCGTGTCAACTTTGATAACATGGCTGCTCCTATCAAACAGGTGCACAGTATTCAGCCGGAGAATAAACCAGAGAAAGTACTGCAGTTTTCAGTGTATTACCATTTGCACCCCAATTTGTACCAACCAATCTCTGGACCAAATTTATTCTAGATTTCATCTTATCACTCAGCTTTGATAGCGTCGGTTTAAATGTTAGTGAGCGGTCCAGCGGGACCCCAAGATAAATTGGCGTACTGTTGTATGGAATTTCGACACCATCTAGCTGTACTCTCAATTGTTGGGCCGCCAAACGATTGTTCAAGTGGAAAATCGCCATAGAATTATAAAAGACAATGCGAAGTTAGATTTTAATTTCAAGCAGGTATACGTATACATTACTCTCGTCGGTAATTTGTGACCGATAAAGTGACAAAGCTACAAAGTGACAAACGGACAAATTTTTACATTTGTAATTATTAGCACCATAACGTCTCTTTCAATTTTGTTCTTTCACCGATAACCAATAAAGCTCATCAAGCATCGTGAGTTAGCCACTTTTTTCGCAACATAATCATTATGCATTTGTTTTGCGGTGCTATAATTATGTTGTTAATGAGAACACGTGTTGATTCGTCTAGTCTTTTTGAAATGAGACTGAAGAAATTGACTTTCTTACAAACGCAATCGCAATTTCCACTGTTCAGTGTTAGTTTTTCATCAATATATAGCCCTAGTATGTGATTTCTCTCAGTTTTGGATAATTTTGGATAACAGACTTGGTAGGCTGATATGAAGGGGAGATCATTCAGCGCTACACAGGGCAGGCGACACCGCTGTATTGAGGGCGATGTGCCTTGAACTTCACGCGATCCTACCGCAGAGATTGACCGCTTTAAATTGTTGGGAGGGAATGCAATACCGTCCTGTTTTTTAATACCGCTATTCGGTATTTAAAGATTCGAAGTCGGTATCATTACCGGTATTTTCGATATTCAACAGATTGATGTATTTGTGGATGGAAATCTAGAAAAAATACAGAAAATATTACATGAAAATCCAAGAGTTTTTTGTCATTAAATTTTGGTAGGCCTTACGAGTACGTTAATTCGTCAGTGGTAAACTCAAACATCAATCTGCTTTTCGGAAGCATGCTCTTTCACACTTTCGCAGTTGATAAATATACCACATATTGAAACCAGTTGATCACTCCCAGTTGGTTTACGACTCTAATTTTTACACGTACATGATAATGTTTGAAAGAAGTTTACTTACCGATTAGTGGATGCAGTCTTTTACCGCCGAATAAATTGGCTACCAAGTCAAAAATATGGAATTATCGCAAAGCAGCCCTTTTCTCATCTTTCGTCAGATATTTTTTTTAGATTTTTCAGTTTGGGAAGACTCATTTCTGAGTCATGAAACACAGATCTACTGATCCTTTGTCTCTTTTCCCATTCATCATATAAATCATTCGAACCTACCAGTACCAACCAGGAACTTGCCCAAAACAAGCGGTCCTAGTTTTGGTACATCCAGGGGATTGATCGTATGATCACCAAGACTCCTGAGCCTCAGCCGAGATACTCTCAGAAGTGAATGAGTTTGTCTCAGCTTAATTTTGTCTTTTCTTATACAAATACATTTATTTAATTACATTTAGAGGGAAATTAACATTTATGAGTGACTTTAACAGCGAAAATGTTCGAAAAATGTTCCAAAAATGGAATTTATTTTAAGAAACCACCTCTCAGCCATTCTTACTAGGCCAGATATTCTTACTGGGCTAGGTGTACGAACTACTCATATACTCAGTTTCACAGCACACCGCTGCTGCAAGCGGCAAAATTGATCCAAAGAATTGAGCTAAAATGACTAATAACTTCAAACAGGTGGGAGTGAAGAGAAGGGTCAGAATCAAAAAATGTTCGTATTATGGAGGTCCATCATTTTGCTAAATAACATTTGTTTCCATTCCGTCTCACACGAGTTATAGACAAAAAACTACTTTTTCCGCCCTCTGACACGCACTTACTTCATAGCCACTTGCTTCGAATTGAAGATGAATTTCACAAAACTGATATATCGTTTGCCTCCCCACAGTCCAACGAATCGAATAAGCCATAAATCGTCTAAAGCCCTGACATCATGTGCCAGACCTGTACTATTTCGGTAGAAGAGTTCGCGATATCGCTCTTAAGGAAAACAAAAGAAATTGGGGAAAATCGGCTTAGTAGCTCAGGCTGGCAGGGTCCATTGTGTGAGCCTAACTCGCGCTACGTGACTTCGTGGTTTTTCATGGATATCTCTTTAATGATGAGATTTTTGTGGTGTGTTGAAGAGAAAATAGGGCCGAATTTTGTTGTAATGGATGCATCGATCGGATGCCTGTCCTTAGCGAATAGGCATGCCCTAAGGTCGACCGTAAAAAATATGTTTTTGCTTTGTTGTTAAGAAAACTAAGAGGAGCATTCTTGCCTACATAAGTGTAGATGGGTCCAACCTAGAGCTCTGTGTCGGCTCCATCACAATAAATTATTTGTAAGCAATTATGAGTCAGAGCTCAAAATAGGATAGGCATGCCTTTCGCGGAAAATTTTTCAAACATGTGACACTTTTACGCTATAAGACATAGTTTTGACAAATTTCCAGCAAGTTTAAATTTCACAGATTTGTTTCTGATCTATTCTTTAAATTTGCTCAGAAACTGATTATGTGGGTAATGATTTGAAACTTAAAATAATAATGGTAGAAAAATGTTTTCAGAGGGGATAGATCAGTAAATATTTTTAATTATTTATTACAATCAGGTGCTAATAAAATTAATTCATTTTTATTAATTGATTCATTGAATTATTAATTTCATTTCGAGTACTAAACACATCAAACACCGAGGGGTAGTCACGTCGATTTAACATCATATAAATGAATGCACTTGGCTTGTAGTAATTACCCCTTCACATCTAGCTATTTGTGTAAATCAAAAATAGTCAACTACATGACATGAGTTTTTAGGCTTGTACGAAGTAAACAGAGCACACGTATTTGTCACGACATTTGTACCCAGTCAAATTTCGACCTTATAAATCTTTTTCCTCCCTGAAAGGTGACCGGTGGAGTTTGAAGATGAGCGAAATCGGTCACAAGCTTTCTAAGACACGGTCGAAAAATTGGTCAACAGCATTCCTTTGCTTAAAAAACTCGATTGCGTAATGGTTAACACGTCTGCTTGCTACTATGAGATCGAGTTGCCAGTGCGTTGGTTCGAAACTCAGCCGCAGACAGATTTGTTCCGATTGTTAGATTTGTAAACAAAACAAAGCTGATTGAATCGGTTCAAGTCATGTGAAGTTGAGTGTAGCGCCATCGTACGGCTTACCGGTGAAAGGCATTGTTGAGAGGTGCCGGTATTCTACTCCTACTAGTTTCGTTCCTAGTACAACTCATGGATGGCACTGGGTTTGTCGCACAGCTTACCACTGGCACAGTAAAAACTTTCCGGTAATGAAAGGATCTCAAATACTAGAACCACAAAAAAAGTAGCGAAACTAGTAAAAAAATGATCTAGTCCCTAACCTTTCATGGGTTGTTAAGGCAGATTATTATTATTATTACTCCTTTGCTTGTCCGTTTATACCTTTGCAAAAAATCATGGAAATGGTTGAAGGTCGTGTGAGTGGTCTGGACTATAGGATCCATAGACATAGCCTAACTAAGACTACTTAACTGTCTTTCAAAATTTTTAAATGCAGGTAAACATTTCTTTCAGAGGTAGGGGTCATTAGATTGGCTCATAACTCAATTTTTTCGATTTCTTTTTGAATTATTTTTTACTACACTTGCAGAAATCAAAATGTCCTTTTAATTGGTGTCAGGACATTTCTCCGCCGCAAATAACGCCCGGGTTGTTATTAACGCTGGCCTAAGGGTTATTAACGCCCGCACTCCGGGCGCTAATAACGCCTGGTGCGTTAATAAGACCCGCACTCCGGGCGCTAATAACTCCCGGGGCGTTAATAACACCCGCACTCCGTGCGCTAATAACGCCCAGCTGAGTAATAGGATAAACGCTACAAAATGGCACTTTAATAAATAATTTTATTCATAGAGCATGTAACTAGAAGAAGTTGACTAAGGGGAAAATTTTCATTATACAGAAGAAGGAGTTGTTGATAGTTAAAGCCTTATCCTTTTAGAAGACAGACTTCTTTTTCCTAAAATAATGTTTGAGCACTGCTCACTTCTAAATAATAATGTTCGTTTCGCCACATTTCATTGGATTTTGATTTTCATAAAATACATTTCAGATGAAGTTCTTCAAGGCGACTCACATCGACACGCACTCAAATTTTCCTTATACAGAATGTAACTAGGAATTAAGTAAGAGGAACATTTTCCTTACACAGAATGTCACTAGAAAGAGTTGACTAAGAAGAAAATTTTCCTTATGTCACAAGATGGAAGAATTTTTTCCTTGATACATAGAAACGCTCTTCTATTTTTAAAACATATGGAGGGACCCGTACGTATCAAAATCGATGTTTTGAAAACCATATTCCGAGCGAAGCTAGTTTTTTCATATTCTTCCTTCTGTCTTTTTGCTATGGACTGCATACTGTTCAGTTCAGTTTTTCGTGCAGTGCGGACGTATGTCTGCATTGCTTTAGCACAAAAGCAAAAACTTTTGTTTTGCTTTCTGCTCTAATAATTCTTTCACGTTGACAAAATATCGTTTGCTCTTTCTTATTAATTCGTAAATTAAAGTCATCATTTTATTTTGCTAATAGTCTACAATAATACGAGAAAATCCTACACTATTTGCTGTGACATTTTTTTACTTCGTTTACGTCAAGACAAAGGATGCCGCCATCGTTTGTGAATTGTTTTTTTTCTCTGAAACTGGAATTGGAACAATCAACATCAGTTCAATTGCAAATAAAATGCCTTGCCATCGTACAAAATCGTGTCTGAATTAAAATTCGAGTTACGTGGAAAGCCGAAAACACCTGAAGGCAAGATCACATCGTACTAAACAGCATTAATCTCAAAAAGCGTGTGGATAACAGCGTCACTCGGAATGTTTTCATTTTTGTCATAACCTATGCAACATTTGAAGGACCTACATCTCATTGCCATTGAAGAATTATCGATAACTGGCCATAAGGATGCCTGCATGCACTTTAAAGATTCCTGTGCTTCATCCATCTCATTTTATTTTCGTTTGATTTCAATGGCCTGAGTAGAATGGTTTTTTATAATGGACTCCGCATGTTTCTATCGATTACCTGTGCTTGGGTCGACTTCCTAGTTTGTACAGTATCTACCTCGTAGAGAATTGCGATCAAAATTTTTTTTATTTTTTTTTTTCGTGGTATTTAACTGTGCTCATTTGTTAACCGTACGATTTTTCTTCGAATATGATATGTAATTCAAAAGGCTGCAAGGCCTTACTCATATTATGTCATGAATATACTACTACTACTACTAAAAATCCGAATTATGTTTTTTTGTTCATCTCGGAAATTTTAGTATTTTTTTCAAGCGACCCTTAACTAACGTCCTATGTGGATAACAAACGTGCCGCCAGTATGATAAAATTTTCCTTTTTTCAATGTATCAACGATTACTTGGAATGAGTACAGTTACAGTCCACACTGTAGATCTAACTTCATATCAAAACATTATTTTCATCTTTATTTCCAGAATTTGTTCCTCTAAACATATTTGTAAATGACACAACGGTTATTAGTGACTCAGGATATTCGTTTGAATTTTTTGCTTGAATACCGAAAACCGTCAAAACGGTTTCCGGTATTGGTCCCGGTATCAATACCGGTATTGCATTCCCTAATTATTGGGTGATAATCCCAATTCGTCCGGGCCATAATTCCCATTTGCCTAGGCGATAATTCCAAAAATTTCTGCTCCGGACGATAATTCTCTGAGCGATAATTTATATCTACGTTTCGAAAAATTGGTTGTGGGATTATACTTGGGCAATATTGGTCAACAACTTTGGAAGGTACTGCGGAAAAAGTGGTCGTAAATACGATTTTTTGAGGGTCTGTGAAACTTTTTGCAAAATGAGTAGAGAAATCGCCCCTGGAAATTTATTTATCATTGAAAATGGACCTCAGTAAACCACAAATTTTCAACAACGTTGGTGGTCCATTAAAGTTGTTGAAAATTGGCTTTAAAAATTGTTGTGAAAATGAGATTTGTTTTTCTTTTTTACAGAAAACTCGGAAGCGTCGATCGAGGAAGTAAATGACGATGACCAGACTACGAAGAGTGCGGATGTGCGAAAACGGCGAACAAGGAAAGCGGACTGAAGCAACAAAACATCATGTACGTGTTGTGCGATACTCAGCAAAAGTTTATATTAAAGTTGCCTTAAAAAGACAATTTTTCAACTCTGAATAATTCGTGTTATTCATTTTTTTCATTTATTTCATTTATTTTTGTATTTCCGTGGTGTGTTTCTATTGAAGTAAATTAAAAATTAAAAAAAATGCTTGAGGCCGTTGTTAAGACACACAAACAAGTTGTATCTCGCTTTGAATCTTGTTTACTCACTCAAAAACTTGTGTGACTAAATTTGTAAATGTTTACGGTGAAATTTTATTCAACGCAATGAATACAACATTTCGATAAAATGCCGAAAAAATGTGTTTTAATGTTCGCCGTTTTGTTTCGACTATTATCGGCAGTATCTGAAGAGTTTTAGAGTTTATTTATTATCCCGAACAGATTGGACGTTTAGGATTTCAGACCCCTCCCCCTGTCACACGATGGCACGAGCTTCAAGCCCCTCCCTCCGATTTGTGACGGGTAAAATCATTAAAAACCGTAAAAATTTACAGAAGGTCCAAAATATACTAAATTTTCTTATTTATAAGAATCGTGAATTTGCGTTTAAAGGTAATGTTGACGTTAAACTTAAGTCTTCTTTCTAAATTGAATTCATCTACAAGTTTGCTATCTAACACTGCAAGGAAGAGAGTACTCACTATACGTGAATTGAAAACTTTTGAAATCAGCGTAAAACATGACATTGACAATTAAGCCAAGTTGGCCTGAACAACGCTTTCACTTTTCGTGAAATCATCTAGTAAACAGCCACACACGAATGGTGCTGAAGATTTACAGAATTCCATTTCTACGTCAAATACTCAGAGTTCCGAATTATTTAAAATTCGATGAAAATTCAATAAAAATTTGATTCTAGTCAAACGTTTTCAAAAGTTGTCCAGATCCCAAATATTCTCTTCCAGTCACACAAGTAAAATAGACGGAGGATCCAAAGCGGCGAAATCGAAGGGAGTTTGTCTATACGATTTGAATATAGCTACCAGGGAGTTTCTGACCATAAAAAACCTATGAGCATTCCCTCTCTCGTAGGACCTATATGAATTTAAAGAACAAACAAAATATGAAACAACAAAAATACTTTCGCGTGGATTTTGCCGATCCGACGCGAAGCAAAGATGTCAATTCATTCGAAAACTCTTCAGTTCGACTAAAAGGGTGCGTATGCAATTGGGCTGGGGAATAGTTCACGAAAAGCGTACGATGAGCCATTCACAAATTAAGAACGGGGAGGGGTGAAAAAACAGTTTTTTCAACGTGCGTAACCGGTTTTTTCGTTAGGGTTCTGCATATGAGGGTTTGGCGGTCATTGTATGTGTGGTGGAGGAGTCATATATCGGGGATTGTTTTTATAGGAGCTGGGTCCACCCAACAGGCAAAAAATTTCCACCACGCCAAACGAAGAATTCAGTGCAAAGCTGCATTTCGTGCGAAATTTTGTGCAAATTTACCGTGAAAAAATCGGTTTTTCAACCGTAAATTTTTGACGATTTTCACACAAAACAGAGCTGTAGGTAAAAGCCTTCGCTTATTGCTAAATTTTTTGCCTGTTGGGTGGACCAACCTCCATAGAAACAATCCCTAAGATATGACTTTTCCACCAAACATACAATGACCACCAGACCCTCATATGCAGAACTTATACGAAAACATACGTATCAGAATAGATTCGGCAAACAGAGTTAATGCTACGAAAAGACGCGAAAGTATTTAAGTCAATATTGCCTTACGTCCACATTAAACTGTATTGAAAATTGCGGAGAGAGTAATATTGAAAAACCCGTCCGAAGCAACAGTGTAAAAAACCCTTCCGAAAGCACAAAATTCACCTTCAAATAGACGAAAATGTTCATCTCAATTTTGTATACAACATAGCAAAAAACCATTAGTCCGACCTAGGGCTTTCAGGAAAGGCCTCGGACAAATACTTCCATAGGCAAAAACATTTCCCTCAATTTTCTCCACAAAATGGCAAAAAAACATTTTTTGTCTAGGGCCAACCTTAGGACCGAACAACGGCTCTAAGGAAATACCTCGGACAAATACTTCGACAGACAAAAAAGTTTCCCTACATTTTCTCTACAACACAAGCCCTAAGCACAGGCACTGGATCTAATTTTGTTTTTGAATATAATTCGGGACTCGGTTACCATTCAAAAGAATCAACAAACTCGGTTAGGATTTACCCGATTTATGTAAACAAACACGTTGAGTCCTAGTTTTTGGGTCCTGGCTGAGTCTAATGGCTTCTCAAGAAATTGTTTTCCATGAAATGTGAGACATTCCTAAACCTTTCGATTACAAAATTTATTTGAAAATCGGAAACGATTTACTCGAGTTATGTACAAAAAACATGTAGAACCCCAGCAGAGACTCGTTTTTAGTGCAAGGTGCAAGGGCCTAATCTCAAAAAAGTTTCTTCTACAAATTGTTGTAATTTCATAGACCTGCCGATTAAAGAAATAATTATGAAAATCGGAAAAGATTTACTCGAGTTATGTACAGGAAACAGGTAGGGCCCTAGCAGAGACTCGTTTTTAGTGCTCTAGCTTAGTCCAAGGGCTTAAAATCAAAAAAGTTTTTTTCATAAATTGTCGCCCAGACCTTTCAAACAAAAAAACAGTTTATGAAAATCGGAATGGATCGGTTGAGTTTTACTCGAGCTATCGTGTTGACGGACGGACATTTCAATAGGGCTAGAAACACAGTGAATAGAAGCGAATACGGTGTAAGTTTTTAACTGAATTCTTATTAACATTTACGCGCTCACGGAGGAATATTAGAATGAACCGAAGGAGTTTTTTCGAGAAACTGGTGTAGGTATATCATGGAGTGCGGAAACGTGATATTAAATTTGTCTTGGAGATTTTAATGCCAAAATACGTCGTGACGTCTTCTATCTGCCCACAATGAAAACATGAAAGCGCAATAGACTACGGAATCCGTGAAGTGAGGTCTCACACATGGATTCAACACAACCAGCATCTTAGAGGTGAGACATGGAATTGCAGAATGAAGACATGAAACGGCAATACGTGAACTGTCGAGAACTGACGAAACAACAAATCGTAGACTATGCGTGGAATCAAGTTAGACTGAATGAATGGATTACTTCATCATTTTTTGTTTGAAAGTCCGACTTGACAAAAATAAAATTTATTTCAATTCCATTGTTTGGTCCCAGAAGCTGACAGCGGCGAAGACTCGCGAAGTAATCTATAGCGCTGCAGTAGAGACAGTGGAAAATAGAATAGGAATAAGATGAAAATCTGTCGGTGAATTTCAGTGGATGGCAAAAACGCGGCTCGAGTGGAAACTCTAAACATGTATAATACTCGAGCAGGCCAGACAGAGTACCGTTCTGCAGTCAACAACCTTCGGGTTGGGTCCTGGTTCTCCAGCCTCTTTATACAAATTGTAACAAGATATCGATGAAAAATATAAAAATTGCATAAAAAACCTATGAATGTGGAGATTGATCGTCACCGATAGGGTAGGCTCACTACATCATCGTAGAACAAGTAGCCTGAAAACTGTACCGTAACGATTATTAAGTAGCGATAGCTACTTTATGCTTTCCCCCTTCCTGTCCGTCCGTCTGTGCCCTTCACCGAGCAATCACCGTTGATTCACAGGGAAATCTCCGATGATTCACCATGTGATAACCTATGATTCACAGAGGAATCGCCGATGATTCACCGGTGAATGCACGGTGATTCATTGATGAGTGATCGGTGAATCATCGATGATTCTCCTGTAATTCATCAGTCATTAATCTGTGAATCATCGGTGATTCCTTTGTGAATCATCGGTGTTTCCACTGTGAAGCATCGGTGATTCAACAACGAATCACCGTTGATTTAGTTTCAAAATTAACTTCTTTGGCGACACTCTATCGCTACTTTCTATACCTATGACAATGGTTTATTGATTGTATCGGAACAGCGTTTTTGCCGGATGTTGAAATAGTGTAGTATCTACGATACCGTGAAGTTTTTCGGGCAAAAAATCAAATACCGGGAAATCCACTTGAAACCAGGGAAAAAATCACAAGGAAGGAGTAGTTTTGCTTGCAAAGAGGAAATGACTGCAAAACGGGAAATAGCTACGGTCGCGCTTTTTTACTTCTCCACACTGGCTTAACTTCAAAATCTCATATTCATACACATATTCCATGAGTATTGTGTATTAAGTCTATTCCGACATATAGGGAGCGTGGTAATTTTTAAATATTCACCGGGAAATTTCGCTCGATAATGGAAAATTTTGAGAAATTGACTCACGGCCAGGAAGGAGAGGCGATTTCGTCCTGCTAATTTGGACTTGTATAAAAAATGCGATTTTTGTATGAAGTGAAGAGTGTCTTATGTTTTGATAAATTCACGCCTTTTGGTCTTGAAAGTTACGACCTTTCCGTGAAAGTGCTCCCCAGTGGAAATTGCTTACTCCATGCTTGTAGCGATCTTTTTATTACTTGGAATTTCTCTAACTACTCAACTAAAGATCGTTGTTCTTGTTGAAGGAATTGAAGCAAATGGTCCTTTCGATGGATTTTCTTGACTACCATCTCTTTCGTTTTATAGTAGGGGTGTACATTAAAACTCCTCAGGCTTACTTTTTCAAGCAGCTAAGCGACCGCAAAGTGTTCATCTAAAATCACTTGTTGTGCAACACTGATCCATCAATCTACTACAATCAATTATCGTTAATTAATTGCCCGATGACCGCGGATTGACAGACGGAAATCGATAGAATAGAATAGAATTTATCTTTTTGTTAACAACTTAGCGTGCAGTAAATCACACGTTAAAATAGTTGAAGTAGAAGCGATAATTCACTTAGCATATCGCCAGTTTAATTAAAAAGTAGTGTGTGGTGTTGTGAGTTAGAAGTTAGAGAGTTGGAGAAATTTATCGTCGATTGGTGATCAGGTAAAAATTGTTGATCATCGGACGAGCTGTGGGAATAATATAAAACTTTTAAAATTGTTTAGTCATTCGTGCAGTATCCAGTTTTTGCAAGCTGGTTGGTGTTATTGAAGAGGACACCAAGATTAGGGTAAGATTTAATTGATTTATAAAAGTTGTTCTATTATAACCTCAAATTGTAATAGTTAGGGATCCGGTTAAGGGATCGTACGCCACCCACACTACTAGTCATAAGAAGAATAGCAGGAGAACTAATTGTAAGATTATTATAATCCCTTAGATTAAGAATGAGAGGTTAATTACGAAATTCGTTTATTTTAGGAATTTTGAAGCTACGTAATAAAGAAGTGAATAAAGCTATTGTTGTTAAAACGTCCGAGCGTTTATATTGGCAACGTTTTTCACCGTGGTCGCTATCAGAACCTTTAGCCTTCTCCTGACTAATCTCAAGTTACATCGATTTGTAACATTCTTCAAAATTCAATTATAAAAATTCATTGCACCACTCGTCAGGAATCCGGTGGAATACCTAATTGAAATCGGTTCGATTTAACATTGCGACTATCTAGTCAGTGAAAATAACCTCAAACAGTGAATTACAAGTTGTTGGACAAGTGAAATACGCGTAGTTCGATACGCTCAACATTATAAATAACTTTCATTAACGCTTCGGGTTGTGCATTATATCAAAATGGCAGATAAAAGGGGAGCGATCCCAAAGACCTCTGATTCCAAGCGAAGCACTCCGAAAGAGACCATATCTAGGCAAGCTAAGCAAGCGCCGATTTTTTCACGATCTGATAAAACTACAAGAACTCCACCAAATTTAAAAGGTGCAACGAGTGTAGCTAATCAGTCGGTTTATTTATGTCAAATTTGCCTCGAAGTAGACGACATTGAAAAGATACAGTGCGACGAATGCACGTTTTGGTATCACTTTGCCTGTGCCAATTTGACTAAAGATGTTCTAAGTCAAGACGCTTATGCTTGTCGTAATTGTGTTGAGAAAAAGCAAAGCCAACAACAACAATTAGAACAAGACGTCAAGCTGATTGATGACACAACAGAAAATCCAACCGCACCACGAAAAGCTAGTTCCATTACGTCAACAGTTAGTCGAAGAGGTTCTCTTGCTTTACAAAGATTGGAGGAAGAACGTCAGTTGCTCGAAATGCGTGAACAGGAAGCGGCAGAGAGACAGCGTGAACGGGATAAGGAGTATCTCAATCAAAAGTATACAATCCTAGAGGACGACGCAATGTCTAAATTAAGCTTCGACGACCAAGAGGTTGAACATTTTGAATCGATACGACAATGGACACGAGATCTTCAAATTCACACAAACAGTAATGTGCTAGATAATAATGATGACCAAGTCGACCTGTCAAAAGTAATACCATTAAACAGCACAGTCCACAAAGGCCAAGATCAGGCTCAAGGAACTGCTGAATCTACTTCTAATGTAGATGTTAATAATGCGATATCGACACCTGAGTCGCGTCCCGTCGAAAGTCTGTTGCAGACTTCTGAAGCGGACAGAAGAAGCGATTTACCTGCTTGGTTGACTCACCCCAGTTTGGAAGAACCCGTTAGAACCCATTCGTGGTTCGGTCCGGGTGTAAGCTTATCGGCTTATCAACAAAACTTACAGTCAACTGCATTGAATCAACAAGCTAATGCCTTCACATTTGCACTTAAAGATCCAACTGAATCGATTACAACATTAGCAACGTTGTCTACGAGTCAGCATAATACAAATGTTCAAGGAATTTACAGCTTTCCACCAGTACCACCGAGTTCTTCAACAAATCATACTTACCAGCCATTTGGCACAAGTCAGTCGGTTGGTGGAAGTCAGTCGGTTGGTACAAGTCAGTCGGTTGGTGGAAGTCAGTTGTTTGGTGCAAGTCAGCCATTTGGCACAAGTCAGTCGGTTGGTAGAAGTCAGTCGTTCGGTACAAGTCAGTCGTTTGGTGCGAGTCAGCCATTTGGCACAAGACAGTCGTTTGGTGCAAGTCAGCCATTTGGCACAAGTCAGTTGTTTGGTGCAAGTCAGCCATTTGGCACAAGTCAGTCGGTTGGTGCAAGTCAGTCGTTTGGTACAAGTCAGTCGGTTGGTAGAAGTCAGTCGTTCGGTACAAGTCAGTCGTTTGGTGCGAGTCAGCCATTTGGCACAAGTCAGTCGGTTGGTGCAAGTCAGTCGTTTGGTACAAGTCAGCCATTTGGCACAAGTCAGTCGGTTGGTACAAGTCAGTCGTTTGGAGCACGTCAGTCCTTTGGTACAAGTCATTCGTTTGGAACGAATCAACCTTTCGGTGCAAATCAGTCCTTTGGTATAAGTCAGTCGATGATTGGTACAAATCAACCATTTGGAACGATTCAATCGCTCAGTAACAATCAGCAATATAACGCCAGCCCAACGTTCAATCAATCGTCATTTGCGAATAACTGTCAATATGCAACATCCAGTTCGACTATGGGAAACACCACTTACGTTCCGGGTGTCATGGAACAAATGACCGTCCCTGGAAGATTAACATCAGAACAAATAGCGGCACGCCATGTCATGCCAAGAGAACTACCTGTGTTCAATGGAGATCCACGTCAATGGTACGCATTCATCAGTGCATATGAAAACTCCAATGAAGCGTGTGGTTTCTCTAATAGTGAGAACTTGGGCCGATTACAAAAGTGTCTAAAAGGTGATGCAGAAACGGCAGTTAAAAGTCGACTACTTCATAAAGACTCGGTGCCAGGAGTAATTTCAACTTTGAGATTGTTATACGGAAGACCGGAATTGATAATGGAAGCATTACTTGGAGACGTACAAAAAATATCAGCGCCAAAGGAAGATGATCTACAAGCACTGATCAAGTTCGCTATGTCTGTTCAGAATTTGAGTGCTACAATTCAACATTGCGGAGCATCTGAACATCTTCGAAATCCAATGATAATTAACTCGATAGTTGACAAACTTCCAGCTATGCATCGTGTGAATTGGGCTTTTTATAAACAAACAATTGGTAATGTCCACATCGGTCATCTGGGGGATTGGCTGTACCAAATGGCGGATGTGTTAAGTCAAGTGGTTCGAACCAGTAAGCCAGCTAAGAAACAAGAAACACAAAAGGACAGCCACAAAAGTAAATCGGATGCATCAAAGACAAATCTATTTCTGAACACCCAAGTGGAGAGTACGTCGAAAAATAACAATCCAAGTATAAGTTCGTCGAAAGATACAAATACCAAAACTTGTCCAGCGTGTAATAACAGCAAATGCGCTACACTGGACAACTGTAGAAAATTTAAAGAAGCTACATTGTCCGAAAGATGGACAATTATCAAGAAAGGTAAAATTTGCGGTCGATGCCTTGGAATCCACAAGTTTTACCGATGTCAATCAAATCAAAGCTGTTCTGTGGTGGGATGCAAGGCCCATCATCATAAATTGTTACATAAGTATGAATTACAATCTGAACAAACAGCACCAAGATCGTCCACAACATCAAAGGCCTCTAAAGAAGCCGAAACAAGAACTTGCAACTCCCAAAATTCGAAAATTTGTCCACGGACTGATAAATTCCGTATTGTTCCTGTCATGCTAAATCATAAAAACAAATCGATACGCGACTATGCTTATCTGGATGATGGTTCAAACATGACAACAATGGAGGACAGCCTAGCAGAAGAGCTGAATTTATCGGGCACGTCGAAAGAACTATGTATTGATTGGGCATTCGGACAGACGCACTCAGCAGTGGACTCAAAGATAGTATCCGTAAAAATATCTGGGTACTATGACAACGCTCCTCGTTTCAAGCTGAACAATGTACGAACAGTGAAGCATTTACACCTACCTACTCAGTCAATAACAACAAGTTGGATCGATCAATATGATCACCTTAAGAGTATTCCAATCGCCACATACGAGTTAGCGAAACCCAGGCTTCTTATTGGATTACAATATTCAAAATTGATCGCATCATTGGAAACAATTGAGGGAAAAGACGACGAACCGATAGCATGCAGAACACGGCTAGGATGGGTCGTACAAGGTCCAACGTATGAGTCAGACAAAGCCTCAAGTAAAGAAAAGTTCAGCATCAATATGTGCGTCTGTCAAAATAATGAGAATGCGCTTCACCAACTAGTCAAAAACTACTTCTCAATGGAACACCTGGGAATAAAAATTCCAGAAAACAGTTTAGAATCAAGAGAATCGCAACGGGCGAAACAAATCCTGGATTCAACAACTGTGAAAAAGAACGACCGATATGAAACGGGCTTGCTTTGGAAACATGATGATGTGGAGTTGCCGGATAGTTACAACATGGCTCTTAAAAGATTCATTTGCTTGGAAGCAAAGATGGCGAAGGATCCGGAACTAAAAACAAAATTGGTCAACCAGATGAAACAATTCGTTGAAAAAGGATTCGTCCGGAAGTTATCAAAAGACGAAGTGGAAAATTGTAAATATAGGGTCTGGTACCTACCGACGTTCCCAGTTTTTAACCCCAAAAAGCCGGAGAAAATACGTCTTGTTTGGGATGGAGCAGCGAAAGTAAAAAACACTTCGCTGAACTCGAATCTGCTTGCAGGGCCAGATGAATTGGTTCCGTTACCAGATCTGCTTCGTCGATTCCGGGAGCATAAGGTAGGAGTAACTGGAGACATAGCCGAGATGTTTCATCAAATTCGGATACAAGAAAGCGATCAACACGTTCAGAGATTCCTCTGGAGAGAAGATCGGTCGCTCGAACTTGACATTTACGTAATGATGGTCATGACATTTGGATCCAAATGTTCGCCGAGTTCAGCACAATACGTGAAGAATGAGAACGCTAAATGCTTCGAAAAGCAGTTTCCACGAGCAGTCGAGTCGATTATACATAACCATTACGTCGACGACATGATAGATGGCTCAAATTCTGTTGATGCAGCGGAGACATTGGTAAACGAAGTCAGAAGGATCCACAAGTCTGGTGGATTTGAAATCAGAAACTTTGCGTCAAACTCGATAGAACTACTTGAAAGACTTGGTGAAAATATTGTCCCCAGAAACAAAGATTTAAATATTGGAATTGGAACCGAAATTGGTACCGAACGCGTATTAGGGATGTTCTGGGACACAGCCAACGACAATTTTACCTACTCATTGAAGTTTACAAAAGTCAATGAAAATATGCTGAACGGAAAATATTGCCCTACGAAGCGAGAAGTACTGAGGATACTTATGTCGGTGTTCGACCCACTCGGATTTTTAGCAAACCTTTTGATTCACGGAAAAATACTACTGCAAGAAATTTGGAGAATTGGAATCGAATGGGACGAGAGAATTAATAGCCCGATTTATGAAAAGTGGAATCAATGGATACGTGCGCTGCCAAACGTTGAGAAATTACAAATACCTCGCTGGTACTCAACAAAATTGTCTTCGGAACGAAAGAAGACGATTCAATTGCACACCTTCGTTGATGCTGGTGCTGAAGCATGTTGTTCGGTGAGTTATTTAAGGATCGAAGATCATGAAGGAGTAGATTGTTGTATCGTCAGTGCAAAGACAAAGGTTGCACCGACAAAGCCAATGTCGGTACCTCGACTAGAGTTACAGGCCGCAGTGATTGGAACTCGATTAGCCAAGAATATAAAAGCCAGTCAGCGGTTGATATTCGAAAAAGAAGTTTATTGGACTGACTCACAAACGGTTATGGCTTGGATCAACTCCGATTCTCGCTATTATAACCAATTCGTCGCATTTCGTATTGGAGAAATCCTGGAAAAGACAGAAGCAAACCAATGGCGTTGGGTACCAACTAAGCATAACGTAGCTGATGAGGCTACAAAATCGAAAAATATCCCAAAGTTGACATCTGATTCTCGTTGGCTAAAAGGACCAGCATTTCTGTATGACGACGAACAATATTGGTTTAACAAAGACCAGGTCTTCAAGACCGAAGAAGAACTGAAACCACGCTTTGTTATGTCTGTTCGTGAAGTTCAGCTGCAACGGATCATTGATGTGGACAGATTCTCACAATGGAATCGACTGGTTCGTGCACAAGCGTACGTACTTCGGTTTGTGCACAATATAAAAAACGATACGCAACAACGTCGAATTGGCTTGTTAACTCAAGAGGAGTTAATTCAAGCAGAGAACTGCTTGTATCAACGCGCACAACGAGATAGTTTTATGGATGAGATTCTCATTTTGAAACACAACGGGAAAGTTCCATTGGCTCAACAGAAATCATTCGAGAAGTCAAGCGAATTAAGAACTTTTTCACCATACCTTGACAAGAACAACGTTTTACGTCACGCTGGAAGACTCGATGCTGCTGATGCGATTGCATATGACACCAAACGTCCAATCATACTCCCACGACGTCATCGTATAACTAAGCTTTTGGTCGATTCGTATCACAGGCAATACAAACACTTAAACAATCAAACGGCCCTAAATGAAATTAGACAAAAGTATGTCATCCCAGCACTGAGAGTGGTCATGAAAGGAATCCGAAATTCATGCCAAAAGTGTAAGAATGCAAACGCCACGCCACGAATTCCAGAGATGTCCGGGTTGCCACCGACTAGATTAGCGACGTTCGCGCGACCATTCAGTTTTACTGGCGTCGATTATTTCGGTCCATACACAGTGAAGGTAAATCGAAGCGTTGTACCGAGGTACGGGGTCTTATTTACATGCCTAACAACAAGAGCTATACATTTAGAGGTGGCAGACTCACTCGACACCAGCAGCTGTATTAATGCCGTTAGACGATTTTCCGCACGCAAAGGCAAGCCGAGGAAATTTCACAGCGATAACGGGACTAATTTTCACGGAGCCGACAATGAGCTGAAAAAAGAATTCGAAAAATTGAAACAAAATTTAATTCAACAAGAATTTACCTCGACCGATCAGGAATGGACATTTAATCCTCCATTAGCAAGCCATATGGGCGGCGTTTGGGAGCGTTTGATTCAAACAGTCAAAAAGTGCCTAAAGCAAATGTTGACCACAAAAACTCCTACACAAGAAATGTTGACTACGTTGATGGCTG
>CM055403.1:6817856-6845258 GCA_029228625.1 Pseudolycoriella hygida | reverse complement strand
TGCAAGCTGGTTGGTGTTATTGAAGAGGACACCAAGATTAGGGTAAGATTTAATTGATTTATAAAAGTTGTTCTATTATAACCTCAAATTGTAATAGTTAGGGATCCGGTTAAGGGATCGTACGCCACCCACACTACTAGTCATAAGAAGAATAGCAGGAGAACTAATTGTAAGATTATTATAATCCCTTAGATTAAGAATGAGAGGTTAATTACGAAATTCGTTTATTTTAGGAATTTTGAAGCTACGTAATAAAGAAGTGAATAAAGCTATTGTTGTTAAAACGTCCGAGCGTTTATATTGGCAACGTTTTTCACCGTGGTCGCTATCAGAACCTTTAGCCTTCTCCTGACTAATCTCAAGTTACATCGATTTGTAACATTCTTCAAAATTCAATTATAAAAATTCATCGCACCACTCGTCAGGAATCCGGTGGAATACCTAATTGAAATCGGTTCGATTTAACATTGCGACTATCTAGTCAGTGAAAATAACCTCAAACAGTGAATTACAAGTTGTTGGACAAGTGAAATACGCGTAGTTCGATACGCTCAACATTATAAATAACTTTCATTAACGCTTCGGGTTGTGCATTATATCAAAATGGCAGATAAAAGGGGAGCGATCCCAAAGACCTCTGATTCCAAGCGAAGCACTCCGAAAGAGACCATATCTAGGCAAGCTAAGCAAGCGCCGATTTTTTCACGATCTGATAAAACTACAAGAACTCCACCAAATTTAAAAGATGCAACGAGTGTAGCTAATCAGTCGGTTTATTTATGTCAAATTTGCCTCGAAGTAGACGACATTGAAAAGATACAGTGCGACGAATGCACGTTTTGGTATCACTTTGCCTGTGCCAATTTGACTAAAGATGTTCTAAGTCAAGACGCTTATGCTTGTCGTAATTGTGTTGAGAAAAAGCAAAGCCAACAACAACAATTAGAACAAGACGCCAAGCTGATTGATGACACAACAGAAAATCCAACCGCACCACGAAAAGCTAGTTCCATTACGTCAACAGTTAGTCGAAGAGGTTCTCTTGCTTTACAAAGATTGGAGGAAGAACGTCAGTTGCTCGAAATGCGTGAACAGGAAGCGGCAGAGAGACAGCGTGAACGGGATAAGGAGTATCTCAATCAAAAGTATACAATCCTAGAGGACGACGCAATGTCTAAATTAAGCTTCGACGACCAAGAGGTTGAACATTTTGAATCGATACGACAATGGACACGAGATCTTCAAATTCACACAAACAGTAATGTGCTAGATAATAATGATGACCAAGTCGACCTGTCAAAAGTAATACCATTAAACAGCACAGTCCACAAAGGCCAAGATCAGGCTCAAGGAACTGCTGAATCTACTTCTAATGTAGATGTTAATAATGCGATATCGACACCTGAGTCGCGTCCCGTCGAAAGTCTGTTGCAGACTTCTGAAGCGGACAGAAGAAGCGATTTACCTGCTTGGTTGACTCACCCCAGTTTGGAAGAACCCGTTAGAACCCATTCGTGGTTCGGTCCGGGTGTAAGCTTATCGGCTTATCAACAAAACTTACAGTCAACTGCATTGAATCAACAAGCTAATGCCTTCACATTTGCACTTAAAGATCCAACTGAATCGATTACAACATTAGCAACGTTGTCTACGAGTCAGCATAATACAAATGTTCAAGGAATTTACAGCTTTCCACCAGTACCACCGAGTTCTTCAACAAATCATACTTACCAGCCATTTGGCACAAGTCAGTCGGTTGGTGGAAGTCAGTCGGTTGGTACAAGTCAGTCGGTTGGTGGAAGTCAGTTGTTTGGTGCAAGTCAGCCATTTGGCACAAGTCAGTCGGTTGGTAGAAGTCAGTCGTTCGGTACAAGTCAGTCGTTTGGTGCGAGTCAGCCATTTGGCACAAGACAGTCGTTTGGTGCAAGTCAGCCATTTGGCACAAGTCAGTTGTTTGGTGCAAGTCAGCCATTTGGCACAAGTCAGTCGGTTGGTGCAAGTCAGTCGTTTGGTACAAGTCAGTCGGTTGGTAGAAGTCAGTCGTTCGGTACAAGTCAGTCGTTTGGTGCGAGTCAGCCATTTGGCACAAGTCAGTCGGTTGGTGCAAGTCAGTCGTTTGGTACAAGTCAGCCATTTGGCACAAGTCAGTCGGTTGGTACAAGTCAGTCGTTTGGAGCACGTCAGTCCTTTGGTACAAGTCATTCGTTTGGAACGAATCAACCTTTCGGTGCAAATCAGTCCTTTGGTATAAGTCAGTCGATGATTGGTACAAATCAACCATTTGGAACGATTCAATCGCTCAGTAACAATCAGCAATATAACGCCAGCCCAACGTTCAATCAATCGTCATTTGCGAATAACTGTCAATATGCAACATCCAGTTCGACTATGGGAAACACCACTTACGTTCCGGGCGTCATGGAACAAATGACCGTCCCTGGAAGATTAACATCAGAACAAATAGCGGCACGCCATGTCATGCCAAGAGAACTACCTGTGTTCAATGGAGATCCACGTCAATGGTACGCATTCATCAGTGCATATGAAAACTCCAATGAAGCGTGTGGTTTCTCTAATAGTGAGAACTTGGGCCGATTACAAAAGTGTCTAAAAGGTGATGCAGAAACGGCAGTTAAAAGTCGACTACTTCATAAAGACTCGGTGCCAGGAGTAATTTCAACTTTGAGATTGTTATACGGAAGACCGGAATTGATAATGGAAGCATTACTTGGAGACGTACAAAAAATATCAGCGCCAAAGGAAGATGATCTACAAGCACTGATCAAGTTCGCTATGTCTGTTCAGAATTTGAGTGCTACAATTCAACATTGCGGAGCATCTGAACATCTTCGAAATCCAATGATAATTAACTCGATAGTTGACAAACTTCCAGCTATGCATCGTGTGAATTGGGCTTTTTATAAACAAACAATTGGTAATGTCCACATCGGTCATCTGGGGGATTGGCTGTACCAAATGGCGGATGTGTTAAGTCAAGTGGTTCGAACCAGTAAGCCAGCTAAGAAACAAGAAACACAAAAGGACAGCCACAAAAGTAAATCGGATGCATCAAAGACAAATCTATTTCTGAACACCCAAGTGGAGAGTACGTCGAAAAATAACAATCCAAGTATAAGTTCGTCGAAAGATACAAATACCAAAACTTGTCCAGCGTGTAATAACAGCAAATGCGCTACACTGGACAACTGTAGAAAATTTAAAGAAGCTACATTGTCCGAAAGATGGACAATTATCAAGAAAGGTAAAATTTGCGGTCGATGCCTTGGAACCCACAAGTTTTACCGATGTCAATCAAATCAAAGCTGTTCTGTGGTGGGATGCAAGGCCCATCATCATAAATTGTTACATAATTATGAATTACAATCTGAACAAACAGCACCAAGATCGTCCACAACATCAAAGGCCTCTAAAGAAGCCGAAACAAGAACTTGCAACTCCCAAAATTCGAAAATTTGTCCACGGACTGATAAATTCCGTATTGTTCCTGTCATGCTAAATCATAAAAACAAATCGATACGCGACTATGCTTATCTGGATGATGGTTCAAACATGACAACAATGGAGGACAGCCTAGCAGAAGAGCTGAATTTATCGGGCACGTCGAAAGAACTATGTATTGATTGGGCATTCGGACAGACGCACTCAGCAGTGGACTCAAAGATAGTATCCGTAAAAATATCTGGGTACTATGACAACGCTCCTCGTTTCAAGCTGAACAATGTACGAACAGTGAAGCATTTACACCTACCTACTCAGTCAATAACAACAAGTTGGATCGATCAATATGATCACCTTAAGAGTATTCCAATCGCCACATACGAGTTAGCGAAACCCAGGCTTCTTATTGGATTACAATATTCAAAATTGATCGCATCATTGGAAACAATTGAGGGAAAAGACGACGAACCGATAGCATGCAGAACACGGCTAGGATGGGTCGTACAAGGTCCAACGTATGAGTCAGACGAAGCCTCAAGTAAAGAAAAGTTCAGCATCAATATGTGCGTCTGTCAAAATAATGAGAATGCGCTTCACCAACTAGTCAAAAACTACTTCTCAATGGAACACCTGGGAATAAAAATTCCAGAAAACAGTTTAGAATCAAGAGAATCGCAACGGGCGAAACAAATCCTGGATTCAACAACTGTGAAAAAGAACGACCGATATGAAACGGGCTTGCTTTGGAAACATGATGATGTGGAGTTGCCGGATAGTTACAACATGGCTCTTAAAAGATTCATTTGCTTGGAAGCAAAGATGGCGAAGGATCCGGAACTAAAAACAAAATTGGTCAACCAGATGAAACAATTCGTTGAAAAAGGATTCGTCCGGAAGTTATCAAAAGACGAAGTGGAAAATTGTAAATATAGGGTCTGGTACCTACCGACGTTCCCAGTTTTTAACCCCAAAAAGCCGGAGAAAATACGTCTTGTTTGGGATGGAGCAGCGAAAGTAAAAAACACTTCGCTGAACTCGAATCTGCTTGCAGGGCCAGATGAATTGGTTCCGTTACCAGATCTGCTTCGTCGATTCCGGGAGCATAAGGTAGGAGTAACTGGAGACATAGCCGAGATGTTTCATCAAATTCGGATACAAGAAAGCGATCAACACGTTCAGAGATTCCTCTGGAGAGAAGATCGGTCGCTCGAACTTGACATTTACGTAATGATGGTCATGACATTTGGATCCAAATGTTCGCCGAGTTCAGCACAATACGTGAAGAATGAGAACGCTAAATGCTTCGAAAAGCAGTTTCCACGAGCAGTCGAGTCGATTATACATAACCATTACGTCGACGACATGATAGATGGCTCAAATTCTGTTGATGCAGCGGAGACATTGGTAAACGAAGTCAGAAGGATCCACAAGTCTGGTGGATTTGAAATCAGAAACTTTGCGTCAAACTCGATAGAACTACTTGAAAGACTTGGTGAAAATATTGTCCCCAGAAACAAAGATTTAAATATTGGAATTGGAACCGAAATTGGTACCGAACGCGTATTAGGGATGTTCTGGGACACAGCCAACGACAATTTTACCTACTCATTGAAGTTTACAAAAGTCAATGAAAATATGCTGAACGGAAAATATTGCCCTACGAAGCGAGAAGTACTGAGGATACTTATGTCGGTGTTCGACCCACTCGGATTTTTAGCAAACCTTTTGATTCACGGAAAAATACTACTGCAAGAAATTTGGAGAATTGGAATCGAATGGGACGAGAGAATTAATAGCCCGATTTATGAAAAGTGGAATCAATGGATACGTGCGCTGCCAAACGTTGAGAAATTACAAATACCTCGCTGGTACTCAACAAAATTGTCTTCGGAACGAAAGAAGACGATTCAATTGCACACCTTCGTTGATGCTGGTGCTGAAGCATGTTGTTCGGTGAGTTATTTAAGGATCGAAGATCATGAAGGAGTAGATTGTTGTATCGTCAGTGCAAAGACAAAGGTTGCACCGACAAAGCCAATGTCGGTACCTCGACTAGAGTTACAGGCCGCAGTGATTGGAACTCGATTAGCCAAGAATATAAAAGCCAGTCAGCGGTTGATATTCGAAAAAGAAGTTTATTGGACTGACTCACAAACGGTTATGGCTTGGATCAACTCCGATTCTCGCTATTATAACCAATTCGTCGCATTTCGTATTGGAGAAATCCTGGAAAAGACAGAAGCAAACCAATGGCGTTGGGTACCAACTAAGCATAACGTAGCTGATGAGGCTACAAAATCGAAAAATATCCCAAAGTTGACATCTGATTCTCGTTGGCTAAAAGGACCAGCATTTCTGTATGACGACGAACAATATTGGTTTAACAAAGACCAGGTCTTCAAGACCGAAGAAGAACTGAAACCACGCTTTGTTATGTCTGTTCGTGAAGTTCAGCTGCAACGGATCATTGATGTGGACAGATTCTCACAATGGAATCGACTGGTTCGTGCACAAGCGTACGTACTTCGGTTTGTGCACAATATAAAAAACGATACGCAACAACGTCGAATTGGCTTGTTAACTCAAGAGGAGTTAATTCAAGCAGAGAACTGCTTGTATCAACGCGCACAACGAGATAGTTTTATGGATGAGATTCTCATTTTGAAACACAACGGGAAAGTTCCATTGGCTCAACAGAAATCATTCGAGAAGTCAAGCGAATTAAGAACTTTTTCACCATACCTTGACAAGAACAACGTTTTACGTCACGCTGGAAGACTCGATGCTGCTGATGCGATTGCATATGACACCAAACGTCCAATCATACTCCCACGACGTCATCGTATAACTAAGCTTTTGGTCGATTCGTATCACAGGCAATACAAACACTTAAACAATCAAACGGCCCTAAATGAAATTAGACAAAAGTATGTCATCCCAGCACTGAGAGTGGTCATGAAAGGAATCCGAAATTCATGCCAAAAGTGTAAGAATGCAAACGCCACGCCACGAATTCCAGAGATGTCCGGGTTGCCACCGACTAGATTAGCGACGTTCGCGCGACCATTCAGTTTTACTGGCGTCGATTATTTCGGTCCATACACAGTGAAGGTAAATCGAAGCGTTGTACCGAGGTACGGGGTCTTATTTACATGCCTAACAACAAGAGCTATACATTTAGAGGTGGCAGACTCACTCGACACCAGCAGCTGTATTAATGCCGTTAGACGATTTTCCGCACGCAAAGGCAAGCCGAGGAAATTTCACAGCGATAACGGGACTAATTTTCACGGAGCCGACAATGAGCTGAAAAAAGAATTCGAAAAATTGAAACAAAATTTAATTCAACAAGAATTTACCTCGACCGATCAGGAATGGACATTTAATCCTCCATTAGCAAGCCATATGGGCGGCGTTTGGGAGCGTTTGATTCAAACAGTCAAAAAGTGCCTAAAGCAAATGTTGACCACAAAAACTCCTACACAAGAAATGTTGACTACGTTGATGGCTGAGGTGGAGAACATTGTAAATTCCCGTCCACTCACATATATTTCATTGGATGCAGTGGACGACGAAGCGCTAACACCGAACCATTTCCTTTTCGGCTCATCAAATGCGTTGACAACTATCGCTGATACTACGGCACGAGATTTGAATCGCAACGATTGGAAAGCTATCCAGGAGATGACTAATCACTTTTGGCGTAGATTTGTTCTGGAATACTTACCAGACCTCACGAAACGAACAAAGTGGTTGAAACAAGTGGAACCAATCAAGGTCGGTGATGTCGTTCTTGTTATTGACGAACGGAATCAAAGAAATACATGGCCGAAGGGAATAGTCCAAGACGTTATCGTAACAAAAGATGGATGTATCAGACAAGCTATAGTTCGATTTGGAAAACGTACACTGACGAGACCAGTATCGAAACTAGCTATTCTCGACGTGAAGCTGCCCAACGAAGGTAAGGAAGTTAAGCTAGACCTTTCGGAGTCGCTCAACGGGGGGAAGAATGTTGTGCAACACTGATCCATCAATCTACTACAATCAATTATCGTTAATTAATTGCCCGATGACCGCGGATTGACAGACGGAAATCGATAGAATAGAATAGAATTTATCTTTTTGTTAACAACTTAGCGTGCAGTAAATCACACGTTAAAATAGTTGAAGTAGAAGCGATAATTCACTTAGCATATCGCCAGTTTAATTAAAAAGTAGTGTGTGGTGTTGTGAGTTAGAAGTTAGAGAGTTAGAGAGTTGGAGAAATTTATCGTCGATTGGTGATCAGGTAAAAATTGTTGATCATCGGACGAGCTGTGGGAATAATATAAAACTTTTAAAATTGTTTAGTCATTCGTGCAGTATCCAGTTTTTGCAAGCTGGTTGGTGTTATTGAAGAGGACACCAAGATTAGGGTAAGATTTAATTGATTTATAAAAGTTGTTCTATTATAACCTCAAATTGTAATAGTTAGGGATCCGGTTAAGGGATCGTACGCCACCCACACTACTAGTCATAAGAAGAATAGCAGGAGAACTAATTGTAAGATTATTATAATCCCTTAGATTAAGAATGAGAGGTTAATTACGAAATTCGTTTATTTTAGGAATTTTGAAGCTACGTAATAAAGAAGTGAATAAAGCTATTGTTGTTAAAACGTCCGAGCGTTTATATTGGCAACGTTTTTCACCGTGGTCGCTATCAGAACCTTTAGCCTTCTCCTGACTAATCTCAAGTTACATCGATTTGTAACATCACTAATAACTCAGGAGGGGTAAAGGCCTTGGAGCCTTGGAGTCCAGTACTTAAAAATCTTTGTATCATTGGGGACAACCACACAATTTCATTTTTTAGACGCGTACGAAAAATAAAGTTCTTCGAAAAGGGGTCTTATGCGTTTACCACGACGAATCAGCAATAAAAACAATGTTCGTCCGTCCGTCTGTATATCTGTCACCGCGATAATTCGAGCAAAACTTGACCGATTTTTAAACACTTTTTTTGCCCTGAAAGATTATCGAAAAACCTTTTATGAGATTGAATCTGGGCATTGTCGGGCCAAGTGTATTTTTGTACATAACTTGAGTAGACCTTTTCCGGTTTTCAATTTTTTTTTGTTTGAAAGGCCTGGGCATGGCCGACAATTCTTAGAAGAAACCTTTCAGATTTTGAGCCCTAAAACTGAGTATCTACTAGGGAAAAACGTGTTCTTTCTATATTGATCGGGTAATTCTTTACCGATTTTCAAAGTCTTTTTTTCCTGAAAGATAAACAAAAAATTGAGTACTCGAATGAATTTGGGAGAAATCATTTCAAAACTTTCGAAGTTACGGTCGAAAAAGTCGTCAAAAACCTGGTTTTTTGAAGGTTGATGAAACTTTTAAATTCATATCTCTGCGAAATTAGAACAGAAATCGCTTTTCTAGGTTTTGAATGAATGATGTGGACGTAAGAAAATCACGAAAATTAAATTAGTAAAATTACCACGATATTTGGTGGTTTTTCGTTTAATGATTAGGTTTTTTGTGCAGTGTTGTAGAGAAAAAAGGGTCAAACTTTTTTGTCCATGGAAGTATGGGTCCGAAGCCTCTACTAAGTGCACTAGATCGGTTCTAAGTAGAGGTGAGCGGGCGGACCTAATTTTCGTGCCCGCAGGGCCAATGCCCGATATTATTTAAAAAAAAATGCCCGCCCGCCCTAGGCCCGAAATTTTTTTTTATGCCCGCTCGAATTTAAAAAAAATTAATACCTGCCCGATGCCCGCTCGAGTTTTTTTACGCCCGCTCGAGGCCCGCCTGAATTTTCTTATAGGCCTCTGTGCGCCCCCGAAATTTCTATAAGAATTTCTTTAAATCTGGATGGTAACGCCTATATGCGAAAGTCAAAAGACTACATATTTCATTTGAGTCGCGTTTGTTGAATTCATTTAATTTTATTTCATTCGATTACAATTCATTTTAAATGGAAAATTAATTAATTGATTAAATTGGTGGTTCACCAGCCTTCAATTCACTTTTATCCATGAACTGAAGTGGGAATTCGATTTGACTAGAAAGTGTTGACCGTGCGATGCCCGCCCGACATTTTTTAGGCCAGCCCAATGTCCGCCCGAAAAAATAATGCCCGCGGGCTCGGGCGGGCATCAGGCAGCCCGAATTTTCGGGCCGCCCGCTCACCTCTGGTTCTAAGATCGGCTCTTGTGCGATTTTTTTTCAACCTAATATCAAATTTTGTTTTTAAATTTTGGGCTGTTTTTTAAGGATATAGAGAGGCTTTTTGCGCCGTTCTTCGAACGGGTTTTTCAATATTGCCCTTTCGGCAATTTCCAATTCAATTTACTGTCGACGTAATATGCACTTAAGAGTTTACTTAGATACATTCGAGTCTTTTTGCCACATCTACTCTGATACGTACGGGTCCCTTGCATATGTTTTGAATAAAAATCTGGTAATCTTGTAGCCTGGTGGCTTAAAGATGAAAGCTAGGACACCCAACTCTCCTGCGTTACATTAGTCCGCCCATCATAACTTTACATGACTATTTCATGTATGCAAACAAATTGAACAGAATTTTTACATCTTGATTCAATTTTTGTCATATAAAAACACTCATTCCAGTATGTACTTTGAAAATGGAAAATGCTTCACGGAACCATATAGAATCTTGTTTTCAATGCTTGTCATGTAGTTTCAAAGATGTGGTATTAAGTACAGAACATTATTAAAATAGAACGTAGCATATAGATTCCATAATGTACGGAGTTAGTGTCGGGTATTTCTATGTGTGCATGAGTCTATAAAAATTTAAAATGGATCGATAAAATAACATATAATAGTGAAATTTCCAATAGACATTTTTAAAAACATCTCATAGGAATTGTGTATGCAAGGCACACAAATGTTGTTTGACGGTAGCATATAAAAGTTCATGCTCAATAATTGAAGTTTTGTAATGACTTCTTATATACAACATAAAGCGTTAGTTCGTTACGTGCAACTGCAAGCCGTCTACTAAAATTTTATGAGCACTAGCAAAATTTACGCTCGACAATGCGACTTACAGCTGTTTGATTTAGGCGGATTGGACATTAAATTTCACGGAAAACCAATCTGTTCACATAGCAAACAAGATTTTAAATTCATTTTTTTCTTATTTTAGGTGATAATTGAATAAACAATGCACTTATAAGTAAACTTGCGAAAGCGACAGAAAAAATTTTTAAGCCTCAAAACATAATTTCAGCTTCAACCCTTGCGTACAGTTGCCTGAAACTTTAAAATTCAGAATCAGTGTCCTCAAATCCTTTGACAATCCTTTTTTCATTGAGCACGATCAGGACTTAAATCCAAAAAAGTCTCTTAATAAATAATTTGTGGCCGTGCCCAGAGCATTCAAACAAAGAAAAAATTATGAAAATCGGGAATGATTTACTCGATGTATATTCGCATCGTATAGATGTAATAAGCGATCTGATGAAAGTGGGCCTCGCATGAGGAGGAGTTATCGCTCTCTGGATGTGTCCAAGGTGTCCTTCGATGCGTCGTTGTTATCGTTTGATAGTATCTACAATGCTTGCGAGATGAATGTTATGCTCAAGCTTTCAATGCTAATCTGTTAAAGCTGCTAGACGCTCATGCACTGCTGACACCTATTCGAGATAAAACTAATATGCCCACATTTTGTTCTAAACGTATTCGCGCCTGTTCCAAATGCTGAAATATTTTGAAAGACAATTATTTGATGCAGAATGGGTGGAATATAAAAATCGTAGTGACTATTTGCCCCGGGGGACAAATAGTCTTTTTTTGGCTATTTGCCCCCGGGGCAAATAGTCTTTTTTTGGCTATTTGCCCCCGGGGCAAATAGTCTTTTTTTAACTATTTGCCCCCGGGGTCTTTGATAGTCTTTTTTTGAATATTTGTCTCGGGGTATTGGCGAATAGTATTTTTTCGGCTATTTGCACCATAAAAGTACTCTGGATATGAAAACGCCTTGATTCATCTTTAAGAATGATGTTTATTGTTTCAATAAAAAAAAACAAAAATGAATCAATGAAATAAATGTTGTAGTTAATGAGTAAAAACAAAATTCATTTAATTTTTGCAAAAATTACAAATGTAATCAGTAACTGATTTGAGTGATTTGTGCCCCGTGCACGAAAAATGGAACCAATCAAGACAGATTACACACATCAACTGTGTGCCGTGTAAATTTTTCTTGCATTTTGCACAAGCAGCCCAATATTTGTTTGCATTGAGCCGTACAATTTCGTCAGTAATGTATTTTAAACATTTCATGTCCATGTGTTTCTTCAAAGAGTTTACGTTGATTCCATCATTACGTAAATGATTGAACATTATTGGGTCCTGTATAATGTCACCGTAGACAATCTAAATTTTCTGGATTTCTGTCGATGATTTGTTCGTCAGCCATCGAATTATTGTAATTGATTGATCCGACGGACTTAAATCCAAAAACTTTTTCTTAGCTGGAGGTCCACTATTAATTTTTTTGTCAACCTTTCGTTTCAATCCGATCACGGTTTGGCCGGATCCTTTTGGACGACCGATCGGTGATATTTTAGACGGCAATTTCATGAATGGAACGTCATTTGTCTGATTGTCTGTGGATATTGAAGTTGAAGCATCTGCTTCACTAGCTGATGGAACAGCACCACGAAATTCATGTGATGATGTTGCAGTCGAATCTCGCCGTTCACCGAGTACCAATGGTAAATGAAGTGCTTGATCAGCCATGAATCTTGAAGTCGGAGCAATTGCTTCCTTTGCTGATGGAACAGCATTAGGAAATCGATTTGATGGTGTTGACGTCGAATTTTGCTGCTCAGTGAGCGGTGATGGTGAAGTCGACGCTACTGCTTCACTCGCTGATGAACCAAACATTTCGTTTTTCAGCAAAGTCATTTTCTCCTTGAAATATTGATATCGACCGGTGGACATGCTTGCGCCCAAGTTACAGATTTCTTTTGAGACTTTAGAAATAATTTTAAATTCGTCGATTTCACTGGGTATACGCACCGAATGAACATGAATTGGCGTTGACTGCATCTCGCCATAAGCAGCTATTGCCGGCTGAGACTCCTGAAAGTAACGTTTTGTCCACCTCTCGCAGCATAACGGCGGCACAAACAAATTTTTCTTTTCAATTTACAACACTTTCATTACGTGTTTACATGTAACCTTGTACCCTGATTTAGAGTTAAGATTGTCTTTGCTCACTATTTGGGTTTTTTCACGCAATTTGAATTCTATTTGAATTTTTTTGAAAATGAATGGTGTCAGCAATCCGTGATAGCTAGAAAGAAAAATTTGTATTTCAGAAAGATCTTAAAACTATCAACTATATAACAATTTTCTTCATACTACATTCGCTGCGAAACTAGGGAATTTCCGTCTTCATAGACAACCACGAGAAACTAAGTGGATAATAAAAGTAAGAAATTTTTCCTTTTACGAAATGCCACAAAAACTAGGTGGCTAACGAAACTAGGAAGGTTTTCCTTGAACGAAATGTCACAAAAACTAGGTGGCTAACGAAACTAGGAAGCTTTTCCTTTTACGAAATGTCACAAAAAATAGGTGGCTAACAAAACAACGAAGTTGTTCCTTTTATGAAATGTCACAAACACTAGGTGGCTAACAAAACTAGGAAGCTTTTCCTTTAACGAAATGTCACAAAAACTAGGTGGCTAACAAAACAAGGAAGTTGTTCCTTTTACGAAATGTCACAAAAACTAGGTGGCTAACAAAACAAGGAAGTTGCTCCTTTTACGAAATGTCACAAAAACTTGGTGGCTAAGAAAACTAGGGAAGCACTATTCAACTGGTTGAATTGCATCGGTCTTTGCAAAATTGTGCATATTTCACTATTCGCACAAATTGATTGATTGATTCAATAAAAAAAAGAAAAATTAAAAACTTTCGTAATTTGATACGGAAATACTTACTTTGTTAACACAGGATCGTCAAATCGCTGTATCTCGAGGCGCATTGTTGATCTGATAGCGCTAATATCTTTTTCTGAAGCCAAAACAGCCACTGATGTAGTCACATTTCCGAAAAATGTCAAAAGATTTGCGTTTCTGTTTCCAATTTGTTTCAGTGTTCGATTGAATCTTTCTGTGCGGTTTTTGGTGGTGTTCATGAAATTTGCGTGTGTATTGCGGCCATACATAGTCCACTCATCTTTGATGCCGTGCCAATTTTTATCGAAATACTGAGTGACGTTATCGAGCTTCAGGCTACGCAGCTCTCCGTATGTATCGGTGTATTCTTCTTCAGACCTTGAGTAAACGATCCGTACTATTACCTCCAAGGCTGCGATTCGTTCCGATGCAGAAATGTCTCGTTTTGCTGTGGTTATCTCGCGATTCAATGTTACCATCATATGGTACAAACAAATCTGTAGTACAGCCGATGGGAATTTTTCGGTATAAATTCCTCTGCCTGCGAAGTCCTTGTCGCCGATTATGACTGTGGTTCTAGTCCAAGATTCGTTGAATTCCTTAAATTTATCCAACATCGCACCTATCGCTTGTCTACATTCGCTGCGGCAGATGTAGAGACTGATAATTTCCGTTTCACCGTTACCATCGACTACTTCAAAAATTTAAGGTATTACACATCCTAGATCTTGTCTCACTGTTTCCAATGAGTCACCACATGAGAAAATCTGCTAAAGGTGGAAACGTTGCTGAAGATGTAAAAATCGCAAGAAAAATCGTCAAAACAGTAAAAGTATACTTTTACGAAAAAGTAATTTTTTAGCGCTATTATGACCAAATATTCACCCAGTGATTTCCATTTTAATCGCAATTCAATAGAAATTAATAAAGTCTTCCAAAAAAAACTCACGTTTTCACCATTCAGACACTTTTTGAGGCTTTTTTCAAAGTTTTTCGTCTTTTAGCGCTACTTGTAGCGATCTATCGTTACAAATACATTCTAAAAGTATCTCACATCTTACAGCTTGTCCATTTCTTTCCAAAAAATTTACAAATGTCACTTTTTAGCGCTATTTTGACCAAATTTCACCCAGGAGCTTCCAATTTCCTCGAATTTCGTAGAGTTTCATATGCATTGATGATACCTTTATATGAACCCGCTTTTGTACCATTTGGACACTTTTCAGATACTTTTTGAGGCTTTTTTCGTCCTATTTTCGTAGCGCTACGAATAGCGCTGTAGCGCTACAAATATCTTTGAAAGCATCTTACATCCTAGAACTCGTCTCACTCTTTCCAACGAGCCCCCAAACACTAAAATCGATTAAGATTACGATACTTTTCGGAGGATGTGAAAATCGTCAAAAAGCCTACCAAAAGTATACTTTAAGTATGCTTTAAAAACCCACCATTACATCCTACACTGTACTTCACATCCTCATAGCTTCCGATCAAAGCACCCAAATTGGGCAAACTTTTCTTTGTTTGAAAGATCTTTGATTTCTCTATGATGTGACATACTTTCTAAATTAAAAGGGATGGCAAAAGGCTTCACAAAAATCCTCCCTCACATCCAATTCCCGAAGAATTTCCGAGGGAATTGGATGTGTTGGAGGATTTTTGTGAAGCCATTTGCAATCCGTTTACATTTAAAAGTATGTCACATCCTAGAGAAATCAAAAATCTTTCAAACAAAAAAAAGTTTGCCCAATTTAAGTGCTTTGATCGGAAGCTATGAGGATGGGAGATGCGGGAAATGATTAAAATTAAAAGAATTTTTGATTTTTTAGTTTAAGTGACTGAGAAATAATGTAATGTATTTTCTCATTGCAGACAAACTGAAATTCAATTAAAGTTAATTTTGGTTCTTGTCATTTGAATGTACGAGTTATTGTTTTTATCCTAATTCATTGCTGCATACAATTTAGTATGTCCTAAGAATAAATAAGCTAACTTCAACAAAATTGTAGACTCTAAAAATATTTTACTTTGAATATTTTATGATTGAAAATTTAATGCCTGCAAATCAAGCAAATCCTGCAAAGTTGATTTTGGTCTTCTTCAGTGCATTTGTCAGTTTCGTCAATCCTCCTATTCCGTGAGTCTCACATCTCACATTCCATGTTTCTATTCTCATATCCTTTATCCGTTTCCGAGTCGTTGCCGAAGGCCTCCCAGCATCCGAATTAGACCGCATATTGTCTCTTTCCTCTCCTGCTTTCGTTGCAATAGGTTTTACACAATCGCTCGCAGCCATGTGTCTCAGAGCCAGGCCAAGCTTCGACCCCAAGGAGGAGCAATTTTGTTTTGTGATGGAAGCCCAACTGACTGGGGCTATGTATGCTTGTATGTATGTCTTGCCGATGAGATCATCCGCCACCATACTAAGTCGCCACCCCATCTTGATAGCGCCTAACTTACTTCGCCCCTTCCTATACGTGACGTTAAGATGCTACACGAATACAGTCCCCCTCATCCTTATGCTAAGTGACCTACACTACTACACTACTGCAGCGTTCATGTGGGTTGCTCACTATACAGGTGTCACCACAGGTAGGATAGGGTGTAGGAGTAGGTGGACAGAGGCTAAGGTACATAACGAGTACTATATTACGTATAACACACCATTTAACACCCAAATATGCTAGATGCGGCACTGAAAATAGTAAAAATCTTTAAAATTCCGAAAAAATCTAAAAAAATATTGATTGCTTCTCCCTTGGTAATTGCATATGCTAAAGAGTTAATGCCATATTTAGCTAATTAGATACGTTCGAATCTTTTTGCAACATCTAGTCTGTTAATTACCACATCTATTCTGATGCGTACGGCAGAGGTCTGCATGGTTAACTGTTTCACTATTTATTTTCTGGTTATTCGAGTAACCATTGAATTTTGATTAAAGTTACCACTATAAAAGAATGGTTACTCGTAGAACTATCCCAAAAATTGGTACTCGGAAATACTATTAATTTATGGTAATAGAAGTAACCAAATATTTTTGGTTACTCATTTAACTACAAAAATTATGGTTGTATGTTTAACCATTTTTTTCCTGGTATTGAATTCAACCATTTATTTTTTGGTTAAATATAATACCAGAAATTTTGTGGTAAAATGCCTGGAACTTCCAAACATTTGAATAAATTTGAAGGTTTTCAAAATTACCAAAAAATATTTTGGTCAAAATTACTAAATTAAATTTGGTTTAATTTTTTACCAAATAAAGTTTAGTTTTAAAACTAACTATAAAATTTTTGGTTAAAAGTAAAACCAAAAAATTTCGTGGTAATAGTTAGAACCACATTTTTTTTGGTTGCACCGATTACTATATTTTGATTTTCAAAATTTAGTTTTATGAAAAACTATTAAAATAACGTAGTACAATTTTAAACCATTTTCCGAAATGAAAAAGATAGTGAAACAGTTAACCATGCAGATCTCTGGCGTACGGGTCCCTTGCATAAGTTTTCATAGTGAACTTGCAGCTAAAAAATAATTGGAAGGATTTTTTAAATTCCATCAGTGCAGCGTCGATTGTAATTCAAAAACGTGTAATAAGCTTTTTTTTGTTCGTTACGAGTTTTCCAATGTCCTGTGCGTAAAATTAGAAATCTGAAGGGTTAGAGAAACCACCGAAAGTATGTCTATGTTCCTAATTTTTGTGTAGATTTTGAAGAAACGTTGCAGAATCTGTAGTGAATATCTGAAAAGGTGAACTATGAACGAACCACCGTAGCCGTGGTTATATTTCGTAGGTCTTTCATTATGATTCTACAATAGTTGCATCGAATAGAGACGGAAAGTTTAGTGTTTCTATGACGATGTAATATTCCCATAGTTACGATACAATCACCAATCAATTGAATTTTCCGTTTGTTCAAATAAATAAATGAAGAACAGTGCTAAGTTTCAATACAGCGAATTAATTAAATCAATCATACAATAGTCATGAGTCAGAAGACTTCACTCAAGGAGTTTGTGACAGAAATTGAAAAGAACAGCAAAGAGGTTGAACGCTCTAAAACAGGTAAAAAATGTTGAAATGGAATGCAAGTTAAATTATTAGTTTTTCATGGAAAATGTTCTTTTCAAAAGCGTTTGGTAGATTCAAAATTGGTAAAGAAATGCAGCCATGGGGTAAATGCTTTTTTATTTTTTTGATGCTAATGACAAAACAAATCATGTGCCATGCTACAAGAATTAACACAGATTTACGACACCGATATTCATAATACCACTTTACGGTTCATGAAATTATATGAATTTATAATACGAGTGCTTTCATTTCATATCTAGCATCAGAATTAGTCGGAGTTTAGAGAAGAACCGTCGATTGCTTTTTACTTACATGTGAGATATCAAATCACAGTAACGCAAAATGTTTTAACTTTGAGCGATTTTCGAATTTGTACGCTAAAAAACTTTCATTTTTTCACTCAATTCACGCGTCAACGGCTTATGTCAAAAAATACTGATTTTCATGTCACGAAGCATCAGGTGTGAAACTAATAGTATTACTTTATTTATTTATTTATTCATTTCATCAATGGCCGAGGCCCCCTGACTACTTACAATTATACATGAATTCGACAGGAAAAAAGACTTATACAATGTAAAAAGCGAAAAAAGAAAACGAGAACACTCGACTTAAAAAAAGGAATAATAATAAATTGTAAAATAGTGACATCATGGCAGTTCCAGAGAAACAGCGAACAGGAACCTTATGAAAAACGAGACGTGTTGTAAAGAATATTGATGATTGTGCGATTCTGGCATACTAAACGGTGTAGGCTTGAAAAATGATCCATCTGAAAAAGAACGGATTAGCGGAGTCTAGTCGACTAGACTAGACAGTAGCGTAAGTCGTGTAGACTTCGAAACGTTTTGAAAGTCGTGAGACCCGGAAGACAAATCAGAATTTGATTCGATTCGCCTAAGCGTAAGAGCCTAAGCTTCAGTAATCATGATAACTTTGTCTTACCGTTCAGCTTAACCGGAATTTTCATTGGTTCACGATCGTCTTAAAAGATTCTCGCGAAATGCCCTGATCCAAAGCTGCGAAAAACGGTTAAATTCGATGCACATGTTATTAATCGGTTCGTGATAACCGTACTTAGTTCTGTGAAATAAAATTTAAAAAAAATCAAATAAAAAATTCAAATTAAATAAAAAACATCAAATTTGAAATCACGAATGAATGAATAAATTTATTAGCAATGCTATTGGAAAACTTTACAAAATTGTTTACAATTTCGCATCTTCAAATTATTTAATATGCAAATTTTATATATTCTACCAGTTTTTGCTTGAAACTATTGAAATTAAAATCATTTTTTATTTCAGTTGGCATTTTGTTGAAATCTGTCAGACCTTTATTAAGTAACATTCTTTTTGTAGACACTTTTTCGACCCTTGGGATTCTGAAATCATTTTTGTTCCTAAGATCTCGTGAATGTATATCACGGACGTAGTTGGCTCTTTCAGTTAGGTATGTTGGTAGCAGATTGTGTTTTAATTTAAACACAAAAATCATTGCTCTGTACATTACACGTTGTTTTACATTCATCAGCTGTAGAATTTCCAACATTTCTGCTACTGGAGTTCTCCTTTTACATCGAAGGACAATTCTCATTGCCCTGTTTTGGAGCTTTTGCATACGTTTGAAGTCACCAGTTTTACTGTATGCGATTATTGAGGCACAATATTCAAAGTGTGGCGCTATGATTGACTTGTATAACGTTAATGCATGTTCGTAGGTCAACTTTCGCCGTATTCTAGCTAGAAATCTAATCTTCTTTGCTGATTTCTTGCAAATGTAGTCGATGTTGTGGCTCATGTTCAGCATGTAGTCTATCATGACCCCAAGATATTTCATCACGTATACTCTTCCAATAGTTTCATCATTAATTCTTAACGTTATCGGGTGAGTAACATTTGCCGCATTTAAAACCATGAACTTTGTTTTGTCTGAGTTCAATTTTAGTTTATTTGCACATAACCAATTTGTAATTCTTTCTAAATCGCTATTAATTTTCTCATTGATTTCATTTATGTCATTTCCACTATAGTACACTAGGGTGTCATCAGCAAATAGAAAAATTGACATAAAAAGTAAGCATAGTTTGATGTCATTGATATAAAGCAGGAACAGGATCGCAGCTAAATTTGAGCCTTGCGGTACACCCAAATCCACTTCTATCTCATTGGATGTAACTTTACCAATTTTTGTGCACTGAGTTCTGCCATGCAAATAGCTTTCAAACCATTTCGACAAGCTACTCGTCCAAAGTAAAGACGAAAACAAAAACAAAATCATCAGTTGTCTAGCGTTTTACGAATTCTCTAACGGTGACCGTGTCAGGCCAGAGCTTTTTGTTGACCACATCGTTAAACAGTTCTGATACAAAGGTAACCGTGTCCAAATCTACATTGGGTGAAGCCAGTTTCTTGCATGACACATCTTCAATTGACGATATTACATTATTCCGCAGTAGATAATTGGTAACTTCTTCTTCGGTAACTGACGGATGCAAGTTGGACACATGAGCAATCTTATGTGTGTCGATTGGCGATACAATGTTTCGTGGAATAGAATGTTTTCGCGTTTTATTAGGCGAATTATTGACTCTAGCGGACACTTGCTCGGCAATCAACGTTGAAGTTAGCACCTCGGCGAAGGAACTGGAAGCTGTGGGATTTACCGATGGGTCAGTTGGATTTTCTATAAAATCTGCGGTATTATGCTTCAGTTCAGGCTGAGAAACATCAGATTGTTCGGTTACAGATCTGGTCATCAGGTGCGACTCATTTGTACCTGATGAATTACGGAACTGATTGTCGGGCATCTTTACATTTTTTGGGGAATTATTCAAATCATTGGCATTTTTTATGTCACCTATAGCGGTCGGAGACTTAGTTGTCATAAACACGGAACTTGAAGTCGGTTTTGCACTAAGAATCGGTTTACGGTTACGGTTGGCAGCACGAAGTGAACGTTGGGCATAAAATGGCGATGACGTTGGAACACCTACAGTGGAATTGAATTTACTGAATTGAGAAGACGAAAATTTGGACGAGCTCATTTGAATAATGCAGCTGTCACAGAACCATTGAAGATTCGGCATTAGTCGATAATGCAACAACGCATCATTATTAAAATTGACACATTGAGCGTGATAAATTTGCCGACAAATTCCATCGCAAATAATTTTATTTGGATTGTCATTTCGGAAGCCGTTATCACACACCGTACAGTTGTTCATTTTCAAAAAGTTGTTCAGCAAACCGATGGAATCCAATTAGTCAAAAGATGTGACAGCGCGCGGATTTATCTAAGTGACGTTAAACTTTCGTAATTTCTTACGTTATCACATTAACCAAAACTAACTAAATTGATCAACAATTACACAAAATACGAATTAGATACAAACATAACTCGATTACACTTCAACACTGCATGAATTCACGAATCGGTTGCACAAAAAATAACACTTCAACCATCAAAATACCAAGAAAGCCAACAGGCTGAGCACGACCGACACACTAGCACGATATAACACTACTTGCTTAATAGCTTAAGCATTGTGCCATGAAAATTACTATACTTTGACAAGAAGGGGAAAACCAGATTAAAAACATTATATACAACCATTGAACGAATCATATCACACATGTTTTATTAATTTCAACAATATAGAAAGTCAAAGAGCTTCAAATAGTAACATTATAATGGACAACTAGCTAAAAGTTGGTATAAATACAAGGCACTTGTGTGAAATAAAATGAGAGCAAATGCAAGCGTTAAGCGTTAAGTATTTTATTCTGGTAGAATTACTAGCACTTGCGTGTTTTGGATAATATCCTTCCAGTAAATTAGAAAGTAGTGACATGATTATCTTGATTAAAAATGGCTTGATTTCCAGGTTGAAAAAGAACAATCTGGCAACAAGCAAATGTCAAATTAAATTTTGGGACTTGAGATATTAGCCAAAGGGTGACTGTTTTTGACATCCGAGCCAAAGGCGAAGTATGCAAATACCCTTGTCAAAAAAAGTTTCCGAAGCGAGTTGCTTGAAAATTCACGAGTGAGTTTCCGAGTTCACAATCTCTAAAAATGAATTATTTTCCCGACAACTTAAGAGTTTTTAAAACATTTAAATTTAGAGTTAAGCTTAAAGTTATTCAAGACAGTGATTTTTAGTCTGTTAAACTGCTCTCTCTCTCTCTCTCTAGTCATTCGTTTTAAATTATTTTTTTTCTTTCTATTCTAATGGCATAGTCCACGACACTCTAAAATGCTTATTGACAATTGCTACAATTATTATTTTCAATCTTATGTTGTTGTCCCATTTATAGTCAAAATGTTCCTACATTGTATTCCGCATATAAGATATCATGGAATGATGAATAAATGAATTTATGCTACTTTATTCTCTTTGCCATATGGAAAGAAGTTCTCAATTCATGAATATTTACCCACCATCAAACAAAAAACCACAACAACACAATAAAAATTTAATTTTTTCTCGAATTTGTTTGAAGAATAGATCAAAACGAAAGTACACATGTTGACTGTCATAATTTCAAAAACCTGCTCACATCATTCGAACATTCAACGGTTTCAACCGTTTCGACTATGTTGATACTAAAACGGTGATAATGACATTAGTTATATGTAATGAGTTTTGCGGATAGGACACAATGTTATTACATGTGGACACAATGCTATTACAGTTGGACACAAATATTGAAAGAAACGTTCATGTAATAACCGCATTACAATGGGGGAAATATACATGTATATTGACATCTTTCCATATGGGACAGCAACATCGTCACCATAATTGATATCAGTTGTTTTGGAAGAAGTAATAAAGGACTTGCGTCACGTTTCCCTTTTCTGTCGTGATATTTGGCTAGCGCCACGGCACTTCGCACGGCTGCCATAGCTTATGGCGGCGACCCTCACTTATGCATACATAAATGTTCACAGTTTCTTCCTCTACAACCCTAGCTCATACAAAATTTGGCGTCATGGCATTTCGTGCGACGCTTTCCGTATCTGCGAAGATCGCCATTTTAAATACGTCACCATTCCAAGGTGGACATTTTATGAGTAATGGTTCTTCTGGAAATTTTTATTTTCTTGTAATTTTGGAATTTCCTAGAAATATTTATTTTCTCAAAAATTTAGATTTGGAGAAAGAATTGGAATTCTTCAAAAATTTAGATTTTCTTCATAATTTTCAATTTTCACACGAAAACTTTAAATTTCTTGAAAATTCAATTTTTTCGAAAAAAACTTTCATTTTCTGAAAACTCAATTTATTTTTGAAATAACCGTTAGGGTATCTTCATTTTCATCATCTTTATTGACATTATCATCCATTGTTTTGATTGACGGCTTTGACAGTACTTCAGTTAATTTTTTAAAATTTTAGATTTTCTAGTTAAGTATCTAACAAATTATCGTATTGCTTCCATTAAAATAATGTCAAATGTAATCAGATCTAGATCATTTGTTGTGCTGCGTTTAATTGTTGAGTTTTGAATCTTTTTTTAATAAATAATTTGCTGTATCCATCAAAAAATCGCTAATTTCTACCGTGTGAAAAGTGTTTTAATACTTCCAGCTTCTGCAATTATTATTTTGCTTTCTTCTAGTGGCTTTTCGAGAATTTTGTTTTTATTAGAAACTTTTATCTATTTAGAAAAAGTTGTGAAATTTTGTGAAGTTTCCAATTAATTTTTGTAATCAAAAAATGTAATTTAATTTGTGGTCATCACGTGAATCTTCCGATTTGTGTTTTTGCTGACAAATGACATGACATGGCTAATTTGTTTACATACATTCTTCCAAAAGCGGCAACACCGAATTGGAATTTATTCATTGTTTAAACCCACAAAAACAACTCTCGAAAGACATAATTGTCCGCTAGGTCGGAGATTTGCGACTTTAATACTAAAACGTATGCAAGGGTGTGCAATTTTCTCCCGACTACCATTTCCCCGTACAAACGTTGTCACCGTGCTACTATTTCCCCGTAAAACCGTTTCTCCCGTCCTACAATTTCCTTCTCACTACTGTCTTACCCGTACTACCATTTCACCCGTACTACCATTTCCCCCGCACAACCGTTTCCCCCTCACTACTGTTTTCCCCGTACTACCATTTCTCCATACAACCGGTTACCCCCGTACTGCTTCTTCCCCCGAGCTGCCCTACCAATACTGGTGACTTTTACTAACAAAACTCTAAGACTTTGCCAAAGAAACCTATCGCCCTATTGGTGAAAATGTCGGGCAGTTGGACATTAGGTCAATTTTTATGCTTTTAAAATTATTTTCGAATGCATTTTCACCAATACTGGTGACCTCTACTCACAAAACTCTGAGACTTTGCCAAAGAAACCTATCGCCCAACTCCCAGACATTCGAAAATAATTTTAAAAGCATAAAAATTGAAAAGGAAGGTCCTTCGTTCTCTATCTCTAGGTTCCCCTTGTTGATTTCTCTTGCCATTCGAAGTTAGGTCTGCATTGCTTTTTTGGGTTATAAAAGGCAATGCAAAACAGTTTAGTTTCTCGGAACTCTTCAAGCAGGTCGGACGTAGATAGATTCACATGGGAATCTCCTTTTGCATTGCCTTTTTTTGACTCATAGATGGCAATGCAAAACGACTTTTTGCTTTAGTTCCTCGGAACTCTTCAAGCAGGTCGGACGTTGATAGATTCGCATGGGAATCTACTTTTGCATTGCCTTTTTTTGATTCATATAAAGCAATGCAAAACGACTTTTTGCTTTAGTTCCTCGGAACTCTTCAAGCAGATCGGACGTAGATAGATTCGCATGGGAATCTACTTTTGCATTGCTTTTTTTTTGAATAATACTTTTGCATTGCTTTTTCTTTGGCTTTCGGCTTATAAAAGGCAATGCAAAACGACACTTTGCTTCAGTTCCTCGGAACTCTTCAAGCAGGACGGACGTATGTTGGTTCACGCTGAAAATTTGTGATCGACAATTTACAGACAGACAAACAGACAGAAAAACAAACAAACAGACAAACTTTTGACTTTTATAATTAGTAATAATTAGAGATTAGAAAGTTTGTAAATTGTTGTTTGGACCCGTACGAAGTACAAAGGTCCTATACGTTTACTACAAACAATTGTATTGTAACATGGGGTAGGTCGAGGTGGGAGTTGGGGGTATGCATCTATTAACGTCTAAATATGACGAATCAGCAATAAAAAAAATGTCTGTCTGTCTGTCCGTCCGTCTGTCCGTCCGCCTGTCTGTCCGTCTCCACTTTTTTTCCAAACGGCTCAACCGATCAGCCTAAACTTTGTACTTTGTACATGTATTACATATGGACACTATAGTGCGAGATTGGATAAAAGTCCCAGGGCGCTGATTCATGTTTCCATGATGATTTCATTCACAGTGACACAGAGCATTTATTTTCGTTATTCACAATAACCTGGACTAATAAATCGATAATAGTCGAGTGTGTGGCATTGTATTGGGTATGTATACGAGTTTGCATTAATAACTATTGTGCGAATAGTCACTCTATAATACTGTGGCTATTCGCACATTGTGCGAATAGTCACTCTATTATGGACATGCTATAAAGTGAGTAACTCTAATTCATGAAAAATTTGGCGCCGCTGCATTTCGTGCGGCTGCCATAGCAGGCGGTGGCGGCTGTCACGGTTCCATCTGAATTCCGCCTCCGGCCACAATCTAAAAATTTTGCTCATACTTGTGCCTTATGCATTTATATGACGCCTTTTAAGTTCCCTGACGCTTCCCCCCCCCCTTTCTAAAATCCCATATGGCGTGAAATGCTCAGTTATCAGGCTGTTTTCGAGCGTGAGCTAAAAAACCGTTTTTTCCACAAGTACCAATGGAACCAGTTACTAACTAATTAACGTTGTTTTCATTAATTTTGACTTCTGTGAAAATGCCCTTTTTGTATTGAAAATGATGATATTGTAAAGGTCATAACTCCGGATACACTGAACCGATTTCAGTGAGTTTTCCGAGGGTACAACGAAAGGGGGAAGCCAAAATATAGCTGTATATATAATTTTCTTAGTTTTTTCATCGCATGTGGATTTGCCTCATGGGCGCATTGCTACCGCGCGCCCATGATAAAATTTAAAAGTTTTCTAAAACATTTTCATCGACTTTATTCCATTTTGAAATTGGTTTACCTTCTACATGATACGTAAGTGCTTTTCATTAACATAATCGTTCATTTATTTCTAGTCAAACTATCGCATGTCATTAAAAAATTGCAAATCAAAGTTAATAGACTATTTAACTCCTCAACTATGTAGCCGATTGGAGAAGTGCATTGATATGAAATCAATAAGTGAACTTCAAGGAAATAACAGCACTTTTGATGTAGACATAAGTTGTTGTACTCCAACCGAGAACGATAATGACCACGAATATGATGTTGAAGGTATATTACGATAAGTGTATAAACAATTGATCCAATTCTATGCTAAGAGTTTGAGTTACAATTGAGTGGAATTTAGATGCTGATGAAAACGAAACCATTGCATGTAGTTCAAGTGAACAATTTGAAGTGTATTTTCAACCACGATGTAAGCCAAGGAAATCAGCTGATCCGAAGAGAAGTTGGATGGCAAATTATTTGAGAAAGCCGAGAAACGATAGAATTATGTGGGAGTCAAAGTTATACAAATTTGAACGGAGCTATAGTGGAAAATCTCTGTCGAACAAAACCGAAGAACTTATGGACTTGGTACTTAATTTGCATACTTATTGTAGCAATCAAGAAGGATGTGATGCGAGGATGGAGGAAGGAATTGAGAAGTTTCATTTCATTTCATGTTTGAAGGGTTACTAACTTCAAAACGTACACACATTTATTGGGAATTTCTGAGATGATTTATTCAAGTTAGAACCTTGCGATTTCACGATAAATCCAAAAAACCCTTTTTAAAAGGGAAATGTGACGCGAGTCTTCGTTTCTTCTTCCTGATATGTATGTTCATATATAAGTAAAACTCACGATCTTATTTCTATCATGAAATAAAATTATTTTATTCCTTTCCTAAAACTAAACACAACTGCTATTGATCACAGTTCAATACGGTCTGAGGTATAATCGATTTTATATAAAAACATAACCAAAGACCCGTACGTATCAGAATAGATGTGACAAACAGAATAGATGTGACAAAGTGACTCGAACGTACCTAAATATACAAATAAGCAAACAATCCAACGTTTTCTGTTCTTTTATAACTGTAAGAATTTCAAAGATCCATAGAAATTACCCAAGGTAAAGTCAAAGGCGCTACCGAAGTAGGTCTCAGACCATTTAAAATTTAGAAAAGCTTATATCCAAGGACTAAGTCGCTTTTCCCTCAAACCCAGAAACACGTGTTATCTAAAATTTTATTGTCTACAACTTTGTTCTTGGAAGCAACTTTCTACCTCTCATAGTTCTGGAGATCTGAGTCATCCTGCCCAATTATGGAAGTGGCCATATACCAGGATTGGGCCATATTTCCCCAAAATCCTGAAACACGTGTTCGCTTAAATTAAATTCTCTACAACTTCGCCTTTGGAACCAACTTTCTAACTCTTATAGTTCTGGAGATCTGGGTCATCCTGCCCAATTATGGAAGTGGCGATATACAAGGATTGGACCATATTTCCCCAAAACCCTGAAACACGTATTTGCTTAAATTTAATTCTCTACAACTTAGCCAATAGAACCAACTTTCTAACTCTCATAGTTCCGGAGATCTGGGTCATCCTGCCCAATTATGGAGGAAGCCATATACCAGGATTGGACCATATTTCCCCAAAATCCTGAAACACGTGTTCGCTTAAATTTAATTCTCTACAACTTTAGCTTTGACAGTAAATCTCCATATTGCATAGTTAAGGAAAGATAGACGAAAAGCTGTTTTCGTATATGGCCAAGA
>CM055403.1:6791141-6817356 GCA_029228625.1 Pseudolycoriella hygida | reverse complement strand
CTTACACAAATCATTGCGATTTAAATGGCCTAAACGACGATGCCATAACAACATTTCACTTACATCGGCAGTAAAAAGGCAACAATTGTTAGACACATTGAGCAAAAACATGTTGTTTACGTGACGACCAGTAGCGGTTAAATTCATTCCAGCATCAAAAATTTGACAGCCTTCGTTTCGGAATATAACTGTGTGACCCTTTTGGCATAACTGGGAAATTGACAACAAATTCGACGAGAGATCCGGTACGTGCAAAACATTTCTAATTGAAATTTCATTTTCGACTCCATCTATTGAAACATTGACTTCAACAACACCAGCAGCTTTCACTTCCAATTTCTCATTATTTGCAGCAACAATATGATCGATAGGTTTATTTAATGGATTTTTCATCCAATCAGCCCGTGGTGACATGTGAAAAGACGTTGCGGACTCCAAAAACCATTCGTTGTCATTTAAAACTGCTGAAGAAACAACAAATGCACCTCTCTTGATTTTATTTACATTTTGCGTTGACATTTGATTCTTCTTCTTTTCAGGACAGTTAAAGGACTTGATGACACACATAACATTGAATCCGTTGTTGACTTAGAGATGGCTCTGTAGTCACAGACTTCATTCCTCTTCTTTTAGCTTGACTTTGTTTACCCTTCGATAGGTAAAATGCCTTTGAATCAACATTCGCATGCTCACCTGATTTTACGTCTTGCAATAATTTCGTCTTAATTGCATCTCCGGTGATGGACATTCCGGAATTTTCGATCGCCATGATCATTGGCTGATAATATTCTGGCAAACCAGCCAACATGAACGTCCCAATCCATTCGTCTGCAACGTCACAATTGATTGCCTGCAATTTATGTGCGGCATTCATAATAACTTGCACATATTCTTCCACATTTGCACAATCAATCAACTTCGTCGTTGTCAATGTTCTAATTAGACAAACACGTCGCGTTAAACCGGAATCACTAAAAAACGCTTGAAGAGTGTCCCAAATCTCCTTAGCGGATGTACACTTTTTGATATGCACATAGTTCGTGGGATGTATTAACAAAATTAATTTCGATTTAGCTTTCACTAGATTTTTGGCATCAGTAGCACTTCCTGTAACGCAATCCCATAAACCTTCATGTTCGAGATAGGCTTTTACTGCAAATTGCCACGTCACATAATTATCACGACCGGTGAGCTTATCAATGGCGGGTAGAAATTGTTGATTGGTCGTCATTCCGAAAAAATAATTGTCTTTTTGTCACTTTTATACAGCGAAAATATACATATTCGAACGCGAACACTTGTTCACTCAAACTCTTTCTTCCAATAAAACTATTAGCCCATAACCTGAAGTAATATTGGGAATTAAATTTTACACTTTTCAGTGGAAATTGAAACGAACTGTTTCAGCGTGTAACAAAGAGTAATTTATTTAATGCTTTGCAGTGCCTCTATATAATTCAAGATGGACTGGTATGAACGTTATGAAGTTGTCAGCATTAGATCAATTCACAATAATCCTTAATTCAACATGATTGGCTCGACAATTTGCGATCATTTTCAACAACGTTCGAGGAAAAATGCATGGCGTTTGCAATATGCAAACATATGCAAGGGACCCGTACGTATCAGAATAGATGTGGCAAACAGAGTTGATGTTACGAAAAGACTCGAACGTATTTATGTAAGTATTGCTGAGAGGGCAATATTGAAAAACCCGTCCGAAAAAAATGTTCATCTCAATTTTTTACACAACATAGTAAAAAATATGTAGAGGACCCGTACGCATCAGAATAGATGTTGCAAAAAGACTCGAACGTATTTCAGTAAATATTACCTTAAGTCTTGCGTGTATTACATTGTATTGGAAATTGCCGGAAGGGCAATACTGAAAAACCCGTCCGAAGAAACGTTATAAAAACCTCCCTCAATTCATAAAAAATCCCAAAATTTAAAAAAAAAGTTGAAAAAAGTTTGAAAAAAATGCATTAGGGTCGATCTTAGAACCGCGACCTAGCACCCTTAGGAGAGGCCTCTGGTCCATACTTCCATGAACAAAAAAGTACACCTCTTTTTTCTCTACAACACTGCACAAAAAACTCCATCATCAAAGCAATATTCACGAAAAACCACTAAATATCTTGTAAGGTCACGTAGCGTGAATTCGGCCTACACCCCACACTAAAGGCTCCACAGCCCAAACCACTCAACAGATTTTCACCACTTTAACTTTCGTGGTTTTCTGATGTCCATATATTTTATTTAAAACCTTCAAGAGCGATTTCCGTTCTGATTTCGCAGAGATATATGTCAAAAAGTTGCACCAACCTTCAAAAAACCACGTTTTTGAATGTACCTTCGAAACTTCTTAAATGATTTTGTCTAAATTCAAATCCGTAATCATTTTTCCAATTATCTTTCAGGAAAAAAAAGGTTTTGAAAATCGGATAAGATTTACCCGATTTATGCTGAAAAAACACGTTTGACCCTAGTAGAAACTCAGTTTTAGGGTCGTGGCTGAGTCCACAGACTCAAAATCAAAAAATGTTCTGCTATAAAATGTCGGGCATGCCTAAATCTTTCAAACCAAAAAAAGTTTTTAAAAATCGGATAACATTTACGAGAGTTTTGTACAAAAGACCAAAAACCACTTAAACGGCCCTAGCTCAGCGATTCTTGGCCCGACATTGCCCAGATTCAATCTATCAATAAGAAGCTATTTCGATTACCTTTCAGGGAAAAAAAAGTTTTTCAAAATCCTTTTTTTTAGACCCGTACGAAGAACGAAGTTCTTCGAAAAGGGGTCTTATGCGTTTACCACGACGGACGTCTGTAACCACCCCAATTTCGACCGGGGAGTAGGTGGGGAGCATCGATCATGGTCCTTAGATGACGAATCAGCAATAAAAAAAAATGTCCGTCCGTCCGCCGGTCACCGCGATAACTTGAGTAAAACTCAACCGATTTTCAAAAACTTTTTTCCCTGAAAGGTAATCGAAAAATCTTTTATGGGATTGAATCTGGACACTGTCGCCGCCGAGCTAGGGCCGTTTAAGTGGTTTTTGGTCTTTTGTACATAACTCGAGTAAATCTTTTCCGATTTTCATAAGTTTTTTTTTTGTTTGAAAGAACTGGGCATTGCCGACAATTTATGGAAGAAACTTTTTCGGATTTGAGTCCTTTAACTTAGCTAGGGCACTAAAACCGAGTCTATGCTAGGGCCATTTGTGTTTTTTTTACATAACTCGAGTAAATCTTTTCCGTTTGTCATAAACCTTTTTTTTTTGTTTGAAAGATCTGGGCGTAGCTGACAATTTGTAGAATAAATTTTTTTGATTTTGAGCCCTTGGACTTAGCTTGGGCACTAAAAACGAGTCTCCGCTAGGGCCCTACATTTTTTTTGTACATAAATCTCTTCCGATTTTCAAAAAAAAAAATTTTTAATCGAAAGGTCTAGGAATGACACATTTTATGGAAGGAAGTTTTTTGATAAGATGCCCTTAGACTCAGCCAGGACCCTGAAACTAGGCCCAACGTGTTTTTGTTGATTGGGCAAATCCTAACCGATTTTGTTGATTCTTTTTCTATTTGAGAGGTAACCGTGTACCGAATTATATTCATAAACATATTTGGGCCTGTGCTTGGGGCTCAAGTGGTCCTCTGGTCGGTCTTAAGGTCGGCCTTAACCAAAAAAACATTTTTTTTTGTCATATTGCAGAGCAGATTAAGGGAAACATGTCAGAGGCATTTCCTTATGACCCTAGGTCGGCCCTAAACAAAAACATTGTTTTTTCCTATGTTGTAGAGAAAATTTAGGCGAACATTTTTGTCTAGTTGGAGATCAATTTTGTGCTTTCGGGAGGGTTCTTTTAACCGTTTCTTTGGACGACTTTTGCAATATTGCACTATCGACAATTTCCAATACAACTTATTGTGGACGTAATTTCATACACTTAAGAGTTAGTCAATATTTTACGTCCGAGTCCCGTACGGGTCCCTTCATATGTTTTTGTCTATGGAAGTTGTTTGTCCGGGCTCTCTCCTGAGAGCCCTAGGTCGGTACTAATTGTAAGGTTGTCCGTAGCCCAATTTTTGTCTATTTGGGTCAATTTTGTGCTTTCGGAAGGGGTTTTTACAGGAAGATGCCGGTTCTCGGCATGTTGATTCGTTATCAAGGTGGTTGGTTTGACGGTCACTCGAAGTTAAGTTGCTTGATTAGCCAAAGAAATTTATTTATGTGGTAGAATCGTTTCGATACACGCTTAACGGTGTGTATCATTGCAATGGTAATCGCTACTGGCTAAAACTTTAGCTTAAATCACTTACGTCACAAATCGGGTTGTGGGGGAGTTCGAAGCTCGTGTGACACAGGTGTAACAGAGGAAGGGGGGTCTAAAAATGTCGATTTTTGCGTGACATAGTTCATGAACGGTATCTTGCATACATCAATACATAAACTATAAATGCAAATCAAAATTAACATTTGCATCTCATGATGTGAGATCTGAGTAATATGAGTCTAAATGTGGAATGAATAATATTAAAATCACATAAAATGCTGATTCTTATAAATGCCTCGCCGTAAGACCGTTATCATTCTAAATTTATTCCACCCTTGAACTTCTTAACCATTTAAGTAAAAACTTTCCCATTTCGAAAAGTGTCTGGGCGCTTTACTGCATTGTGTCTATATGATTGGATGCATTAAGTAATGATACGTTTCAAAAGCTGTGTAATAAAATTTACATTTTTGATGCTTTACTTGCTTGAAACTTTTCTAAAATAGGGCTCTCCACGCTTTGCAGAGCATAAATATAATATATTTTTTTTCCACTCTTACAAAAAACAACTTTTAAACTTATGTCATTAAGCTGAAAAAAAGTTTGCTGTTAGCTGGAACAGTTAGTATGATGATGCAATTAATTTTGTGGTTCAACAAATTTTCGTCTCAAATGATTAAGGCAAAGTTCAGCATACTCTTTTTGTAAACATTTGTATAGAAAACTTTCTATAGAATTTGTGGATGGGTCCCATTAAAGCAATAAATGGATGAAAATTTACATTTCCAATGTGTTTGATATATTGATTTAATTTATTTCTTTTAAATTGGTTTATATTTCCATTTAATGAGGACAGTCATCATGTAAAGCTAAGTGGATTTCAACTTTCTTGTTAGCTTGTGTTCGGTTTTTCGTAAATGAAAATCTCCAATTTATTTTTCTTTATTCATCAAATAATGAGTAAGGAAAAAGATACTCTTTTAACACGAACTAGTAAAATTTCCTTCGACCTTTTTTACTTTCGATCTGATTTCTCAGAAAAATATTCTTAAAAATTGTGTTTCAATTGCAATCAATTAAAAAAATTAGTTATTTACATCACCAACATCTGCCACCAACCAGACCTACTCTAAGCTGACGTCTCCCATCCGGCTACTCTCACAGCTCTTAAGTTGGCAAAGTCTGTATCGCTAAGCAACATATCTACACGAAAACTACCTTAGCATTCACCTACAGTAGCTTCCATGTTTGGTTGAAGGTGCTGGTAAAAAACATTTGGAAATAACTCAGCAGAGCAATTTCTCGGAAATTACCAAACTGCAATTTCTCTTTTTTTTAGACCGTACGAAGGACGTTGTGCTTGGAAAAGGGGTCCATTGGGTTTACCACTACGTGCAGCCAGTGCAGTTACGACTCCGTTTCGGTTCTATATCTGCACAAAAAACCTCCTACCGAGGAGGTGTGACGCAAGTCTTTTTCTCTACTTACTACGTTAAAATTACGTTGCGTTTTTAAAAAATTGCATCACAAATGCCAGACCCACCAGCGTAATAATTTTTCAACAACGCGTATTTTGTCTCCCTGTTGATTGGCTACCGGATTCGGCTCGGTATAGTTGGTTTTAGATTCATTTATCATCAAGCCCATTCTCTCAGCTTGGATTTTCAGATTTGTGTCAACTGCTGCTACATGTGTACGACTGGCGAGATCCAAGTCATCTGAAAAGCTGAGGACTTGAACTGTTCCATCACCAGCATAAGGTTTGGATACCAGCACGTCTCATTGCGATTTCCAAAGCCAAGTTAAAGAGAAAGCAAGATAGAGCGTCTCCCTGATTCAATCCTTCTCTAACAACAAACCCATCTGACATTGTCGTTTTGCACCTTGACACGACATCTGGTGCCATCCAATGTCGCTTTCACAAGACGAATACATACACTTTGTTTCAAAGCCCAGTTCCTTCAACGCCGCATACAATTCCATACGCTTGGTTCTGTCGTAAGCTTGTTTGAAGTCGATGAAAAGGTGGTACGTCCGGACTTGAAATTCTCTGCCCTTTTACAGAATCAGACGAAAGGTGAATATTTGCTCACTTGTTGAGTGATCTCGTCTGAATTCGCCTTTATAATCCCCAATGACACTCTCAGCCAGCGGATTTAGTCTTTCGAATAGCACTCGAGCAAAAACTTTGTAAGCCGTGTTCAGCAAGGCAATTCCACGGTAGTTTTCGCATTCAGTTTTATCACCTTCTTTGATTAGAGGTAAAATGGCACCTTCCAGCCACTCTTCCGTGTTCCATATTCGTTTTACAAATTAATCATAACTTTAAACAATTCCTCACCACCCGTCTTCAGCAGTTCTGCTGATATATTATCCGGACCGGAAGCTTTGTTGTTTTTGTGTGAGGTAATTGCTGCTGAGACTTCTTCCATTGTTGGCGCTGCTACGATACGACCGTCGTCGTCAAGAAAGGAAACATCGCTATCATCAGTCACATCATCATCCCCGTTGTACAATACATCAAAATGCTCTTTAAGTCTCTCCATATCATATTTTGCAGTAAGCAACGTTCCGTTTACTGCTTTGCATATGATTATTCGGGGGATGAATCCTTTCCTTTGATTGTTGTAGAGTTTTCGTGACTCATTTGCGCTACACAATCTCTTTAGCTGAAGTACCGTCCTATCTTCGAGCTCTCTCTTCTTGCGCTGGTGCAAACGTTTTTCCTCTTTCCACAGTTCTTTGTATTTCGCATCTGCCGCCACTTTCTGTTCTCTCGTTCTTGCAGTTTCCTTTCTTAATCGGGCAGCGTTTTTCTTGTTTGATTACTTCAGCATATGTCGCCGCTATCTGTGAAGTTTGTCCACTGCAAAACGCCTCGTTGGCCATTATGAAACCGGGCAAGATGCAATCGCAGTGTTGACATCACAAGATAGTGATCAGAGTCGACATTTGCTCTCCAACATGTTTTGACGTCAATTAATCAGTGAGGTGTCTTCCAATAATCAATAGGTTTGATTAGGTGACAAGTTGTCGCTGGGGAGCTTCCAGGTAGCTAGATGTCTGCTTTTATGTTGGTGGAAGGTACTTTTCACTACAAGGTTTCTTTCAGCCGCAACTAAATCATGCGCTGTCCGTTTTCATTCGTTTCATCATGCAGACTGGAAGATATTCCAATTGTCGATCTGAACATTTCCTCTTTACCCACTTTGGCGTTGAAATCTTCAAAAACGATTTTGATGTCGTGTGCCGGTAGTTCATCGTAGATATTTGCGAGCAATTCATAATATTCGTCTTTGACTATGTCTGACGGTTCATTATGTGGCGCGTGTATCTTAACTAGGAAGTAGTTCTTAAAACGGCCTTTAATTCGTAGTTCGTAGTCGTTGCCGAAGGTCTTCCAGCATCCGAATGAGACCGCATATTGTCTCTTTCTTCTCCAGCTTTCATTGCAATGATTTTTCAACAATCGCTTGCAGTCATCTGTCCCAGAGCCAGGTCGCAAGCCTAGACTCCAACCCCCTATTCATCGTAGGACCGATTTTGTTTATGGTTCGTGATGGTGACTAAGGCTGTGTATGCTGCCGTTATCTCTCGCTGATGTGATCATCCGCCACAATACTAAGTCGCCAGTTTAAGTTTAAAGTTTTTAAATGAAAGGTGTGGACCTCGGAAAGTTTGGAAGGTTTGGTGAAAATCGGTTGACTGGTTGAGACTCTAGGATTTAAAATGTAAAGCCAACTTACGCTACGCGAACTTCCAACTAAAGTTAGTGGTTTTTCACAGATATTCCTTTAAAGTTGAGGTTTTTTGTGCAGTGTAAAGCAAATAGAGAAAAAAATTTTTTGTAAATATAAGTTCAGGTCCGAGGTCTCCTTGGGGCCCTAGTTCGGTTCTAAGGTTGACCATAGCCAAAATGCTTTTTTTGCTATGTTAGATAGAAAATAAAGCGGAACTTTTTGTCTGTGAAAGTATGTATAGACCCTAGTCACCCTAGTCCAAAAGACCTGATTTGCAGAATCCCAACAAAAACACTTTTCGAAAAGGGAAATGTGGCGTAAGTCCTTGTTCTTTCTTCCAAAACAACTGATATCAATTGGGGTGACGCTTAAAGCTTTGGAACGCAAAAAATTCTTTTGAAATATATTCACTTTTGATTTAAAAAAATCCCGGACCCCTAATATTACAGTTTTTCTGTTCTTTCAGATTTCACATGCCAAACTTTGGAAAAATGTGGCTAAGTTAGTACAGATGAAATTATTTAGCACCAGAATTTTTTTAGTTTTTATTTTCAAACGATCCATTTAAAAGTTTTCGTTTAGCCAATCAAAGATAATGTCGCCATGTATTGTTAACCAACTCACATTTTCTTCAACATATTCTCGGGCTCTGTTGATTGTAGTTGGAGTTGCTAAGTTGGCTTCTTGCGCCGATATTAGCAATATATTGAACTAAAAAGCACGAACTGTAAAACACGTTAGCGAAAGGTATTTTTGTATACTAACTTGTTCAATTAACCGATCACTTCCTATGCGTTGGGCCATGCCTGTTAAAGTGTTTCCAAAATTGGTAGAACCGAATGTATTATATGCCTCCTGGATGTTCTCCTGTAAGAATCGTAAAGCGATTTCCAGTCCCGCTAAGCCACTCTGGTAAACTGCATTAAACACTCTCAAGGGCTCTCCAGCTCTGTATACGATATCTCTGTCATTGGTTGAGTTCAATGACGATCTGATGTATTGGTTTAGAAGTATGTTACTCGACGGACATCCTAAAGCTGTCAACAAAAGATTTCGTACGGTTGTGTCTTCTGAATTCAGTAATCGGTTCCATACGAAGTCGAAATCATTTTGATTGCCACTGCGTAAAGCTGCGCAATAAGCAACGTCCCTAACGTTTTGATGAAAATCACCGCCGCTTGTTATCAGAGCTCGAAGTTCTCTGGTAGCGTCACTTCGACAATGAACTGATCCCATGTTGCATGCCTGTAGACACAATCGATATATTTGACGTATGGTTCTCAGAAGATTAGTGCGACTCTAGTTGCCTTTCAGTTAGAGTATTTAGTGGGAAATCGTAGAAATCGATTCAAAGAGAGAATTTCAAACAGTTTTCGAAATTTTTGATCATCGTGTCGTACAGACACAACAATAGTAAAACATATGCAGGGGACCCGTACATATCAGAATAGATGTGACAAAGAGAATAGACGTGGCAAACTGAATACATGTTGCAGAAAGACTTCAACGTAAATATTGCCTTAACTCTTAAGTATATGAAATTATGTTCACTTTAAATTGAATTGGAAATTGACGTAACGAGCAACGGTGTAAAAAACCCTTTCAAGCCCCTCTAACATAATAATAATCTGCCGTTACAACCCCTTCAATGTGTTTTACTGGCAGGCATTGTTGGACCGCATGCTTAACGTGAATTCCGAACCACACCTAACGGCAGCTAGCAATTTACCATTAGGATTTCTTCTGGTACTAATTATATCTCCGTCCAAAGTCAGACTCAGATATTTGTACCCAGAATATGGGTGAGGTTATATTTGTCATTCTTCTGTGTACGATTCATTGCGGCACCAAATCCACAACTATTTAAATTATGAAGCCTGGGTGAAGCCTACGAACGTTACTTTCATGCTATACATTAAAGTATACAGAAAAGTAAATAAAAACGAACAAACCTAAAACTAACAGGGTCTGTGGGAGGGGTCAAGACCAACAACGTTTGAAGTATGAAAAGATCGGGAGTCGACGTGGTAGGGATGTTCATTTTAAGCTAAAAAAAAGTCATTTTCAGTGAGTCCGGAAAGGACAACAGCGCGGCAATATCTGAAGATATTTGCAACATAATCGGAGGTTTGTATCCTCTAGTATCTAAAGTAACCGATACATCCTTGGATATCGCCGGATCTGACTCAAGGCTGACTTGAAAAATTACTATTTCTTTGATGTTCTGCCTACGTTTTAAGACTGATTATTGCAACGAAAAGTAAAATAATTGACGTTAGAGAGGCGTCGACGTTGAACAATTTTACTTCTAATGAAATAAGAAGAAAATCAAAAAAATTCACTATAAATTCGATATTTTGACAAATGCACACTAGAAATGTAAAGCTGGCAAATTGTAAAAATGCAAATTCATAAATTTTACTTTACAGGTGTAATAACCATTGATTAGGTAATGGTGCCTCATATGTCAGAGAAGTTCTGTTAGGCAAGGCGAATCCATGACTTACGATAGTCGTAACCAAAAGCTAAAAATTATTTGCCCAGAAATCTTGTGCATTTCGGAGTTCAAAAATGAAAATGATATGATTATTCATTTAGCTTCGGAGATTCACAAATATGACAAATAAAAATTGGGACGGATGAAGCACTTTTGTACGTACAACAAAAAAACGTACAGAACCTTCCGGCCCAGTCCATCTCAAATTGTGTACAGACATATTCTTTGTTGATGAAGCAAACACATCTTTGTTCCGCCAAACATACGTACAAGGGTGGGCAATGAAAATTCGACGGGTTCAGAGAATAACAACCGAGCAAAGGGATTTGATAGAACACCTATTTTTGAAAGGAGCAAGGTCGAAACTATCAGCTGAGCAGATGGCGCAACATATGAGAGATGAAATGGTAGAAGGAGAATATTTCTTTAGTGTAAACGTAGATTTTCAAACATCGCAAGAAGATCCACTATAGCCCACAAAACGAAGCAGTCGCAATGTCAGAGGATGCTGGAATCCAAGAGAACCGTGAGCAAATATGCGATGATTTTTTTTTGTAGCGGTAGGGATGAGTAAGATTTCGTAGGTTTCAATGAGTCTGACTTAAGAAAAAAATAAGAATTTTAGTGCGCTTCTAGTGTGCTGTCGGCCCAAGAGCCAATGAGCTAGGGCCGTTCAAGTGGTTTTTGGTCTTTTGTTCATAACTCGAGTAAATCTTCGACGATTTTCATACATTTTTTTTCGTTTGAATGGTCTGGGCATGCCTCACAACTTATGAAAGAAACTTTTTTGATTTTGTGCTTTTAGACTTAGCCAGGGCCCAACGTGTTTTTTCAACATAAATCGGGTAAATCTTCTGCGATTTTCAAATCCGTTTTTTTTTCCTGAAAGATAATCAGAAAATTGATTACGGAATTGAACTTGGGCGGAATCGGTTAAACGGGTTAGCTCAATGGTAACGTACTGGCTTTCCACCAATAATATCCGGGTTCAATTCTGGTGAGGATTTTTCTTCAATGAATAGCATGAAAGTGACGTTCCTAGGTACACCCAGGCTTCATAATTTGGGTAGTTGTGAATTTGGTGCCGCAACGAATCGTACATAGAAGAATGACGTCATCCGTATTGGATGAACTCTGTGTACAAATATTTGAGTCTGACTTTGGACGAAGATATAATTAGCACCAGAAGAAATCCTAATGGTAAAATCCTAGCTACCGTTATGCCTGGTTCGGAATTCACGTTAAGCATGCGGTTCAACAATACCTGCCGGTAAAACACATGGATGGGGCAAACCGGCATTCTAAGCCCTACTAGTTTCCTCCATGATCGATACTCCCCCTACTCCCCGGTCGAAATTGGGGTGGTTACAAACATCGTGGCAAATTCGAAATCGGAGTGGTTACAAACATCGTGGTAAATTCTCATCATCTTTGCCCTCCCAATTCGAGTTGGATGCACCTTTATAAGTCTCACCGTTCTAGAAATATGGGTAGAAGTGGCCACATCCCAAGGATTGTGCCATATTTCCACAAAACGGTGATACACGTGTTCGCTAGAATTTGAATCTCTACAACTTTGCCTTTGGAAGCAACTTTCTAACTTTCATAGTTCTAGAGATATGTGTCATCCCATCCAATTCTAGAAGTGACCATTTTTCCTTTAAATCCTGAAACACGTGTTCTCTAAAATTTTATCCTCTACAACCTTGCCTTTGACATTAAGTCTATATAAAGCATATTTAAGCAAATATATACGAAAAACCATCTGCTATCGTATATGGCCAAGATACTCAATTTCGTCCATTCCACTGGTCCTTGTGCCCAGGCCACTGACCCGATTTCTACTAAAATCATTTTTCCAGTTTGTGAGATCAAATGCTTTCATTTCACACCAAAATGAACAATTCCCGTGCTACACTTGCTGAGATATTTGCGAAAAACTTTTACTGACCATCGACAACATCTCCGGAACTTCTTCACCGATTTTTCTCATATTTGTACTTGAATCATATGGGACTCATGTACCTTTCAAGGAAAAAAGTTTAAGGTGATCGGTTGAGTCGTTTAGAAAAAAGTGAAGACGGACGGACGACCGCATATTTTTTTACTGATTCGAAATCTCTAGACGATAATAGATGCATCCCCCCAACTCCCACCTCGATCCACCTCATTTTGCAATGCACTTGTTTCTAGTAAACTGTAGTAAACGTATAGGACCTTTGCGCTTCGTACGCGTTCAATAAAAAATATAATTAAACTCAGAAATAAAACATAGCCAAAGACCCGTACGTATCAGAATAGATGTGGCAAAGAGACTTGACCATATCTAAATATACAAATAAGCGAACAATCCAATGTTTTCTGTTCTTTTATAACTGTAAGAATTTCAAAGATCCATAGAAATTACCCAAGCTAATGTCAAAGGCCCTACCGAAGTACGTCTCAGACCATTCAAATCTAGAAAAGCTTATATCTAAGGACTAAGCCATTTTCCGTAAAACCCTGACACAAGTGTATCCTAAAATTTTATTCTCTACAACTTTGCCTTTGGAAGCAACTTTCTATCTGTTATAGTTCTAGAGTTATGGGTCATCCTTTCCAACTTTCTAACTCTCATAGTTCTGGAGATCTGGGTCATCCTGCCCAATTATAGAAGTGGCCATATACCAGGATTGGGCCATATTTCCCCAAAACCCTGAAACACGTGTTCGCTTAAATTTATATCTCTACAACTTTGCATTTGACAGTAAATCTCCATATTGCATAGTTAAGGAAATATAGATGAAAAACTGTTTTCGTATATGGCCAAGAATCTCAATTTCGTCCATTCCTAGTTTTATGACATCAAATGCTTTCATTTGACACCAAAATGAGGAATTTCCGTGCTATACTTGCTGAGATATTTGCGAAAAAGCTTCACCGACCTTCGAAAAACCATGTTTTTGGTCACTTGATCGATTTTGCTTATCTTCGAACTTGAATCATGGGAGGCATTTACCTTTCAGGGAAAAAAAAGTTTAGGCTGATCGGTTGAGCCGTTTGGAAAAAAAGTGGAGACGGACGGACGGACCGACGGACATTTTTTTTATTGCTGATTCGTCATCTCTAGACGATAATAGATGTATCCCCCCCTCCCACCTCGATCTACCCCATAATAAAATTGTTTGTAGTAAACGTATAGGACCTTTGTACTTCGTAAGGGTCCAAAAATGCTCTAGCCGCGGTTGCGATTTTAAAACTTTCGTAATGGGAAGTACTAGAATACTACGCCGCTGTCCACAGGCCGACACTACATCCAAAGCGCCTTTGCCTCGAAAGAGTTTTCCATCACATCCAAACTTGGGACAGAGATCTATAATTCTGTTGAATAATTTTCCGATTTTAGTTTTATTTTGTAGTCTGACTGTAATTGAATAGTTGAAAACTATTACAACATTTTCTATTGCAAATGCGAAAACATTCCACAATTGTTAGGTAGTGTTTTTACACATTTCACTTGAAGTGAACAAAAATGATTTAGAATCAATCATCATTTCTTCAATTTCTCTAATTTCAAAAATTTAAAAATTCTGAAAAAAATGTTTGAAATTTTAGAAATATTTTAAAAATTTTGTAGAAATTTTAGAAATGTGATTTTTGAAAAATAGGCCCTGCAACATAGGCTAACCCTAACCTGTGAAAGTGTTTTAGTTATGAATAAATTTCTTTTACATTTTTAGTCAAATTTGATATTGCGACCCATTCCAATTATGAATTAGAAGCGTTCAAAGTTAGGTCGAAAATTTTCACAGACGTGTTGATGTTCACTAAAACTCATTTTAAAAATCGAGAATTAACTATACTCTCAATCAAAAAATTTTTACGTTGAGAAATATTATATTTTTACTAACGAAAAAAAAAATGCTGGGGCTGAAACATTTGGTTTTGGTTGCAACGGAGAAGATTTTGTCGCTTCAAACGTTACATTCATATCCATATACTTTTAACTGATGCTGCAGCAAAATAAACTGACTGCAAACTTTACACATTGAAAAATAGATTGCGTGTTATAAAACATCATTTTTGAAAATTGGCACCAATTTTGACATCAACAAACATTTTCCTAACTTAACGGTCAAACTTAGGGGTCGGTCAAAGTTAGGCACATTTACGGTACATATTTTTTTTCGCTGCGCGGCTATTTTGTATTGTCTTTAAGTCGATTATCGATTATACACTTAGTTAAAGTTCTGTGCGCTTCATTGAACTAGCGATGCTCGAAGTAGCTTTGAATAAAGTGAAACTAGAATCTCTTCGATCAAATTGTGCAATGTCCAAATTTATTCCATATGCTAGCTACTCTCATAGTAGATTCAGCTTATCTCCATAGACAAGCTAAAATATTTGGGAAGAGAATTATGAACTCACTTTTTGAAAAATTATAAAGAAGACTCTGGGAATATTTCATTCAAAAACCTAATTTAGGTAAGTGTTTGTACTTTGAAACCTAACTCTGCCGTAATTTGCATAAGAAACGTATTGATCACTTTTTGAGAGAGAATTACATATATTTTCTCTCTCAAAAAGTATTCACTAAGTTTCTTATGCAAATTACGGCAGAACTGTGAAAGTGTGTAAGTCTCATGTTGAGCTAGTTGAGTACTACAGGTATTTTGGGCTAAATCTGATGTCACAATTTTGATATGGCTTAACTATGAAAGTTGTATAAATTCGCTCGCTCCCTCCGCTCGCATCATTGTATACTATCCAAAGTTCAGAAATATATAGCTTTCGGGCCACACGCCCCCCCCCCTCCCTCCTGAAATTTCGGTCTAACCACGGCCCTGGTGGAGACAATGATATGGTACATTCGAATTCTCTTAAGTGAATCGATCTATTTGGTGTACAGAAAACAAGTCTTAATTCAGTTTTGAGGATTTTGCGTCTTGAGAAATTCTTTGAGTGATGTAGAGTGGTGATTATCCTAAAAACACTTACCCAATTTATGGCAATTGTTCGTGAGTATTTTCTCATATGCGGTTCGCCGGTCTGATCACGTATGCCTACCCAACTATAAAGATGTTCAATCAAATTACCGAGGAATTCCTAAAAGAAATTGAAAAACTGAAAGTTAAAGTTAGTTTGTCCGTTGTTAGCACGAACCCTAAATTTTGGATAACCATCGTGTCCAGCGAAGTAACGATCTAAAGCAGTGAATGCTGTTATGGCTGGATACCAGGCAGCGTATTCGCTTTCAAACTCTAAAAATCTAGCAACATCCAAAAATGTGCTATAAGTCAATCTCCCAGTGCGAACAAAGTTATAGGTGTCGTCTATTAGCTGAGCACGATTTAAATTATGGAATAAGCTGATGTCGTTCCACACCGCGTCAGATAATAATCGGTAATTTTGTTCATCGTATAACACTCTGTAGTAACCTGTCTCTTGTTTGTTAATTATAAGCCAATCATTTGCAGCCAATGTCGGTACTTGAATAGTAAAGTTAACGAGTTCATAATTTTGAGGGAACCACACATCTGCGGTTGTATTCTGGAAGTTGTAGCTTCGTGTGGTTGCAAAGTTTATTGGAATCCACCAAGTTGAATTATCTGGTGTACTGGGCTGAGTTGTAAAATAACGCTCTTGCGATAAAGTTACGGTTTGTGTGGCGCCCTCAGTGTAATTCCTTCGAGCTGTTACCACCGGAAAACCAGCTTGCCGCGACCATGATCCCATTGTTGTTGCTATGTCAATCTCTGGTGGTATTGCTGAGTCTTCTCTAGCTATATATAGAGCAACATACAAATAAATATCAGGAAAATGGAGGGCGACGTAAACATGAAATGTTACCAGCCGTGTTTAGTGCAGCAAAGAGATCGCCTTCAGCAGCATTCGAAAAAGACCTAACGCAAAAAAAAAGTAAAATCGAGCTAAAGAAAACTTTGAGTTTAACTTACATTTCGTTAAGATACAAGTTCAATCCTTTTACGAATGTGGCTTCTGTCAAGACATTCATAAACATTCGAATAACACTTCCAGCTAAATGAAAAGAAGGATTTGGTCTTACGTTTTCTCATCTTTGAAGTCAGAGCATGAATTACGTTACGCAAGAATATTACATTCAAAGCAAGGCAATAAACACACAACAGCGAATCATTCAGCAGCAAGTTACAAAGAGTTTATCAAGAGCCGCAAATAGTTAAATGGAGCTACAAAAAGAGCTTTCATAAAATTTCCGGAAAGCATATTCTTGCGTTACGCAATTTAAAAAAGAAGTTTTATCACATTAGGGCCCGGTAAGTTGTGTTTTCTGTGTATCATACCTACTCTTGTAAGTTTCAACTTATGTTGCAGCTCCTACGATACTTCACAATAACAGGTACTTGAAATTTTAAAGTACTTTGCAATCCTACCACCTGTGGTCTAAAGTATACTTAGCAAAAAAATGCGCGAAATACGGAACATTCAGTTCGTTAATATAATGTGTGTTTTGAATGGTTGACAAAGGCCGTCGCATTTAATTTTTGTAATCAAAAATAAAACGTTTCATTTGTCAAATGTTAAAAATTGTTCGTAAATTCGGATAGAACATTATTTTCTAATAAAATCGTAAGGAATGACATCATAACGGTCAGATGGCGTTGGATTTAAGACACAATCGACATGAATGCAATGATGCAAAATCAATCGTATGAAAATGATGGTAGTCATTTGTATTCTAAATCCAATGCCATCCGACACCACAGCATCATTCCTTACAATTTTACTACAAAATATTGTTTATCTTGATGTATTTCACCCATTTTCGCCAAATAAAACGTTTTATTTTTGATTCTTCCAAATAAATATGATGTCCATTTTTTTCGTCTGTAACTAACCGAACGCTAATGTGATAAAATCTACTACACAATTGGCCAATTCAGCGCACCAATAAAATGAGTGGGTGGCCAAATAAGTGAGCCAATAAAATGCACTTGCTTGAATGTGTGCGTGAGTATCCGAGTTTGAATGTTCGTAAAACAAGTGAAGGCGAAGCCGAAACGAGTTTTATGATTTTCAAACGCCTCCACTCGTTTTACGAACATTCAAACTCGGATATACACTCACGCACACATTCAAACTACTCACTTACTTGACCAAGAAGTAATAAACTATTACATTTTCACCTTTGTCGTAAGCAATATTAGTAAATTGTCTCTCAATATCGTTAGGGTGCTCTACATATTGAGACATAGGGCGTGAAGTAGCTAAAGCATCTGACTGAAAAACATTTTGCATCGTTCGTACCAGGAAATAGTCAATCATTTGCCAATCAGGATATACCTAAAATAATATTTTACATCAGTCACCAAGGCAGACGAAGCAATAGAATTTACCAAATTAACGCCAATGTGTTCAACGAACCGAGCAAAACCTTCATTCAGCCATAAGTAGGTCCTTAAAAATGTTTAACAAAGTCGGTTTATAGTTTAAAGCAAGTAGATTTTGTTAACTTATGCTCAAAATAGCTAAAAAAGTTTCTTCGCTGTCGTCGCACCGCCTAAATATTGTAAACGACGCAATGAGCCAATATGTATGTATGTATGTATGTATGTTTATTTATAATAACTCACACCTCACATCACTGATTTCACATAAAGCTTCGTTACAATTATTATTGTAATTTTGATTGATTGATTGATTGAAATGTAATTTTGATTTTTATAAATATATTCAAAAAAGGCAGAGAGAGAGAGAGAGAAAGAGAGAAAACAAAAAATTTAAAAAGTTATAACATAGTGAAAAGGAGAAAAAGAAAAAAAGGAAGCTAATTAAATGATAAAAACACAATTTTTAGACAATTGAGAAATGTTTCAGGCGCATATCTGAAAAAGAGACAGAAAACATTGGTCTTTTTAAATACAACGGGAACGAATTAAACAGAGAAACAGCTTGAACAAAGGAAGAATCCTTCAAAATCGATCTTGCACCTCAAAGAATAAGAAAAGATGTATTTCTTTCGCTTCGCGCTAATGTTAAACGGAACGGATCGGATATGGGAATTGATCTGGTCCGTCATTGATCCGATCTGATTTGATCCGAAAAGATTTGATTCGAAATTATTCGAAACTGAAAATATCCGATTTTCAATTATCTGATCTGATCTGATCCGTCCCACAGATTTGCATTATCCGATCCGAAATTTATCAGAAAACTTGAGAATTCCATCAAAAGTTAATGAATAAAGAAATGTTACAAGATCTATCCAAAAAAAAGTGCGGAAATAAGCATCTGATGACATCAGCAGTCTTCACTTCGAATTATCATTCAAAAATGATTGACAATTGACCTAGCGCCCCTTGTGGTTCTCATTTTATTTCGATAAAATAGATGTTTTTGAGATGTAAATTGTTCTGCGACATATTTAGAAAATCAATATATTTTTTTTAAATTCAATTCTAGTTTTAAACATTTGAATTCTTACCCCAGCAGAACAAGCAAGTAGTGCGCTTTAATCACACAGAAGGTTTGGTGAGCCTATATAAATAACTAAAACAAATTCTCAATCTCAACTGTTTTATTTCCAAATGGTTAAAGCCATGGTATAAAAATGAGAACTTGCCATAGTTTGAGAATCATTCTGTGACCATTTGTACCGATTGCGATTTACACATGGTCTAGCCCTATTCAAGTCAAACAAGTTGTGCAAAACATTGATTCGAATGTCTATTTCGCTTCTTTTTCCATTGCTGAATAATTTACTAGAATAGAAAAATGATCGAGAAATGAGTTTAGGGGTCGCGCAAAGCTTGTGAAGATTGTATCTGTATTAACAACAGCTTCATCATCTCGTCATACAAGCTGCAGTGAATGATTGCATAGACGATGAGTTGTTGTCACATTACATATTTAAGCGATCGAGGTCGGGGCTTGAACGCAAACCTAGTGCACATATTCGTAGCTACGTGAAGTGAATTTTTTGAATCCGCAACTGCATCACACATCACCGAGTCACAATAAGTGAAATGAGGAAGCAATAGCGTCTTATCAGCATATCGCGCTTTTTAAATGGAAGATAACAACCACAATTCCAAAGACTCCTTAAACTACTGGGTGTATGTAAAATTTGGCTCACTTGATCCGATCCAATAGGCTACTCATTCTTAGAAAAATCACGAAAAATCGGGGAAACCCTAAATTTACGTTATTTCACTCTACTCAATTAATTTTTCACTGCGAATTTCCATCTGTTTTATATCTTTTTCCATATAGTTCCCTCTTCGATCCATCTATTCCCATCTTTGATCCATCTATTTCCATATCGTTGGCAGTAGCTTCGAACGTTATCATCTGATTTTGTCCAAATTCAATCCCGTAATCATTTTTTCTCAATTATCTTTCAGAAAAAAAAAAAGGTTTTGAAAATCGGATAAGATTTACTCGAATTATGTACAAAAGACCATTGGGCCGACAGTGCCCAAATCCCATAAAAGATTTTTCGATCAGCTTTTAGAGAAAGAAAGTTTTTGAAAATCGGCTGACGGACGGAAAACATTTTTTTGCATTTTGCTTTTATTTAGACCCTGAAACAAAAAGCAACCAACTCCCGGGGTGAAATTCGACTGGTTACAAACGACGTGGTAAACGCAAAAGACCCCTTTTCGAAGAACTTCGTTCTTCGTATGGGTCTAACAACTAAAACTTCGACATGTGTTTTCCAAAAGGTCCTTTGTGCGTAGCTCGAGTAAATCTTATCCGATTTTCATAAATCTTTTTTTAATCGAAAGATGTATGAATGCCCAACGATTTCTAAAAACATTTTTTGAGTTTGGTCGTTTGAATTTCTCTGTGGCCCTAAAACTGAGTAAACCAAAAACTTTTTTGATTTTTTCGGAATTTTTTTTTTAATTCTTTTGAAAAATTTTTTGTCGGTATTTGCGTTGCTTCGGACGGGTTTTTCAATTTTGCCCTTTCGGCAATTTCCAATACAATTTAATGTCAACGTAACTTTGATACTTAAGAGTAACATCTATTCTGTTTGCCACATCCATTCTGATGCATATGGTTCCCTTGCATATGTTTTATCAGGGTATGATATATCAGATTGGAGGTCGGATCGATATGAGGTGACATCGGGTGTACCACAAGGGAGCCACTTAGGCCTGTTGTTGTTTCTGAATTTTATCAATGACATTACGCTGGCCGTCAAGTCTTCTAAGTTATCGTTGTACGCTGACGACCTCAAGCTTTATCGGCGTATTAAGTTTGTTGCTGATTGCATTGCTTTCCAGAATGACTTTTCATTGAACCTCATCAAGGTTTTTTTTGTGTGTTATTTCATGTGCCTCGACGATTCACTGACGTTTTTGGACTATGTTTTGCGTATCAATGTATTAAGACAGTAATACAGTATTTTAATTTTGTGTGATAAGGTGAATACGGATTCCAACGGGTCGACTGGGAATACAGACTCGCTTGCGGTCTCTCACTAACTTCTTATATGAACTGCTTTTAACTGCTAATTGTATGTGCATTGCCGTTGCTTACAGTCGTTGGCAATTTTTTTTACGTGAAAAGATTCGTTTAAGCTAAGAATAATAATAATTTCAATCGTAATTACCACCATGCCGGAGAAACAAGATTGCCAAACCATTGATGAACATACTCGTGAGCAATGACTTTGACCGTACCCAATACTGACGTGTACGTGGTTACGTTTTCAACATAGAAGAAGTAGCTCTCACTAATTGAAAAATATTGTTTTTGCGATTTACATCAACAGTACTTCGTAATTGTTTTACCGATAAGTCACAAGACCCCAATTCTCCATCGCTCCAGCTGAGAAATCAGGTATTCCCGCCTGATCCATTTTCGGCAAAGAGTAATTGACACCAAGATAGATTTCTAAGGCATCCATGATTCTTTCTCCAGCACTTAACATCAACGTCGATTGATTAACAGCATTTGGTCGAGCAAATGTGCGTTGCGGAACATCCCTTGGGTCACTACTTGAAAGATTTCCAAAATCTGACACGATAAAAGCAACCAAGTAAGTGCTCATCAAGGGAGTTTCCTCAAATTCCGTAGTAACAGATCCGTCCTCGCTGAAAAAGATTCTCAGAGTTAGTTTCTGGTTCGTAGATGCAAGAGATGCTTACTTTTCAGTTCTAGATGTATCAGGCATGTTAGAAATCGCTGAGTAGGAGGGATCGTGTGTGATTCTAATAGTAAATGTAGCTTTTTTGTTGGGCTCGTCATAACATGGAAATGCATGTCGAGCGTCGGTTGACTCAAACTGTGTCGTTGCCAACCATCTAAGATTAGAACAAAATTAAACTTTAGCAAAAATTGAAGATGAAACTAACGAACAAGATACCTTCTAGTGCCGTCGTCCGCCAAGTAAGAGGATCGATAGAAACCGGCTTCGTCATTTCGAAGCGTACCATTGTAATCAATTTCCAAGGTATACGTTTCGCCAGGTTCTAAAGTTTCTTGTACGGTTACCGTGAAAAACTCGAACGTTTCGTTATAACTCTGCGAAAGTATCGGAACTTGAGCTGTACCAGACCACAAACTGACATCCAAAACAGTCAAATATCGGTAATGTAATGTTATTGAGTTGGTAGATTCCTCAATACTTATGTTGACTCTTACGCTCCCATTGAATTGAAAATTTTCTTCGTGGACCCATGTACGAAGTGTTACATCATACGAAGTGGGTATTGTCTCATTCGGTAGGCGATAAGTGGTGAAGATATCTTCCAATGGTGGTACATCTTCCACTCTTGGAACGTAGGGATAGTCCTCTTGAGCGTATCCCAAATTAGTGAATGTCACGAACGTAGCAACTAACAAAAGTGAGCGTAACATGTTCCTGCCTCAGTGCTTTTCTATCAACTGTTAAGGGACACTAATTCAGCGCAAAGCTTCATGATAAATTATCTAATCAAAAGTGTCTCACACAGATTATTATTGGGAATTTACTGATTTCAAAAATACTTACGCAAGGTTGTAACGCTGTATAAAAATAGAAATATAACAGTCACTCTCATTATCACTGTTTTAAAAACTCACTTCCACAATGGGTAGGGGCTAAAAAATTTTATGTTTATTCGAGGAGCTTTTATTTTAATATTTCATATCTAGCATATAAAAAGCATGTTATTGGGGCGAAAAACTAGATATGAAGAAGGTCATGCAATTCGTTTATAAACATCACCGCAAGAACACCAATATGGGGCTGTCCGAAAATAACGTACAAGTAAAGAAGGGAGGAAGGTTGACTAATTTCGAACACTTTTGGACGGGTAAGGGGGGGGGGGGGCATACGGATCTGGACGTCCAAAGATGAACTGATATGCTTTTGAATCTTTTTTACATAATTTCGGAAACGTTCACAACTGGAAACATTTTGATGTTTGCAGCGAATTTTCGAAATTGTGAATCGACTGTATACCTCTATTTATACTGTATATCAGGGGTGTCCAAAATACAAAAGTGTCGATAAGTTTGGGTCACCAACCGAAAAACAAAAGGTTTTTGATCCCTGATCAAGATTGTATATGGGCGTAACTTGATCCGAGACGATTTAGGGGTAGCTCAAAAGCGTTAAAGTCAAAAATTCAACGACTTTCAAAGGCACACTTAACTTATGGGAGAATCTATCGACTATTGTGGTGCAGTCGAAAGGTCTTAGGACATCCTTAAAATCGGCATAAAGAAAGTAGATCAGAGAGGGGTTTCGTCCATATGTCCCACATGATTAAAGTGGTGCAATTTTCTCATGAATTTCAATCATGTGGGACGCATGGACGAAACGAAAACACTGCCTGGTCTAATTTTTCTATGTCAATTTTAAGGGTGTCCTAAGACCTTCCAAATACACCACAACGACCGATAGATTCACTCATTACTTGAATATGTGCCTTTGAAAGTCGTTGAATTTTTGACTTTACTGCTTTTGAGCTACCCTTAAATCGTTTCAGGGATCAAAAACCTTTTGTTTTTCGGTTGGTGCCCCAAACTTTTCGATACATTTCCCATACATTTTTGACCTCCCTACTGTATAAAGATTAATTTTTCCTTTCAGATTTAATTTCAGATGTATTTGGGGGGGGGGGGGGGGGGGTGGGGGGTCGAGCATCGATCATGGTCCTTAGATGACGAATCAGCAATTAAGAAAATGTCCATCCGTCCGTCCGTCACCGCGATAATTTGAGTAAAATTCAACCGATTTTCAAAAACTTTTTTTCCCTGAAAGTTAATCGAAATATCTTTTATGGGATTGAATCTGGGCATTTTCGGCCCAAGGGCGGACAAAGGATAGAAAGAGGATCGGATATTACACAATATTAACCGAGGGGGAAACAATTCGAGGAAATACTGGGACAGGCACTATTAGTATTGGTGGAAATAGAAGGAAATAGTAGGGATATAGTAGGGCAATAGAAGGAAATAGAGGTAAATAGGGGCAAATAGAAGGAAAATATGAGGAAATAGAAAGGAAATAGGAGTAAATAGTAAGGAAATAGGAGCTAATAGAAAGGAAATCATCCATTTTATTTTTCGAATTTCAAATTTGGCTTCTTAGACAGTCGATGCTCGGCGATGTTTTAGTCACAGAGAAATAATAACAGAGGGTTATCATATGTTATAATTTCTATGTAAACATATTTGACGTTTTCCTCGTGTTTTGTATATGTAACCCATGTAACCTCTCTCTTACCACAAAACATGTGTAATAAGTTGTGTATTTCGCTGCCATCACAGTAAGAAAAAGCAAATTGACGACGTGTCAGTCGTATCTTCAAAGGATGTGGTTTGTGTTTTAAAGGATTATATTATAAATCGTAGGCAAGGAATCGTCGTCAACGATCCCGAAAAAGAAAAATATTTGTTAAATTAATTTGTAAGAAAAAGAACACACTTCTTTTTGGCAATAATTTACAGAAAAAAAATAAAACAACTAGAAGTTGTACACATGGTCTTAAGACAAGGTGTACTGATGAGTCGTAAACGTCTCAGCACCTTTAGTTTTTAGATTTTTGTTAAACAATTGGAAGTAGGATTAAGAATTGTGAGTGGCTTTCAAATGTAAAAACTAGAAGTTGATACATTTAATAATTTCACAGTACATTTTCAGAATAATTTGATAACTTCGAAGGTGAATAATAGAGATAGTTAAAAACTCAAACATTTTGACCCGTCCACAGTTCATCTTGCAATACACCGTAATGTTTATGTTTGAAATGAGGCATCTAAATGAATTTAAATAGGCAAATAAGGGAAATCGCGAGAGAAATAGACAGTCAAATAGCCCCAATGGCAAGGAAATAGAGGAAATAGTCAAATAGCGCCAATAGCAAGGAAATAGAGGAAATAGACAGGCAAATTGCCCAATAGATAGACCAATGGAGGGAAATACTTTTTCGTTGGTTTATCAGGAGGAAATAGGTAAATGACTAATCACTTAAGGGCAAATAGACACCAATGCCAATAGATGGGACACGATTTTCTCGAGTGGTTTCCCCCTCGATATTAACGAAATCGTAAAGCTTTTAGGTACGTGTATAATTATTGGAAGTGATCCAGAACATTGTAGTCGGGTAATTAACTCGGACCTATAGCAGACACTAAGTGGCAACCAAGTATTTAATTTGGCCCGCTAATAAAAGCGTCATGATTAAAGGAAATTTTGTCAAGGAGATAGGTCGCACTCATCACCCAACATAAAAGGTAACTTACCTCTTTGCAGATGACACCAGTTTATTTACATCATCGTTCTGTATCACCTCAAATGTTTACCAGATTAATAGTGATCTGAACGTGAACTCTGAATACTTCAGATTGAACAAATTGACCTTGAACTTTGAAAAGTGTAGACTAGTTCACTTTAAATCAGCACGTAAAAAGCTCGAAAAGATGACTGATATTGTTCTTAATGGTATTAAGTTAAAATCTGTTACTTCTGTTAAGTGCTTGGGAGTCATGTTGGACTGCAATCTTAACTAGAATAGTCATATTACCGAATTATGTAATAAGATTTCCGGTCAAGTTAGGATCATCAAGACGTTGAGCGCATTCCTACCTGTGAAAATTTTACGTATGCTTTATTTTTCACTTGTTCACTCAAGATTGGCATACTGTGTTGGTGTATGGGGTAGCGCCAACAAAACTTTGATTAGTAAAATTGAGAGATCGCGGAGGATTGCGTTAAAATTGTCTCACAAGCTCCCAATAAAATTTTCTTCGGCGCTACTTTTCAACAAATATTGTCCCACAGTTCTTATGTACCAGTATGTACCAGTACTCTGTTTGTAAATTTGTATATTCCTGTATCCACAATTTCTGTCACCACAACATTGTCTTCCAAAAGCCAGCTCTTAGATATCCCACCTATTCCGCAAAGTTGTTATGTGTTCCATTCCCCTTGACATTGATTAAACGGATTAAGCGGAATAATTTTTCAATACTTTCAGTTTTTACACGCAAAAATTTAAAATTACCTTAAACAATCTACCCAATAACAAACAAAAGTCAAATTTTTGCAGCGCAAAAACTGAAAGTACAGAAAAATTATTTAGTCGTTGGGTCCGGCATTTGTGACGCAATTTTTTTAACACAACGTAATTTTGTTTCAAAGAAAGCGCTCTAATTTTTTCAGGAAATCAAAACTTTTAACACAAGGTTCCATTCAAACAAACTTCTGCGTTTTATCTGCGATAGCGTCACCTCACGCGATA
>CM055403.1:6685131-6790641 GCA_029228625.1 Pseudolycoriella hygida | reverse complement strand
AATTCGAAAACCAAAAAAAAACCTAATTTATTGCTTAGGAAAATTCAAGATGGCGTCACTTTAACTGCTGACAGCCATTTTCTTAAGATCCCAAAAAATTTTCCTGACCAAACTCTATAACTTTCCCGAAGAAACCAAACTCTCTAGCTATCGTCACTTCGGAGCTAAAATTCGAAAACTCAGCGCATTACCACTTTGAACACTTTTCCACATGCAGAATTTTCCCGGAAAAGCGGCATATGAAATTTTTCATTTGAGGCCGAGACTGACGTTCCCTGAAAATTTTAAGGAAATCGCTCGAGCGGTTCTCGAGAAAAAAAAGTAGATAGATAGATACATAGATACATAGATACATAGATCGTTGACACACCACACAGGAATAAAATTGTTATTAATTACAAAGGTAATTTTACCACTTTTCCATAGGAATTGGTCATCTTTGATTGGCGATATCTCAGCCAATTTTCAACCGATTTTGATGAGTGAGGGCTTGTTGGAAAGCTGCTGCGACGTAGTTTTTTTAAAAATAATTTGGAGGGGAAGGGGGGCGAGGGAAAAAAACTCAAAAGTTCGCCTATATATGGCTCCTTGTCCCAAAGGTTTTTGTATGGAGGTTTTTGGGTTTGTGGACGTTTTTTTTGGGGTGTTGGGACTGCGTCACGCTCTCCGCTACCGCCCCGAGCATGATGAAAATCTGTCGAGATCTGTTCATTTTCTCAGTGTGTCCAAACCAGCCTCGAGTTCATCCGGCGTATTTCTTATTAAAAAAAATGTGAGACCTAAATTCTTCGAGACCAAAATGAGAACTTTGAGAATCTTAACCGTTGTACTCATGAGACTAAAATTTTTACCCGAGTATTCAAGGCATTTTATTAATTACCGTTATTATGACAAAACGAATACAAGTGTAAAATTGCAATAGCGATAAACACGAGACTTGAGTTTTTAAGGATAATGTTTGCACTTCCACCAACATTCGATTTCAACCATTGAGAAATGCTGTCGCCGTGGTATGCAAGCCACTCAATATTTTCTTTGGCACGATTTACTGCTGTAGCGGCAGCGTTACGTTCTTCGCTACTCATGGATGAACTGAACGTGTTCACAATGTCATTGATACGATTGATTTGCTCCTGAGAAGTCATTAAAGGTCCTATGTGTAAGAAAATTCCTGCTAACTTATCTGCTCCTAAGCTAAAAATATGAATGCAGTCTTAAAACCTCTACAAAGAAATGTTTAAAAGAAAACCTATTGCGTGTTTCTAAGAAGTTAGTTGCGAAGAATTGTAAAGCCATATTGAGTCCCGTTGTACTTCCTGCTGCTATAGATGTAAATATATATCGACGATCTTCAGCAGTCACTGGAATCTGAGGACTCGTTGTATTGATCATATGTAAGTAGCTAAAAGAACAGCAGAATAATACAAGAAGCTTTAAGCCAGTCTTCAAAAAAAAAACCTTGAAATGGTTGTCTCATCGATAGAACAAGACAGTCCTGCGATAATACGTGTAATTTCTGCGTCATCTCGTTTTCCTGTACTGACAAGAAGCGTCACCAGGCGCATGCCCAAGGATTCAGTAAGGCGTTTAGAATATCTCACCGCCGAACAGTAAACAAAATCTTTGATTTCTTCAATTATTTCGAAGGAACCGACCATCTATAAACCAAAAGCACAATTATTTTTACACTCATTACTGTCATAGAATTATAAATAGATAGAAATCAAAATTGTTTGAAAATTCATGCTACTGGCTCAGTTCGTCCAGACAAGTTGCTGCTAAATGTTTCCTTTCGGATAAAGATAGGCCAGTAATATGATCTTTAGACCAAAATTGTTTCCATTTAAAATTCATCGATTATTTATGTATGTCAAAACGTTTTACCATTCCATCTACAATTTCTTCGATATCTTTCAAACAGGCCTGCAGTCCCATCAAGCATGCCCACCTAGCCACATTTAATCGGTGAATTCTATGCAAGTGCCTAGTCTCCACCATATTCACTTCAACATTTGAATAAGCTTCACTGCAGATATTCGCCACAAAAGATTGGAACAGATCGTAATTTCGGTGGCCTTTCAAGTATCCATTCAAATATGTAAGAGCATTGTGAGCTGTTGCCCACGGTGCATAAGCTTCGGGAAGATCTTTTTCGAGGCGCAATGAGTTTAAGAATCCGAATGCAATGTTTATATCAATATAGCGTGCCTTAGCCAAGTTGATTGCGTCATCCAGCAATTGAGCCCGATTGAGAACATGAATATTTTTCCAATTCTCGCCGTTCACCTCAGCAATCAGTAGATCATAATTATGACTATCGTACTGAACTCGATAATATCCGGTGAGTTGCTTGTTCACAACTATCCAGCTTTCATTGCTTGGTCCATCAACCGTTCGTGATTGGGAGTTCGAATTTGGACTAATCCAAAAATTCGGCTTAGTGTCTTCAAAATCTCGATTAACCGATGTAGCAAAATTGATTGGTATCCATTGCTCTGGAAAAGTTAGTCCCTGTGCTTCAGAGGGATTTACAAAGAATCGCGATTGCTGAAAAATTATAGTTTGAGCTTCAGCATTTCTTGTTACTTTTACAACTGGATAACCGGCATTGTTTGACCATGTTTCAAATAAGTTCTTTATTGTGTCCGGAAGGTTTATTCCAGCAGCACGAATCGCATTTTGAAAATGTCTGAAAAGGTGATCCGGATTTGTAGTGCTGAACGAACGATCAGAAAGATAGCTTCTCAGAGCTGATTGGAAAACCTCCATTCCCATAACATGCTGGAACATTCGAATGACACTGGAAGCTAAGAAAGGAAAGTTTATGTAAATCCTGTACAGGCTTGAGCCTTGAACAATTCAAGAGCAAACTAAATTGAGATTGGTAATTCCATAAAAAAACCACTAGCACATTGAATGTGCTAGTGATATGAACTAAAATCTGGGTCATTCCATTGAAAAGTTGGAAAATGTGTTACGAGGGAACCGTCTTCTGGCTGAAAATGCAAAGGTTGAACTTCTTTCGCATGAAGGAGTTGTACATTGAACCTATAGAGGAATTTTCTTCATACAACACAAATCTCGTATGTGCACGGCTTAGCAAGAACACATGGTTCACTCGCAACCCACCAATGGAATAGCCCATCTATACAATAAATGTATATTCGAGGTTGTCAAACGTGCTAATGACGCTAATGCTAATGCTAATGCTAACGCTAATGACGTATCGTTTAAATTCAAAGTCCAAGAGATAAAAATAATTTTTGCAAGGTGCATGTCGCTGGCATCCCCAACTTTTAGGGCTGCGTATTTCTGAGTCCAACTGTTTAGGGCTCATTTAGGACTGATAAATTAAACCAGTTTCCAGTTTAGGGCTGCTCTCAAAGCGAAGATATCTCGGTGATGACAGTAATGCCTTTTTGATTGCTTTACTTTTTTCTCTACAACACTGAACAAAAAACCTCATCATCAAAGAAATATTCACGAAAAACCACCAAATATCGTTAAAAGTCAAGTAGCTAAGTACTCTAAGCACTCTACAGCCCGAACCACTCTACAAATTTCCACTAATTTGATTTTTGTGATTTCGTGATGCTCATATCTTTTATTTCAAACATTCATTTTTCTGTCTCTGTAAGTCGAACAGTTTTTCACCGATTTTGCCCAAATTCAGATTCGTTATCATTTATTCAATTATCTTTCAGGGACTTCGAAAATCGGTAATTACGTAGGAAAAAAACGTTTGGCCCTAGTAGAGACTCAGTTTTAGGGTCGTGGCTAAGTCCAACGACTCAAAATCAAAAAATTTCATAAATTGTTTTCATGCCTGGACGTTCCAAACAAAAAAACAGAAAATCGAAAAAGATTTACGCGAGTTATGTACGAAAGACAGCAAGCCACTTAGGCGGCCCTACCTCAGCAGTTTTTACAATGTGCAAATAGCCAACAATATATAGAAGAGACTATTTGCACACTTAGACGTAGTACTAATTCTAGTTTCCTTACCCAAAAACTTTTTGTGAAATTTTGTGAAAGGAAAACTTCCTTACCTTCGTTACCTACCTACCTACCATGTGCAAATAGTCTCTTCTATATATTGTACACAGTGTAAATAGCCAACAATATATAGAAGAGACTATTTGCACAATGTGCAAGGAATCTTTTCGCATTTTCTTATCTATTTTATTATTTTTTTCGCCGAAAGTCGCTGAGTGTATCATCATGTTCAACTAATTACTTGAATGAAATTAAATTTTATCAATTTTCGATGCTTCAAAAACTAAAACGTATACAATGACGGCTATTTTACGTACAAATGGCGATCGTTGTATACAATAACTTTTATTTTGTAAAGCATCGAAAAAAATTGAAAATTGGGGGGGGAGGGGGGTACAGCAAAACAGGACGAATTCGGACAGGGGGGGGGGGGTCCAAAAACTGTCAAAATAACAGGACGTCATTTATGGATGGCCCCAAAAACAGATTTGCAGCACCAGGCTGCCATCTATATTCTCAGCACAACCACTTTAGTACGCAGCCTGGTGTTGCGAATCTGTTGTTGCCAAAATGTAGACAGGAGTATATTATATATGTCACATAAGTTTCAGTTCGGCACCAGGCTGCTGCTGCAACCTAAATTTATAAAACAAAAGTTCGAGCACGCAGCCTAGTGCCGATTTGAAATTTGTATGACGTATTGTGTTCATTATTGCCGTTACGTTGACAATAAACGATTTTCGGCATCAGGCTGCCTTTTACATTGTCAATTAAATTTATCAAGTATGCAGCCTTGGGCCGAGTTCGAATCTAGTGAACAGTTGCACAGTAAGTGTTGTTAAGTATTGAGCTTCTTGTGATGAAGAAATAGAAGGAAATATTTGCGCCTCGTGAAATTTTGGCTAAATGAAATCATACTGTTTCCAAGAGAGTATTTCCGATGAGAAAACCCATATGCGCGAAAATTCAATTAAACCGATTAAACCACACCGTGCCCTCCCCACATCATCCCGTAAAGTGATAAAAATGGTACATTACTCCTGCAGTTTTTAAATTATGTTTTAAAAATATGTTAGGTTTTGTGAGAGCAGATGACTAAGAAAATCGTCATGGCTTTTTAGGGTTTTAATGAAATCTTGGTATCTTTGGTAGCTCATGGTTCGTAAACATCTGAAAAAAGTTGTCTTACATTTGGCGTAAACGATGTAGTTAAACATCTCATTGATCACATCCGGTTCAGCAACATCAGTGGTCATTGCTCTAACCGACATCTTATCGTCCTGGGAAAGTGACGATTGAAAATTCAAAACCAAATATTGGTGCATTAAGTTCCATGACGGTAAAAGCTGCAAACTGTGGTGTCCTTAGACCCTATTTACAAAAATTATGAATCTACTTACAGCGTCTGTAGTATAGTATTCGAAAAATCTTGCAAAACCCTCGCTTAACCAAATAAATGTCCAAAACTCTGGCGTCACTTCATTACCGAACCACATATGAGCTAATTCGTGAGTTATCAACAAAGCTCCGGACTGTTGAGTTCTTGCAGGTAATTTCAGAATGTCCTTTTCATCCCGAAAGAGTAATGGGTCTCTTAGATTTATGGGCACTTTAGCTTGCACAGCTTTTATGAAGTAATCGTTTTATATACCTGTACATAATCAATCCCCAATTTTCCATAGCTCCGAACAGGAAGGTTGGAATGTTAACCATGTCTAGTTTTGGAAGTTGATAGCTTTTGTCTAGCCAATTCTCAAACCAATTGAGCGATCGTATGCCAAAATTTTGTGCGAACTCTACGCGGTGAATATCATGTACCTGATCGGAACGTTTATAACAATGTTTTTGCATTCGAAACAATGAATGGTTATACCGATGCATCAACTCTAAGCATCCCTGGAGGCTCCGTGTAAAAATCATATTCTTCAGCTACTACAAACGCTAAAAGATATGTGGACATATTGACGTTAGTGTCCATAAAGCTTGTTTTCAAATCACTCGTTCCAGATCTAAGTCATTTTAATATTGTAAGTTGAAATCAAATCCGAATCTATAAAATATTTCTTACATAAGTTCGGGTTCACGTAGAAGGGGCATATTGGATAGTGCTCTGTACTTTCGGTTGTGAATGATGCTTACGCTGAACTTGGCTTTGAAAGCAGGTTCATCGAAACATGGAAAGACTGATCGGGCATACGTTGGCTCAAGGTGAGTAGCGGCCAGATATCTTCAAAAAAAAAACGTAATTTCCAGAAATCATCTGATACAGTCATATACGGTGAGTCATATTACGTTTGTAAGTTCGGCTTGCCTAATGTTACCATTTTCAAATGATTTAATAACATTTTATTACAATGTTTTGTGTTCATAAAGCGCCGTAAAAAATTTTTTAAATGGAAACCGATAAGACTAACCATAAATGCTTGATAAATACGAAGCGTTAATTAAATAATTTTTGAAGAATGGATTTCTCTGTGGGGAATTTTTCAATATCTGAAATATCATGTATCTATTGGCTTCAAATGGCTCTGTTGAGAAACATACTTATGGTTCTCGCAACTTTAGACATCCAAGTACTATTTGTACAGAATGCCAACAACACTACATTACATTACACTAATTTACACCTTACGTACAGCACATTTCACACTTTTTAGACCATTTCGGTGTGAGGTCTTTATGTTGCACTTAGGTAATGCAGCAGGTAGTTAGTTAGTTACGTTTATTGTCCGAATGTTTGCCTAATTCTCCTTGAAAAATGTAAGAATTGTTTCCAGTTCCGTCCGTGTTACCTCGTTTCCTGCCAGGAAGAATTTGTTCAAGATTCTATATTTTGTTATTGATAACGCCGGACAAGATGTCTATAAATTTAGTGGTGTTTCGTCCTCTTCCTTCATTAAACTTTTCACAAGAGGCTGTGTTGCTTAGTCCCATTCTGTGTACGTGTTTATTGAATTTGCAGTGTCCTGTTATAGCAATGCTATAATAGTCCTCTCTTGATTTCGGTAGCAGGAATTTAGTGTTCCTACCGCTAGGGACAAATTGTCAGGCTTTTCCAAAGTTGGTAATGTTTTTTCTCAAAGGAGCTCTTAATGGTTCTTCTTTGTATACTGTATGTTACCCCTGAAGCTGGCGACCGGCCTGAAAATGGCGATTCAATGCCCAATCGAGATGGGCTTTTTCGTTGCCTTCTATGCTATTGTGTCCCGGGACCTTGTTAGTGTGAGACAGTGTACCTAAACATTCTATCCCACAACCGGTAAATAAAAACTGGTTTTGACGATTACCGGTTATCGGTGCGTAAAATTTTTTACCGGCTTTAACAGTGGAATATTATCACTCTATAAATGATCGAAAATTCCAGCAATTCGATATAAAAAGGTAGGGGGCCGTTCATAAATTACATAACGCATAAATTGACATTTTTCGGACCCCTCACTGCTAAAAGAGTCAGAGGAAAGGTAAACTTTTCTTCATATTTCTTATTTCTTAGTTATATTTGACCCATTTTTGTTCTAAACGTAACGCTTGCCTCATATCGGTTCAACACAATCGACACCCGGTGGGACGCGGAAAAACTACAGAACGAAAACATTAAACGTCAATATGTGGACAGTCTGGAGACGAATATTATTGGCAGAATGGTCAGCGAGCAACAAAGCGTAGACGATGCGAACGAGAACGGGAAATGAAAGAAACATCTGGTTTGACGATGAATGCCAGAAAGAATGGACGACAAAAACGTAGCTCGTCTGAAAACTCAAAGTAGATTCACTCGAACTGGCCATGAAGAGTACCGATACATTAAATTGTATTGGAAATTGCCGAGAGTGCAATATTGAAAAACCCGTCGGAAGGAACTGTGTAAAAAACCCTTCCAGTTTTGACGAATTTCTCCATGTATTGAATGTCAAAATGTAATAAGTCATAACCTTAACTCTTCATACCTTTTTTTTCCCTTTAGCTCATGAAGATACATTACTATCTACACAATCAAGATGACAACGACTTTAGAAATAGATAGGAAAGGTGATTTGGTGCAATTTTATGGTCATTTTATATATAATTTTTGGCGTCCAATATATATAGAAATTCGTCAAAACTGGAGTGGGATTCTTGAATTTTCAAAATGTCAAATTTTTTTTATATTTTTCCAGTAATCTGTCATTACTATAGAGTAATTACAGCGAAAATTCAGAAATTATGTCAAGAATGTTTCAACAGTACTAGGTTTATGAGGACGAAGATAACCGTTTTCCCCACTGTGTGTTGCAGAGCAAATTGAGGGAAACATTTTTATGCATGGAAGTTATTTGTCCGGTGCCTCTCCTTAGTGCCAAAGTCCAAATTGGTTTTTTGCTATGTTGTAGGGAAAATTGAGTTGAAATTTTTGTCTTTCGGAATGGTTTTTTTTAGACCGTTGCTTCGGATGGCTTGTTTCATATTGCCTTCTCGGCAATTTCCAATACAAATTATCATGCCAAGGCAGGGCCTTATACAACTTTTCTTGGGCATGATCCAGTAGTATCAAATAGAAAATTACAAAAACTCACTAAACCATTTAACTAGAAAGCCTCAAAATTTACAAAATAAAATTAAAATTAGACAAAACTGTGGTAGTTACGACAAAAAAAAATCATTAAGGAAACGAAACATCCCTCCTTGCTTTGCATCAGTTAACCGCGTAGAAAACCAAATTCCCATCAGGTTGACGAATCAATAGTGTGACGGGCAGGCCACATGGGCGGTCACATACCCAGCCCCGCACGCATCAAAACATGTTTAAAATAGCGAGCTTTAAACACTTCATGCGAACTCACTACTCACTATTGCAGGCAACGCATTCCAGTCTACAAACCCTTTACCGAAAAGAAAATTTGATTCATTGTATCTAGCTATAACGATTTGGCGTGTTCAGGTGGAGCGCCCAAAGACTATTAGCTCATGGAGATGTGACGGACATTTGGTTGAGATTAGGCGGTACAAAAAGCTCATCCCCCGAAATTTAAGGAATCCCAACAGATCGCAACCCAGTAAACAACCCCGTAGAAGATCAATATTATCCCTCTTCTTCTTACCATAAACATAACGAATTACTGAACTGGAAGCTCTTTCCATCAGTTTAAGTGAAGCCGCATTCAGTCCATACGAGAACACCTCACTGCTGTAACAAAAGTGAGGAATTATCAGTGATTTCGCCATCATGGGTCGTGTTCTGAGCGGAGTCACACCAGCCATAGGCCACAAACTCCGAAGGACAGCATACACTTTTTGGTAGATATGCTCCGCATGATCGTGCCACGAAAGCCTCATGTTCATCATGAGACCCAAGTTCTTTAATTTCAACGAGTATTCAATAGACTCACCATCCAAATGATGCCGAGGAAAAATACTAAACGAACCGTCTTCCCTCAGTACCTCTACCTCATTACTCACCGTTCCATCCACATTGACAACTGTTTTTACACTAAGGGGTCATACACAAATTACGTACGCACTTTGGGGGGGAGGGGGTTTCAAAATTCGTACGGAAGCGTACGGTGAGGGGGGGGGGGGTGTCGAGCACGATTGTACGTACGCAGAAAAAAAATAATTTTGATTAGTTTTATCGAATGGGAATTCACAAATCGTTCCGAAAGTGCGACCGAAACGTATCGCCGCTCTTCGAGCCAACGAACTGGCAAACTTGGCAATCATAGCTCGAGACGACGTAGAGGAAGCCGACTGGTTGAATATAGATGATGTGGAACATTCCAAGGAGTCGATTTCAGAAATTAAAAAGAAACAAAATGAAATGAAAAAAAGAGCCTGTCATTTCTATAGAGAAACATATGACACAGGCATGGACGAACGAATAAAGGGATTTTTCAAAATATACTCTTTTAATGACGGTGGGGGGGGGGGTATGGAAAATCGTACGTACACGACAGGGGGGGTCTCAAAATTAGTACGGAAGCGTACGATGGGGGGGGAGGGGGTCAAAAACATCAAAAAAACTGCGTACGTAATTTGTGCCTGAGCCAATCACCATAGCTTGCGTTTTTTTCACATTCAGCAGCAGTCCATTTACACCAGCACAGGTACTTACAGAGTGGAGGTCAGCATTCATCTGTTTAACACAGCCTTGCACCTTATCAATCGTAAAGAATTTATACAATTGGGCATCATCAGCAAACAAATGGGGACACATATATTTTGCAAAATCAGGCAGGTCGTTAATGAACATCGTAAAGAGAAGAGGTCCCAGAATCGATCCTTGCGGTACCCCCCTAGTAACAGCTAGAAAGTTTGACGCCACACCATCGATAACAACGCACTGGGACCGATCTGTTAATAACACAGATAACTCCGCATAAGTTTGACAGAACTCGAGCTAAAGGCAAATTTCCGTGAGAGCTTTTCACAAAGCCGACCTTGTCTAACCATATCAAATGCTTTTGAGAAATCAAGCAAAAGCAACACTCCTACTAGCTTCCTATTAATCGCTAATACGTTCGAGTCTTTTCGTAACATCAACTCTGTTTGCCACATTTATTTATTTATTTTTTTTTTTATTTATTTATTTATTCTATTTCTTTTCTATTTAAACAGTTTATAATATAAAGTTTCAGTGTGCATAGCACTATGAAGAAACATTTATTAGTTGGTGATTTTAATTTAAGTTATTTGTTTATTTTCTTTTTTTTTTTTATTTTTACTTTAAATTTTGAAAATTAATATACTTTGAGACTCATAGTCTCTATGGAGTAAAATAAACAAAAAAAAAAGAAATTTATATAATATTTTTCAATGCAAAAACCTCAATAATATATTCTGTGAATCATTACATAAAATGGATCAGGAATGGCTCAAAGATTTCAAGAAAGGGGAAAAGGGAAAACAAAAAAAATGTGGAAAAATCTAAATCATTAAGACTTTTCAAAACTGGAGATAGGATTTGGACAGACGGGCGGATGCCAGTAGCAGGCATACCAACGCGGGAGCATGATTGCACCTCCATAATCTCATTCGACCTGTAAGTCAAGAGACAAAATGTTGATAAGAGCCTCCGTCCCGGGACATTCCCAGTCGGCTGATGAGTGCGAATTTTCCACACCCACCCGCCGAGCCGAAGACGTCTCGGGCGGATCCCTCACCCACACTTCATCCCTTACACTAGATACCTTCACCATGAATCAGCGTAATGAGTCAATTTCGCGAGCAACGGGAAAGTAGGTGGTTAGCCTGGGTACTGCTGTTCCGATAGCCATTCCTTAAGTTTTTTCTTGAACCGATATTCACTGGAAGCCGTAATAGCTGCAGGGAGAGAGTTATATAAGACACTGCCGACGATAGATAGAGCGCCTTCTCCTTACTTCGTACGCGTTGTATTGCAATACAGCAACTTACGGTTTCTAGTTTCATACTTGTGGTAGGTTTTTTTAAACGAGATGTTACTACGCGACCGTGGAGTGGCGCTGTCTTAGATTACATGCATTTTTTAGGCATCTTTTCTGTAGTGTTTGTAGCTGGTCAATGCAACTTTTGCTATGCCAGGTGCGAATGTGCTAGGGCGAAATAGATTTTCAATAAAATTGGTTTTGGTAGGACTCGTTTCAGCTTATTAAGTACTTCACTAACCGAAGCTAGCTTTTTGCTTCGAAATATGTGGACCCCATTTTAGGTTTTCATCTATCATGAGGCCCAAGTACTTGTAAACTGAAACAACTTCCAGCTCTTGCCCGTTAAGCATGACCGCCTGCGTTTTAGGCTGATATTTTGCTTTTCTACGGAAGTGCATTACTTTTGTTTTGGTCACATTAAGGGATAATTTGTTTATCTGGAAGAATTCGTAAAGAAAAGCTAGGTCATGATTAATGTCTGTAACATTCTGGTTATAAATCATATTAGAACAGAAATTACCTTTGTGATTCGCAAACAAGAGAGTTTCACCCTTTAAAGGCAGTCGGTAAACATCGTTTATATAGATTAGAAATAGGAGCCGGCCAAGAACACTGCCTTGAGGTACACCTATGCTCATGTCAGCTAGCGAGCTCTGACTGCCACCAATGATGACACACTGCTTGCGCCGACTGAGATAACTATTAAACAAACTTAGAGCCATACCGCGGACGCCTACATATTCTAATTTCTGCAAGAGTATTCCATGATCAACACAGTCAAAAGCTTTCTTGAGGTCTAAAAAGACTGCACTAATAACGTTTTCTCTATCAATATTTAGAAGCATTTTATTTAACAATTCAAACGTTGCTGTATGGGTTCCAGATTTTGTTCTAAATCCGAATTGCTTTATGTAGAAGAATTCACTAAGTTCAAGAAAAGAGTTCAATCGTTTATGCAAGACAATTTCGAGAACCTTATTTAAGACCGGAACCGCATCTATTCTGATACCTTGCAGTTGAAGAATTGGATTTGAAGAGGTTTTCCGTGAAACTGAGGAGAGTGAAATGACCAATATTGAAGAGGCTTAAAATTGAGTAAATCTCATTTTGATATAGAATTCGTTTTTCTTTAAAAGTAGACGTCCTATATGGGTAGGTATTTTCAGTGAAAACGGACAAATTGTGAGAAGGTGCAATGATAGGGATAAATAAGAACTCTTTCTTTCTGCGCAGGTTTTTAACACCGCGAAAACCTGCGCAGTAGTTCAAGTTGTTATTTGAATTTCGGTAATTGTTTGGTAGGTAAATAAAAATAGAGGTAGAGTAAGTAAGAGGCTAATGTGGAACGGATGCCTGATATGAAACACCGCCGAATGTCAGAAATTTGTCATTAAATTAGGGGTCATACATAAAATACGTACGGAAACAATGACGATTTTTAGAGCCCCCATCCCCAACATACGCAAAAATGTATGGAAAAAAATTGCAAAATGTATGCATTTTTATACCTATCTTGAATCACCTAATCAGAAAAAAAGTTTCGTTCAAATGAGTCACCATTCCAGGAATTTATTATGACATTAATAGCGTAAGTATAATCTAATCGTTATATTATGCATAAACTCTTTACATTAATTGTTACCTTAGTTGGTAATTACGTTTTTTCAATATAAATGAGAAACTTGAACTTGAAAATTCGACAAATATTTTTCCCATGGAAAATACCTCTGTAAATCGAGAATAAGGAATGCATTTTCCAGTGTTTTTAAGACCCGTACGAAGAATAAATTTCTTCGAAAAGGGGTCTTTTGCGTTTACCACGACGGCGACGTTTGTAACCAGCCCAATTTCGACCCGGGAGTAGGGGGAGCATCGATCACGGTCCTTAGATGACGAATCAGCAATAAAAAAAATATCCGTCCGTCCGTCTGTTCTTCCGTCCGTCCGTCTGACTGTCTGTCAACACGGTAACTTGAATAAAACTCAACCGATTTTCAAAAACTTTTTTTTTTCTGAAATCTTTTTTGGGATTGAATCTAAGCACTCGGCCGTTTAAGTAGTTATTGGTCTTTTGTACATAACTCAAAAAAATCTTTTCCGATTTTTGGACCCGTACGAAGGTCCTATACGTTTACTACAAACAATTTTAATGTAACATGGGGTGGATCGAGGTGGTAGTCGGGTGGATGCATTTATATGACGAAACAACAATAAAAAAATGTCCGTCGGTCCGTCCGTCCGTCTCCACTTTTTTTTCCAAACGGTTCAACCGATCACCCTAAACTTTTTTTCCTGATAGATACTTGCCTCCCATGAAAGTTCGAAGATGAGCAAAGTCGATCAAGTGGTTCCGGAGATATGATCGAGGAAGTGACCAAAAACCAATTGGGAAAAAAATTTTGTGGCAATCGGGTCAGGGGTCGGAGCACCGGGACCAATGGAATCGACGAAATTGAGTTTCTTGGCGATTTACGAAAACAGTTTTTCCTTAACTATGCAATATGGAGATTCACTGTCAAAGGCAAAGTTGTAGAGAATAAAATTTTAGGGTACACGTGTTTCAGGGTTTTGGGTAAAACTGCCCCAATCCTGGTATATGACCACTTCTAGAAATAAGAAGAATAATCCATATCTCTAGAACTATAAGAGATAGAAAGTTGCTTCCAAAGGCAAAGTTGTAGAGAAAAAAATTTTAGCGAACACCCGTCTCAGGATTTTGAGTAAAAATGCCACAATCCTGGGATATGACCACTTCTAGAATTGGGAGGAATGAGACATATCTCTAGAACTATAAGAGGTAGAAAGCTGCTTCCAAAGGCAAAGTTGTAGAGAATAAAATTTTAGGATAAGCTTGTTTCAGGGTTTTGGGTAAGAGTGCCTCAATCCTGGGATATGACCTCTTCTAGAATTCGGAGGGATGATCCATATCTCTAGAACTATAAGTGTTAGAAAGTTGCTTCCAAAGCCATAGTTGTAGAGAAAAAAATTTTAGCGATCACGTGTCTCAGAGTTTTGCGTGAAAATGCCCCAATCCTGGGATATGACCACTTCTAGAATCGGGAGGGATTGATCCATATCTCTAGAACTATGAGAGGTAGAAAGTTGCTTCCAAAGGCAAAGTTGCAGAGAATAAAATTTTTTGTACAAAACTCGAGTAAATCTTTTCCGATTTTCATAATTTTTTGTTGTTTCAAAGATCTGAGCACAGCCAATAATTAATGCAAGAACTTTTTTTGAATTTGAGTTCTTGGACTTAGCTTAACTCGAGCAAATCTTTTTTGATTTTCATACATTTTTTTGTTTGAAAGATCTGAGCATGCCGGACAATTTATGGAAGAATTGTTTTTATTGAACTTTTGCACTCAGCTAGGGCCCCAAAACTGAATGCAATGTGTTTTTTCTACATAAATCGGGTAAAACTTATCCAAAGTCATCTGCAAAGCTCAGAACTTCCACTGTTCCATTCACCAGCGTTTTGTTGGTTTGGACACCAGCATGTCTCATTGCGATTCCCAAAGCTAAGTTAAAGAGTAAGCAAGATAGAGCGTCTCCCTGCTTCAATCCTTCTGTAATAGCAAACACATCTGACATGTCGTCCTTGACAAGACATCTGGTTCCATCCAACGTCGCTTTCACAAGACGAATATACTTGGTTTCAAAGCCGATGAAAAGATTGTACGTCCGGACCGTCCGAACTTGAAAATCTCCTTTTTCTATTCGATAGGTAATGAAAGCCTTAAGAGCATCCAACAAAAAATGTGGGCCCAGGCCGAGCCTAAGATGGCCGCTAATGTTAGGGTGGATCGATGCAGACAATATATTTTCGAAAATTCAAACATCTTGAGAATGATAAGAGATAGAATATCGGTGTCAAAGGTAAAGTTGTTGTTTTGGGTGTAGCACATTTTGTAATGCCTGCCAATATGGCCGCTTGTGTTAGCGTGGATCGATCTAGACAATAGAGTTTCGAAAAATTCAAACATTTTGAAATCTATAAGTTATAGAAGATCGGTGTCAGTGGCAAACTTTTTTGTCTATGGAAGTATGGGATCTTTCCGAAGTGCTCTAGGTCGGTTCTAATATCGGCGGTAGTACAAATAACATTTTTTGAAAATATGTCTGAAAAAAAGTTTTTACTTTTTTTCAAACTATTTTAACTTTTTTTATTTTGACGGTTGCTTGAATATTTGGAGACACTTTTACACCGTTTCTTCGGACGGGTTTTTCAATATTGCCCTTTCAGCAATTTCCAATCCAATTTAATGTCGACGTAAGTTCGTAGCCAAGACCCTTAATGGGTTGTAGTGCCGGTAAAGTAAGTTCGTACTTAAGAGTTAAGGCAACATTTACTTTGATACGTTCGAATCTTTTTGCAAAATCTATTCTGTTTGCCACATCTATTCTAATACGTACGGGTCCCCTGCATATGTTTGATCTTTAGTTGTGTGTTGCAGATGATGGGGGATAGATACCCTCGAAATGCATTCAACGTAAAATTTTAAATAATAATTCTGTTCAAGTAATTTTTCGAATTATTAATAAAGTTCAAAGGTGAAATCAGTTAAAGAAATTTTACTAATAAAAAAAAATTTCAAAATTTTTTTCAAATAAGCGTATTTTAGAATGCCTTATCTATTCTGAGGCATACGGGTCCCTTGCATATGTTTTAATCGACTTTGACCACTTTTTCCGTCATCTTGGATCTAATTTTTTTAAATTCACGATGATTTTCGAATCAGAAAACGATGCGGAACAACCTACAGTCATCGTCATAATTCTTCTAAAAAGTGAGTTTTTGCCTAAGCGGACACACCGTAGCTCAAAATTCTATTGAGGCATTAAACGGTAATTCGTTTTCACTCACCACAAATGTTTTCGTTTCATACATCATACATATCCCTTCATTCACCTAAATTTTCGAAAATTTCACCTCAACGATTAAAAAAGATTATGTTCTTCGTGACAAAACTCAAACTTAGATTTATATCAGACTAAAATTTTTGTATCACCTTGTTTCACTGAGGGTATCGTTGGCAAAGGCATACGAACTCTTATATAATCCAGTTAAATCGTCTCGTATATTTCCTTCAAATTGCAACTCCAAGGTGTATGTTCCCACATCCAAAATAGATTCGAAATGAAGCTCGTATATCTGTTCAATGGGTCTATCCACTTGGTTTATTACACTAAAGTTTTCTCCCGACGCATCTGACGCTAGTCGAGCATTTTGCCAATCGACAATTAGGTCTTTGTAATTTAAATGAATTGATGTGGTTGTTGCTGTAACTTCGAGGTTAATAGTCACATTTCCACTAAAAATTTCCTCTTCTAAATCAACGTAAATAGTTAGCGTATATTTGAAAGGAAGCACATTTGTCGGCAGTCGATATGTAGGTTCTTGTTGTTGAATTACAGGAGTTGGTAATTTCGGAACACTAATCACATTTATTGGACTGAATGAACAAGCGAATGTTACGCTTAGCACTAATATCAATAGTAATTTCCACATTGCTGCATCAGCAGGTGCTAATCATGGGAAATGTAATTTGCTTAGCGTCCACTTGCAGACTATTGAGAAGAACCTAATCTAAATACACCGTTACTATTTTATTGTTCAATTATCAATATCTTATCAATTGCTAGATGATCGAATACCATGTGATAGCAAAAAGACTCGCGATGACCATTTTTCATGTGACATTGTGACATAAATTTCATACAAGTAGCTGATGTAGCTGTTGATTAGATATTTAAACCATAAGGATACGCACACCCGTGCGATTCTCAATAAAGACTGAACAGACGTCTCATTAGATATAGAGGAAAGCAAAAATATTACTTAATTTATATTACTTCCTACTACATTGCATTGAAAATTCGAAAGAAACGTTATAACTAGGGATTGCAAACCGGAGCTAAAATAGGTTGTGTCGTACATCACTTTTTCATCAGGCAATAAAACTATCTTCGAGTAAGGAAACACTGATGGCGACACCGACACGCGGCTACATGTGATAATTAGATTCAAAACAGTCAAAATAAACAAATAGGTGATGACTGTTTCCTTGCTTAGAAGAATGCCGAAAAATGGTTGTGTTTGTACAAACAACACATTTAGGTGTCCGGATAGGAGTTAAAATCTCATAAATATCCTCGATATGAGGCGGTAAACAAAGTGAATTTTTTATTCATAGGGAAGTGAAAAACAATGTTGTTGTTGTGTATGGAGAATGTTTTTGTGAATTTATAAATGAGGAAAAACAATTAATAAAAGGTAATGTTCCCGTACCGTGGCAGATTCCCCAACATCTAGTGTTTAGTCGAAAGCTTGCCATAAAAACATCCTGACGGACACTAGTAAACTCCAAATATAAATGAAGCAGAGGTTTTCTTGATAAATACTGACGTGTTGGCGTCGATTATGTTGTCAGAAAACTTTCGGAAATGTGAAACTGAATCGACAGCATTGGATTTACCGGTAATATTCTATGATTTCGATTCCGATGTTTTGGCCCAAAAAGTTTTAATTTCTGTTTTTTCTTGACAGTTTTTTTATTTTCTTTGCACATACTGTGTACAAACAGAAATAAACGAAAAAAAAAGTAATTATTTATAACAACTTAAATTGTAATTTGTGTAATTTCAAATGCAACTGTCATGTAGCCGCCTGTCGGTGGCGCCATTTTTGTTGAGGTCATTGCATAAACTAAAAACTCAATCTATCAATAACCGCGATTTCGGTTTTTTTGCGTCGAATAACCGCGGTTAACCGGTTAACCGAGACTTTTTCTATTTCCTTTTTTTTTTAAAAAAATAAGTTTTTAATAAGTATTTTGGATTTTGAAATTTCACTAGATGGTATACAGTCAACCAAATAGTCGCAAAGGTATACGATTTTATTCGTCTTTTTTTGTGGAAATTGTGTTTCTCTCATTAAATGTCTCTACATTATTGAAAGTACGATATTCAAAACGTTTAGCGAATACTCTCGTTACTCACTGAATTTTTATAAAGGCATAAGCCGAAAACACTGTTTTTAACAGAAACTTTTTTCCTACGGAATAATGTTGGACAAATAAGTTTTCATTCTGTTTTGTAGGTAGCGAGCGCAAGCAAGTGTATAATTGCACTTAATATAGATCCTGGGTGAACACTCTGAAGAAGTTGTTGTTTTAATAGCTGAATTGAACTCAATCTCAGATGTGTCATTAAATGTTCATAGCTGAATCTACGGCTTTGCTCTTCAAAAAATAAACAATCTATTGTCACATCTTGATTGACATAAAATTCACACAATTTATTGTAGTTTCGGTTCAAAATTTGACTTTCGCGATATTCGCATCAGCTGCAAATACGAACCCTCGCACTTTCCAAAACACAATTATGCGGGGATTTTGTAGTTGTTATATTTTATCGATAAATTCTTCATAATAAATAATTATTAATTAATGCGATGATTTAATTAATTAATACAATTTATTATTTTTACGAGAAAATTTTCACATGCTAACAACACTGTTCTGACGAATGTATTAAAGAAGCGAGGTCTTTTACAAGTGCAGCGTTTTACAAAGATGTGCGGAAGAACCGCAATAATAGATAGGGCTGCTATAGGAATTTCGCGCCGTATGGAACTTCGCGCCAGCGTCATTCACAATATGACATTTCGTATAAGGAAAATGTTCTATTGCGAATCGCGCTGAAGCGAACGTCCCCGTTACCGTAGATCAGGGCCTATTTTTGAGCAAATTTGTGTAGAAGAACTTAGCGTCATATTTACAACTTAAAAGCAGACCCAGCGCGACAGTACCCATATAAGTTTGGTATTATTGGAAAGCTGGCACCAGTAGCCACCAGGAAAAACAGTTTTTCAATGTTTTAGACGCCTTACGGATGCACAGGAATGGTTTGAAGTTAGCCGAAATAATCAAAGTTTTACCCCTACTTTCAACTGCTCATAACTCATTGTGGATGAATTTTAAGCCCAACAAGACCCTTATGCCCCAAAACGGCGTGCAATTACCTTCCCAACGAGCCCCCACTCGACCTTGAACGCTTCTTCTATTCGAAGAAATTTCTGTAAGAAAAGTGCATGTTTTCGGTTTTTGAACACCTCTCAATAGCCACACAAACATCGATGATTTTTTTAAAAAATTGTTTTGGCTTCTAGGGATCAGTACCTATTCAGCAAAGTATAAAAAAATCCGCTGGGAGATGCATCCGATTTCGGCAGGCTCTTTTTCAAAAGAATCCCTCCATAGAATTCGTCTCATTGTAAAATAAAAACGTAGAATTTGTCTAACGAGATGAATACACGAGGATGTCACTTATTCTGCCAATACTCACTCATAATTCATTATTGCCGAAGAAGAAAGAATCGATTTGTAACGTAAATTTGTCGATGTTTGGAATCCATAACAAGACGAATACCACACACAACTATTAAACGCCATAAAAGCAACCAAATCAGCATGGAACGTAATGACCTCTGTTGTCCGCAAACCTACCCGAGTACAGATGCGAGATTTCAAGATAAAGGAAATTATTTATAGAGCGTTTACATTTTAATATTTTTAGAGGGGTAAAATCTAGTTGAAAATATTTGCAAACTTTTTATGTGTAGAAGGCGTTTTCATGACGTATTTCTTTCTTAAAAATTAAAAAAATTAATGTACTCGTCTCATTGAGACTTTTTTAAGTCCAATCTGTAAAGGAGACCAAATTAGGACTTTGAGGACACGAGTACTCACGGAAGCTAAATTTTTACTCGTTAAAATGTGTCCTTGACCTTACGTATATATCAGACCTAGACTATATATCAGACAGATAAGAATTGTACCAAACGAAGTTTGTTTTAAATCAGACCGAGATTGTTATCCACGCTTTGAATGTACTTATCTTAACATAAGACGTTCAAGTTTCAACACCCGCCCTACTCCAAAACATGATTGCCAATCGCGTTAATTGAACTAATATTTCAATGAAAACATTGTCGAGGAGATTGATTGCTTGTTCAAAGTTTTGATTGATTATTAAAGATTAGAGCTTCTGCGCTAAGTACACTCGAGAATAGGGCTAAGTAATAAATGCAAACTTTTTATTTTCGATGCAGGTACATGTTGCCAATAGCGACTCGAAAATGTAGTGCTTTGAACAGCTCGGTGGTTCAGGTCGTTTTGCGATCTAAATAATTGTAATTATTACCAATGAACATATGCAAGATACCCGTACGCAACAGAACAGATGAGACAAACAGAATAGATGTTGCAAAAATACTCCAACATATGCTAAATAAATCTTGCCTAGATTTACTACTGCCATAAAATGTCTATTGGGACATGCTCTTTGCACATGGTGCCATATTTTGCAAATCGTTTATCGGAAGACCTTGGATCCGACAGATGGTCGGAAAGGGGGAGGGGGGTTGTGTACTGATGACATACTAGTTTTTTTTTTTTTTTTTATTAGATGCATTTATTTCAAAATAGTAAAAATTTGTTCCAAATTATTAAATATTGTAAATGTTGAGATAAATTTACAGCCTATAAAGACTTTATCAAATTTATATGACATATGACATACTAGTAAGAATCTAGTTTCGTGACATGTCGTAAAAGGTCATTTTATAAAAGGAAAACCTCCAAACCTCCCAAGTTCCGTCAGCCATCTTGGTTTTCGTGGAGTTTGTGGAGTTTCATTAAAGCGCAAAATGTCTAGTTTTGTTAGCCACCTAGGTTTGTGACATTTTGTAAAAGGAAAAGTTCCTCAGCTTCGTAAAGCAAAATCTCCCTAATTTTGTTGGCCATCTTATTCATTACTCATTATGACAACATGTTCTTCATTATAAACAAGTTCAGTAAATGCACTATTCGTCGATATGTTTCGAATACAACTAGTAAATACCCCCGCCCATAAGGACTACACGGGCATAAGCATTCTTGTCCGCTAGGTCGGAGATTTGCGACCTAAGTACCTCATACTAAAATGTATGCAAAGTTTGATGTAGATGAATAAGAAATGGAAATTTAAAAAAGAAATGGATTTAGTAATATTTTAGTAGTTACCATAAGCTTATGCAAATCTGGTTTTCCCCCGTAAAACCGTTTTGCCCAAATATCGTTTGCTATGTGCAACCATTTCCTATGTACTGCCGTTTTCTATGTACTATCATGGCGTATGTGATACCGTTTTCCTCGTGCTACCGTTTCACCCGTACTACCGTTTTCACCGTACAACCGTTACCATCGTACAACCGCTTCCGCCATACAACCGTTTCCACGGTACTACAATTTTCTCCGTACCACCGTTTCCCCCGTACTACAATTTCCTCCGTGGTATCATTTCCTTCGTACAACCATTCCCCCGTACTACCATTTCCCCCGTACTACCATTTCCACGTACAAAAGTTTTCCCCGTGCTACTTTTTTCCCGTACAACCGTTTCTACCGTACTACAATTTCCTCCTCTCCACTGTTTTTTCCGTACTACCATTTACTCCGTACAACCGTTTCCCCCGTGCTACAATTTCCTCCGTACTAATGTTTTCACCGTACAACCGTTTCCTTCGTGCTACTGTTTCCTCCGCGCTACTATTTCCTTCGTGCTACTGTTTTCTCCGTGCTACTGTTTCCTCCGTGCTACTGTTTCCTCCGAGCTACTGCTTCCTCCGTACTACTGTTTTCCCCGTAGTACAATTTCCTCCAAACTAATGTTTTCCCCGTACTACCATTTTCTCCGTACAACCGTTTACCCCGTACTACCATTTTCCCCCGTACTACTATTTTCCACCGTACTACCGTTTCCCCGCACTATCATATCCCCGTACAACCGAAGAAACCAAAGATCTAAGATAAACCAAAAACATAACCAAAGACCCGTACGTATCAGAATAGATGTGACAAACAGAATAGATGTGGCAAGTGACTCGAACGTACCTAAATATACAAATAAGCAAACAATCCAACGTTTTCTGTTCTTTTATAACTGTAAGAATTTCAAAGATCCATAGAAATTACCCAAGGTAATGTCAAAGGCCCTACCGAAGTACGTCTCAGACCATTCAAATCTAGAAAAGCTTATATCCAAGGACTAAGTCGTTTTTCACTCAAAACCAGAATTACGTGTTATCTAAAATTTTATTGTCTACAACTTTGTCCTTGGAAGCAACTTTCTACCTCTCATAGTTCTGTAGACCTGGGTCATCCTGCCCAATTATTGAAGTGGCCATATACCAGGATTGGGCCCAAAACCCTGAAACACGTGTTCGTTTAAATTTAATTTTCTACAACTTCGCCTTTGGAACTAACTTTCTAACTCTCACAGTTCTGGAGATCCGGGTCATCCTGCCCAATTATGGAGGTAGCCATATACCAATATTGGGCCATATTTCCCCAAAACCCTGAAACACGTGTTCGCTTAAGTTTAATTCTCTACAACTTTGCCTTTGGAACCAACTTTCTAACTTTCACAGTTCTGGAGATCCAGGTTATCCTGCCCAATTATGGAAGTGGCCACATACCAGGATTGGACCATATCTCCCCAAAACCCTGAAACACGTGTTCGCTTAAATTTAATTTTCTACAACTTCGTCTTTGAAACCAACTTTCTAACTTTCATAGTTCTGGAGATCTGGGTCATCCTGCCTAATTATGGAAGTGGCCATATACCAGGATTGGGCCATATTTCCCCAAAACCCCGAAACACTTGTTCGCTTAAATATAATTCTCTACAACTTCGCCTTTGGAAACAACTTTCTAACTCTCATAGTTCTGGAGATTCGGGTCATCCTGCCTGTTGTAAATGGAAATTTTTCTTCACTAGTTTTGATAGCAAATCCATGAAAACGAACTTTCAGACAATTTCATTTATTGAACAAAGATGAAATAAGCTTCAAAATCTAAAATTAAGATAAATACAAACGTTAGCAGTTAATTCATTATTAAATTTAACATTTCTCATACTTCTAGTGCGCTTAACGTAAAATATCCATCACAACTATTGATCAACTATTCGGTTGCATTTAGAATCTCGTCATATAAACAATCCAAAACGATATGTACGTTACGTACAAATAGAAAATGACTAAATTCACATTGAGTTTTCACAGCAAAATTTTATATCAAATTACAAAATCACACCGAATAGAGCAACCTTTATCTGAACTATTTAATTCCTTAACACGATATCGACTAAAAATGAACGATTAATTCGACATTTACGAATTCAAAAAACAAAAGTCCATATCGATCGTCAGATAAACTTATAAAATGTAAAGAGAAATAAAACCTTCCGGTAGTCCTAAAATCGGGTAATCAAAACTTGGTATTGAATCTGGCAACTAAATCATTGTTGCCCAACATTCTCCTTCCCGTTAACTGAGTTTCTCAGCTTAACCTTAAGCTTATCCTGATGGGTTAAATGGTCTCGAACGTCCAAAACAGCAAGTTTTGAAGCGGGCCTTCGTAAAATCGTTCCCAAATCGGTTCGAACCTCAGCACTTCTTACCGTTCCGTGTTTATCCTTGTAGATCTGAACGATGATACCTTTGGGCCATGTATTTCGTTTAAAATTCTCGTCAACGATCAATACAACATCGTCGATGCTCAACGATTTCGTTGGTTTAAACCATTTTGCCCGTTTTGTGATCGTAGGCAAATATTCCAATACAAATGCTTTCCAAAATTTGTCTGCCATTGCTTGTGCAGTTCGCCACGTATTTCTCAATAAATCAGAACTTGTGAATTCGCCAGGTGGTTTATGACCATTAGATGAGCCGATGAGAAAGTGATTTGGGGTTAAAACTTCATCGTGTGGAGAATCTAACGAAACATAACTTAATGGCCTTGAATTAACAATATTCTCGGCTTCAATGAATAAATTGTTTAAGACTTCGTCAGTTGGATGCCTTGATGTCATCGATGCCTCTAAACATTTTTTAACCACTTGAACCATTCTCTCCCAGCTTCCTCCCATATGTGGAGCTGCTGGCGGATTAAATGTCCAAGAAAACTCCGATGAAGTGAATTCTTCCTGAATGTGACCTTTATCCAATTTTTTAAATTCTTCTTTGAGGACATTATCAGCTCCATGAAAGTTTGTTCCGTTGTCGGAATAAAATTTTTTTGGTTGCCCCCTCCGTGCTATAAAATTATGGATTGCCATGATGCACGAGTCCGTGTTCAAAGAATGAGCGATTTCTAGATGAATTGCACGGGTCGTAAGACAAGTTATCAAAACTCCCCATCTCTTAATCGTGCTTCTACCAAAAACAACATGAATCGGACCAAAGTAATCAATTCCAACAAACGTAAATGGTTTCGTATGAATTGCTAATCGAGATTGAGGTAAAGGAGCCATTTCAGGATTATTAGGAACAGCTGCTGTATTTTTACACTTCTGGCAATTATTGCGAATTATACCCAATACGACACGTAATTTCGGAACCCAAAATTTTTGCCTAATTTCGTTTAGCACCGTCTGATGATGCAAATGCTTGTATTTTTTATGATAATAGTTAACGATCAAATAAGTCACATAGTGGTGCCGATCCAGAATTATCGGTCGTCTAGCTATTTCAGAAATTGCAGCCGCATCAATTCGGCTTTTCACTCTCATCACCCCATTTTCGTCCAAGTAGGGCGAACAAGTTCGAATGAAACTATTCTTCGGAAATTCTTTTTGCTGGTCGGCCGGTGCAGTTTCATTATATCGAATTATGACGAGCTCCTCTTGAAAACTATCAAACTGCATCTTTCTATACAAGAGCGATTCAGCCATAAGTAACTCATGGGATGAAAATAAATCAAAATCTCGCTGAGCAAATCCGGATTTTGAGTTATGAACGAATCTCAATATATAAGCGACCGTACGAACTAACCGTTGCCAATTGGAAAATCTTTTAAAATCAATAAATTCACTTACGGGTACTTCCAAGTGTGCCAACAAATATAACGGTCGAATTTCTTCATTTGTTACAAATTCTGGATCGTTCAATTCAAAAGTCCAATTAGAATCTTCTTTTCGCAAAAATTCTGGTCCCATGAACCATCGTGATGACATGTTCAAAGCCATTATTTTCTTGCACTTTGTTGCTTCATCTGCGACGTTCTCATTTGACGGTATCCAACGCCATTCGATAACATGAGGAGAGTCCAAAATTTCCGCAACACGAAATGCAACAAACTGATTATATCTTCGTAGGTCCGAATATATCCAAGACAATACAGTTCTGGAATCGCACCAAATAATTATTTTATTGATACAAAGGCTATTGTGACTATTAACGATGCTATCAGCGAGTCGAGTACCCAGTACTCCTCCTTGAAGCTCCAATCGTGGTACAGAAATAGGCTTAATTGGTGCAACTCGGGTTTTTGCTTCGACGAGGCAACTATCAACACCAGTGTCATTCTCAATACGAAAATATGCTACAGCAGCATACGCTTCCAAACCTGCGTCAACAAATATGTGAAGTTGTACCGACTTCGGCAATAAAGGTGACAACCTTGTAGAATAAAGTCGTGGAATATGAATTTTTTCCACTGCAGGTAAATGATCCAGCCATAATTTCCACTTATGCTTCAACGAGTCCGGGAGGACTTCGTCCCATTCAACTTTAAGGCGCCAAATATCTTGTAATAATACTTTAGCGAATATTACGAAGTGTGCGAGAAATCCCAAAGGATCGAAGATTGACATAACTGCACTCAAAATTTCTCGTTTAGTTGGAGTGTAGTTATTCGATTGAAATTCAATTTTCACATATTTGAGACAATATGTAAATATATCCAACTCTGTGTTCCAATACAATCCCAAAACTCGTTCGGTTGTAAAGTGGTTCTTGTCATCCAAAATCTTCGTGGTGCTTTCATGATTACTATCAAGGGCTTTGAGAACATCTGAAGAATTTGAAGTAAAACTTGTCAGCACAAAACCGGCATGTTGATGAATATACTGCACCTCTTGGACTAATTGAACTGCCTCTGCAACAGAATGCGTACTCTCGATCATATCATCAACGTAATGACCTTTTATAATAGCTTCAACTGCTCTAGGATATTTTTCTTGAAATTCCATTGCATTTTTATTTTTCACAAATTGTGCAATTGAAGGCGAACAGGAAGAACCAAATGTCAAAACTTTTAGAACATAGACATCTGGATTTCTCGTAGTATCCCCATCTCGCCACAAAAAACGTTGTGAGTCTTGATCAGATTCTTGTACCAAAATTTGATGGAACATTTCCTTGATGTCGCCAGTGATACCAATTTTCCTCAATCTGAAGCGACGTAGTATGTCGGGAAGAGGTACTAATAAATCTGGTCCGACCAGTAAGTTGGAATTCAACGATTGACCGTTGACTTTGGCTGCACCATCCCATACTATTCTCAACTTGTCTGGCTTTTTTATATTAAACACAGGGAATATTGGCAAATACCAAGTTCTTGGGCCAACGTTATGTTGTTCAAGCGATGACAACTTCCGGATATAACCTTTATTGACGAAATCTGCGATATAAAGTTGCATTTTGTCAGCCAAGATCGGATCTTTTTTTAATCGAGATTCAACACATAAAAGTCGTTTCATGGCCATCCCGAAACTATTTGGTAGTTCAATATTGTCTTATTGCCATATACTGTTTACTCGTTTTCGTTTATTCCACTCAAGTCTTTAAGTAAAAAATTCTTTTAGGATTTTTTTGCAAAAACACAGTTTACAATTTCTAGCACGAAGTTGAAGACAGTGAAGTGGCAAAAGAATTTACACGAAAAGCCGCAAGCTATTGAGAACACAAAAATATTGGTAATATTACCGAGACCTTGGCAATATTACCCAATCTTACGTAATGGCTCATTACACGTAAAAATTTACCCTTAGATTTAGATTTATCAGGGTGGGATGGGCCATTTCTGGCTCCTAAAACACAGATCTATTGATCCTTTGTTTTCTTCCCGTTCATCATATAAATCATTTAAAACCTTCCGGTTCTCACCAAGAACCTATCTAGAGCGATAGGTCCTAGGTCTAAGATATCGGAGGGTCGAATCACATAACCACCTAATGTCATGCTCCTTAGCAGGTGGAACTTCGGGCAATCGCATATTACGTGGACGCCCGTTTCCTCTTCCAAGCCGCAGTCACATCTTGGATCAGCCAAAATGGTCATTTTGGCCAAGTGCTTGTTCAGTCCACAGTGACCTGTAATGGCTCCCACTACTCTCCTAATGCCACTACGGTCCATTCTGAGAAGCTCCTTGGCCCACTACTCGTCAGGCGCCGGGAAGAAGAGCTTTGTGTGCTTTCCTCCGCCGTATACGCACCAACTCTTTGCGGACTCAGCCCGCACCCAGTGTTCCACCGCCCTTTCACACAGGGAGTGTGGGATCGGGATGTGGGGCTCTGAGCCCTCGATCGCAGATGCTGAACCCTGTCTGGCTAGCTCGTCTGCTCTCTCATTACCGTCTACCAGGCATCCTGAGTAACGTTATTTGTAACTTTATTTTTTCGTTACTGTAAGGTAACGTTACAAAATACGGGTTTTTGTAACCGTTACAACTGTAACAAAAAAGATAAAGTTACAAATTGCAACGTTACAGTGAGAGCATGTAACGATTTGTAACATAATATTTACGTTACAATTTGTAACGTTACAAAATTGTATTTTTATTTTTTCGTTACATCTAGTAACGTTACAAAATGGTATTTAAATTATTTCGTTACACCTAGTAACGTTACAGACTGTATTTATAATTATTTTGTTACAGTCAGTAACGTTACGAATTATGTTTGGGCTAGAATCGAAATATTGTGTATTTACGCAACCATCAGACGGCCACTCTTATAGCGTGCGTTCTATATGGACAGCCCTTATGTACATTTATTGTCAGTCGCTACCGCCATTGTAAAAAATATTCATGTCAAACTCGCAAACTGTCCCAATACCCTTGTAAATAGTGTAAATGCTTTAGAAACTAAACTGAGTGTACACAAATGTATTTTCGTTCAATTTTATAAAAAAGTTACCAGTTTCTATGGAAAGTAATGAATATAATAATAATATAATAATCCGTCCGGGTCAGAGGCTAGATCATTTTATTTACTAGTTCCGTAACTTTTTTTTGTGAGGTTTTTTCTCACATGGAATTTCTTAGAGATCCTTTCGTTACCGACGTTTTTTACTGTGTCAGTGGTAAATTGCACACAAACCTTGTGCCATCTATGATGCACTAAGGCGGAAACTAGTCGGCCAAGAATGCCGGTTCGCCTCTTCAATGTGTTTTACCGGCATAAGCAATGGTAACGCAACCAAATTCACAAAGTTTACAATCTGAGCAACGAATGTGTTTTGCCCCATGTTATTATAAATCACATTGAAAGACTAGAAGAGATGTAATTCGTTACCCAGGTTACGGAACCGATGAAATTAGCCTAATATTGCCAACAAACATATAAATTACCGGAAATTTCCTATCTCTGGACCTAGTTCACTATCTCCCACAGCCACTACACGTTGCACACCTTATCCAAACGTTTAGGTTAGATGCAGGCCATATCAGACAACCAACATCACACAGAGGCCCTTAGCCCCTTAGTACTGAATTTACCCTCGGTGAGGGCTTTCGCAGTAAGGCTCTTAACCAAACCACTTCAGTAGGGAGCGACGTAACACCCCTTCACCAGCTCAGAAAGCCATGGATTTCATTAATAAAATCTAATTCCAACGCTTCTTGCTTATTCACTATTATAAAAACAAAATACTGAGCGATTCATTGTTATTCAATTTCTGTCAGATTCTTATACTTCATGTTTTATACTCGAAGCAAAATTTTGTGGACGAACATCGAGATTTTGGGAACTAAATGTGAATTTTAAACGTATTGATTTTACATTTTTTAGCTACCTTTTGGATACTCTTTCACTTATTACTTTCTTTAAAATGTAATTCGTACTAGCTTTGCCTTTGGAAGCAACTTTCTAACTGCCGTAATTCTAGAGATATGAGTCGTTAATTCCAATTCTAGAAGTGACTAAATCCCGTGATGACGGCATTTTTTTCTAAAATCCTGAAACATGTGTTCTCTAAAATTTTATTCTCTACAACTATGCTCTGCGTAGTTACGCAAATGTAGCCGATAAACTGTCTGCCGTTGTTATATGGTCGAGAAACTCAATTTCGTCTATTCCATTGGTCAGAGTGCCCAGACCACTGATCCTATTTTCACAAAAAATTCCAGTTCTGTGAGATCAAATGCTTTCATTTGACACCAAAGTGAACAATTTGCGAAAAACTTTCAACGACCATCGAAAATCCATGTTTTTAGACACTTCTTCGACCACATCTCCGGAACTACTTCACAGATTTTTCTCATATTTGTACTTAAATCATATGGGACTCATGTAACTTTCAGAGAAAAACGTTTAGGGTGATCGGTTGAGTCGTTTAGAAAAAAGTGAAGACGGTCGGACAATACAATAAAGTTGTTCGTAGCAAACGTATAGGACGCTTTTGTACTTCATACGGGTCCAATTATTGAAAAACTCAAATCCTCATTTTCATTCAGTTTCTTATGACGCTGCTAATATGAATTTCAAATGAATTTTATATCTGTGTGCTGCAAGGTATAACAGCTAATTATTCGATGCTTGCGTAGCAACAGTGAGTTCAGCTAAATGAAATCATAAAATAGTTCGGAACGCGCGACCCTCGGAACTTTCGGTCTCTGTCCAGCAGAAAAATTAAGGAATCGATCAGAAAAGAATTTAGCTGAGGCCGCCACCATTCACAAATGCAATTGAGGACGCGTTTTGAACTCGTGGGCGAGCTAAATTGTAAGAATGCAGGACCTACCTAGAGACTGTACTACATGGGGTGAAAAGTCCGCGGCCTTGCAATGAAAGAACTAACTTTTACATATGAAATTAATTTTATTCTTCAACGTAGTCTCCCTGAAGGGAAATGCACTTAGTCCAACGGTCCTGCAACATTTGGATACCTTTGGTATAACAGGATTTCTCCAACCCTGCAAAATAGGCCTCTGTTTCGGATATCACCTCATCATTAGAGTAAAATCTTTTTCCCTGTAGCCATCTTTTTAAGTTTGGGAACAAATAGTAGTCGCTGGGGGCCAGATCTGGAGAGTAAGGTGGGTGGTGGAGTAATTCATAGCCCAAAGAGTCCAGTTTCACAGTTGCTTTTATGGATGAATGCGCTGGTGCATTGTCATGATGCAACAGGACCTTTTTCTTCTGCATATGCGGTCGTTTTCTCTTGATCTCGTTGTCGAGCTGTTCCAATAATGTGACATAGTACTCGCCAGTTATTGTTTTTCCTTTCTCCAAATAGTCGATAAATATTATGCCATGCGCATCCCACAAAATCGTGGCCATAACCTTGCCTGCAGAACGCTGTGCCTTTGGGCGCTTCGGTCGGCTTTGACCAAATTCTAACCACTCTGCAGACTGTCTATTGGACTCTGGTGTATAGTAATGAATCCACGTTTCATCAATCGTGACAAATCTACGCAAAAACTCCGTTGGATTACGCTCGAACAAAGCTAAATTACGCTCTGAATCGTCAAGACGGTGCTGCTTTTGATCAATTGTTAGAAAACGCGGCACCCATCGCGGAGAAAGCTTTTTCATGTCCAAATACTCATGCAAAATGTGTCGCACCCGTTCTGTTGATATTTTGAGGATGTCAGCTATTTCACTAACTTTAACTTTCCGATCAGCCAAAACAATACGATGGATTCTTTTGATGTTTTCTTCAGTAACTGCTTCACTTGGACGTCCTGAACGTGGGGCATCATCGGTGCTTGTATTACCTCGTTTAAATTCAGCATGCCACTTCTTGACCGCTGTATGCGACGGAGAAGATGTGCCATAACACTTATCCAGCCATTCTTTGCTTTGCTCCGTATTTTTTCCCATTAAGAAACAATGTTTAATCAACACACGGAATTCATTATTTTCCATTTTTTACGAACAACAAAAACCTGCGGCACTCTATTGACAGTAATTCGAAAACTATGACACCAAATGTCAGGAAATTTTGGCTGTAGACAAGTAAAGGGTGGTACTACTGAATGTTAACAAAAATTCTGAAGTAATGACGCCATCTCTATGTGAGGCCGCGGACTTTTCACCCCATGTAGTATTTTTAGGGCGTAGCGAACGATTTAGATAAGAATCGTGATAATCACGAAGTACGCAGTCAATTTGTTTGTAATAGAGAATGGTTCGTAATAAAAAAAAGTTTCTTATAGTGAGAGCTTACTGTAAATTGTTCAAAAACTAAAGTCCGTTATCGTGTACGAAAAAACCCACCAAATCATACCTAATTCTTCTGGTATACGAATAAGTCCATGATACTTCGTACAGGTCTAAAAATTACTTTGAAAAAAAATAAAATGTCCTATACTGAACTGAATAGTTTATACAAACAATATTTTAAATGTTGTCACTACAGACATTCATAGACGATTTATGAATTGTTATATCTATTCACAGCAATAAATAGAAAAAAGATTAAACCCACAATTTGTCAAAAAATATAGATAATCAGTTTAATTATGTGTGTATTGCTCATCATATCATTAAAGTTAGAATTATAAAGTAACGTTATCATTCATTGAATAGTATCTATTTCTTTTTCGTAATTGTCTTATAAATATCAGTGACTAGTTGTTCACTTTCATTACATTGTTTCGTGAAGGTAAAACCGAAATCAGTTCAATTAGCATTTTTTATTTCAATTAAATATAATTAAAATAACAAGGTTTTCAAGGGGTTTCAAAGATTAGTTTTAAATTTCGAATCAGGAAGTTTTCTTAATTTATTTGTAAAAGAAGCTTTTTTAGTCTATGAAACACCTTTTGTTTAAAGTGAAGCTAATTTTTGTAGCTAAAAATATACATTTTTTCACTTTAGTTCAATGTTTTAAAATATTTTTTTGTTTAATAAAAAGTAATAGAAGTGTCCGTTAATGGGAAGGTTTGAGTAGAGTAACTTTCAAATCTCCATCAGCTCCAGTTGCTAACCAACTACCAATCTTGGATATTGTGATACAGTGAACAAAATATTTGAAACAAGCTACAGAAATGTTATAGATTGTTTTATTATAATGACTACCTAGGACTGATCTCTTTCGCGTCAGGAAGCACCAGCACTCCTGTTGTTTATGAAATGTGACAAAGTTTGCACCTTGAACACTGAACTATTTTTTATAAAATGTAAGCGCGTGCTATTTCCTCGTGAATAAAAATGAACATCATCAAGTGAGGCATCATCTGTCACTAAAAATGTATGCTGGGGATGGATTCTAAACGCATTCGAAATCCATCTTTATTCGCTTAGTTGTGACGCATTAGACAAATTTTCGCTTCTTACGAAAACCACTTTCACGCTCAAAGCACCAAAGTGTTTCACTCCAGATAACAGACAATTATAACATTTTTAATTATAACAACTGTCATGGAGTGTTATTAGAGAGAATTGTAGTGAAGTTATTGAAACCTGTCTTCGTTCGTATTTTTTTCAAAGTTCAGGCGACATAAGTTGTCCCCCAGGGAATTATCCCACACACTGCAAAAAATGGGAATTATCACCCGGAGAATTATCGCCCAGGAACTTACACCCAGCAAATTTAAAGCGGTAAATTTGTACTAGGAAAATGCTACTTGGATGGGATGTAAAGCGTCCAATTTGTATTAGGAAAATACCTTTGGATAATTTCCAGTGTGATAATTTCCATTGGTTTGAGCCGATTGTGAGTTTGATTCCAGGGGGATAATTCACATTTGTCTGAGTGATAATTCCGTGGGTTTCATAATTCATATTTTTTCGGTCTGGGGAATAATTCGTCGGGGGAAAATACCCGTCACCGACCTAAAGACACACAGAGCGGAGGGAGCGAGGGAGTTGACAAAAACAGACGTCATGTTCAGAGCTTCTACTCTGTCTTTCACCAACCTTGATTTTGTTAGATGCAAATCTCATTGACACAGATTTTTGTAAAAGTTTATACTCATGAATCGAATGTTGTTTTTCTTTCGAATTAATTGAAATAGAAGGTAAAAATATGACGTCTGTTTGGAGCGGAGGGGTGACGTAATTTCTGAATGCTTCTTTATCCCAATTCACTTTTTCCTCAAATCGCTGGGTTAAAAAATGATCTCATGTTTTCGATTATTTCACATGCCTACAGCATGGAAAGTAAACCAAGGAGACTTACGATTACTTCATGTAGTGTGAGTCTTATATGTAGCGTGTCAGTAGAAACGAATAGTAGAACGAGCTTTTTTCCGAATTCCAGTAAAACGTAAGCTCTTTTATAAACATTGTTAACAACTTTGTATTTTTCGCACATTATGGGGTGTGTCTATTTCGTTGAAATGAAAATAATGAATCACTTACCTTATTCGCATTCATAATGAGAAACATTTTTTTTGTTTCGAAATATGAGAAATGTCATCGTAAAAACCGAAATAAGAATTTATCGAAGCAATATACTTTGAATAGTGAACGAAACAATGAAGTGCACTTATTGCTTATTTTTCTTAAAATGTTGGAACAAAATTTATGTCAAACATACCTGTACAGTGTGAACAGTGAACAGTGAACAGTCAATTGTAAATAATGAAAGAATTATGCGCAATGATGAGAAATCGCTTAATATAAAATATTTCATACAATTTCCGTGATGGGGTCAGTTTTCCTTAAAACGTGTTCTCTAAAATTATATTCTCTACAACTTTTCTTTTGTAAGCAACTTTCTAACTGCCAAAGTTCTAGTCAAGAGTCATCCCTCTTGATTCAAGAAGTGACTGAATCCCAACGATTTCTACATTTTTCGGGAAAACCCTGAGACACGTGTTCTCTAAAATTTTTATTTTCTACAACGTTGCCTTTGGAAGCAACTTGCTAACTTTCATAGTTCTGGAGATTCGGGTCATCCTGCACAATTATGGAAGTGGCCATATACCACGATTGGGCCATATTTCCTCAAAACCCTGAAACATGCGTTCGCTTAAATTTAATTCTCTACAACTTCGCCCTTGGAACCAACTTTCTAACTCTCACAGTTCTGAAGATCCTGATCATCGTGCCCAATTATGGAAGTGGCCATATCCCACGATTAGGCCATTTTCGACAAAATCCTGAAACATGTGTTCCCAAAAATTTTAATCTCTCCAACATTGCCTTTGATAGTAAACCTTCATATTGCATAGTTAAGCAAATACAGACTATGCTTTCGTATATGCCCAAGAAACTCAATGTCGTGTTTTCCATTGGTCCCAGTGCCCAGACCACTGACCCGTTTTCCAGTTTTGTGAGATCAAATGCTTTCATTTCACACCAAAATGAACAATTTCCGTGCTATACTTGCTGAGATATTTGCGAAAAAGTTTTACCGACCCTCGAAAAACCATTAAAACGCTCATGTCGCCTGTCATGACATCCAAGCTAGTGAAAAAGCTGACGGAAACCCTGAACCGGATGGGACTGAGAAATCAGGTCACGCTGGTCTGGGTTCTCGGACACTCTGGCGTGGAGCGAAACGAGAAAGCGGATTAGCTTGCGAGGAAGGGCTAAGTTACGGGCCGGAACCTTTTATACCAATCCCACACTCGGAATGCGTGAAAGCGATGAAGAATTGGGTGAGGTCGGAATTCGCTGACTATTGGAGCGCTTATGAAGGAGGAATGCACACGAAGCATTTCTTCTCGGTGCCCGATGGAAGGTGGGCAAGAGAACTGCTAAGCTTGGACAGTGAAGTCATCAAGAGGGTGGTGAGTGCGATTACCGAGCACTGCGGATTGAATACGCACCGGGCAAAAACGGGAATCTCTAACGATCCCAACTGTACGGCTTAAGTGAGGAAACGAACGTTCACGTTATATGCGAGTGCCCGAAGTTCTCCTCACTGAGACTTAAAAATTTCGCAAGTCATCTGGTCCAACCTGCAACAGCATCCAAGATGGGACCTGCCGCTCTAGACAGGTTCCTGGTCGGGTCGGGACTGGGAGATTTTTAAGATTTACATGATGAGCGGGTTGCGAAACAAAGGATCATCAGATCTGTGTTTCAAGGACCAGAAATGATCCGACCCAAACTGATAAATCTCATCGCCACATTCTAATGCCTTGCAATTTTCGATTACTTTTCGTTTTATTTTTCTACAAATAAAGAAATTTATAATTTGCACATTCTATTCATTGACACGTTCATAACTTTCAGTTGTTTTGTCATTGTTATACAATAGCAAAACATCCAAAAAAGAGAAAAATTGAAAAAGAGTCCCTACCTGAGGAGTGATTCGAAAAGTTTCTACGATAAAATCGACGCTTTCTAAGCCCGCTTCTCACCTTGTCACAACTGTGTCATACGAACCGTAAAAGTTTTTATAGGCCGTGCAAAATCACAAAAAGCCAAATAATTCCAAGAAGATAATCACATTAGGGTATGTCATGTTACAAAGCATGCGTTATATTCGATTTAGTTTGTTACTTTTCTTATGCAATAACAAATTCTAATTACATCGTTCGTAAAGCAAATTTCGGGAAAATGATTCCATCTTCGCTGATTTTCTTTATGACGGCAGAATTATGCGCCGACCCTCGTCGAATTTTGTGCTGACCTGTGATTGCAGCACAAAAAATTTTTGTCTTCAAATTATGCCACTTTATATGGCAGTTCATTGAAATACGAAATCTTTTATATTTTCTGTTTGTTCATTTACACAGTTTGTTCTGCCAATTCCTCATTTTCAATAATATGTGCTGTCACCTGTCGGTGTCACTTTGTATGCCCTCCCAACTCGCCTCCCAATGAAGCATTTCTACTTTTCGCTTGCTCAAAGCAACCTAGGGGCCGTTCATAAAGTATGTCATGCCGAGACGGAAGTGAGTGGGGGAGGGGGGGGAGGAGTGAGTGGGAGAGGGGGGAGTGAGCGGGGGAGGGGGGAGTGAGTGGGGGAGGGGGGAGTGAGTGGGGGAGGGGGGAGTGAGTGGGGAAGGGGGGGGAGTTCGCACAAATGTCAAAAATAAAAAAAATTAAAATCGCTTTCTCCACACATTGTACAGTCTGAAAAAGTACTTTTCGCAAAGGAGTTTGAGAAATGCGATCCCGCATAGACTGAGAAGTGACTTCGCTTATTCGACGTTCCTGGATATCGTAACTTTTGTTCGATTAGAGGAATGTTGAGTCAATAAAAACAACTCCTTTCAATTTCAATTTCAATTTTTTATTTTCACTTGACTTGTCAAAATAGAACCTCAGATGATGATAGCAGTAGCTATCGAAACCGGTCAGGTGAAAATAAAAAATGGGATCAATTATTCTGCAAGTACAACAAATCGGAAATACCGAAAATGTCCCGGAGACCGAGGTGGATAACAAGACTAGGCAATTTTCCTTTTTACGAAATGTCACGTAAACCTAGGTGAATAACAAAACTGGGGAATTTTCCCTTTTACGAAATGTCACGAAAACCTAGGTGGATAACGAAACTAGGGAATTCTCCCTTTACGAAATGTCTCGAAAACCTAGCTGGAAACAGGGCATATTTAATTGAATTTTTCGTGAATTTATACGAATTTGTTGAATTCGGTGAATTTCGTGAATTTTTATGAATTTGGTAAATTTTTATGAATTTCCGCGAATTTCGGTGAATTTCCGCGAATTTCGGGGCAAAACTTAAATTTTCTGGTCAAGTCGGTGATTGGGGTGGGGGGTAGTGCTAATGAGAGGGGACCACTACACAACTAAGAATCACTAGTTATTTGGCGGCGGTCCCTGAAGAGAGGGGGATGTCAAGAATAAAAATTTTGTTTTTTCTTTTTTTACATTTTTTGTGTACTAGTAAGTGTTGGAAAGTGTTGCGAAGGGCTGGGAAGGGCTGGATGAGTGGTTAAAAGATTGTGGAAGAGTGACGGAATAGCGGAGATTGCCATGAAAATATATTGGGCGCGTTAAAGTCAGGTTAGGTTATGCCCGTATACGTCGTCAAATAGTTATTAGACTATGTAGACGGGCATAATCTGGCCCTAAGAAGCCCACATTAAGCAAAGTAGGCACTCTAAAAAGCCTACGTTAAGCAAATTGCGCCCCCTTTAAGTAGAAATTTTATCGATAATGTAAGCATTCGCTGAGTGGACATCAATTTTGTGTGCACTCATCCAGGATAAGCCGCGTGGAGGCTGCTTACTCGTAACCCATTGGCCCTGAAAAGCGCATTTTCTTCCTACTGAAATGGGGACCCCTCGGCTCGTCATTACCGAAGTATTTACGGACTCCAAACCCCTCTCAGTACGATTATGTCGAAGCGAGTACGTTTACTATTCATCCTTTTGGTTTGATGCGTTCATTTAGATAGGTGACAGCCTTGTTCGTTGTGTCGTCGTAAGAGTATGCACGACTTCGTCTCTCTGCACTATGCATGGGATCATTGAAATATAGATATCGGTATGCGACATTTGCTCGACGAGCTGGCGTGCTTACAATTCTCTGGCCGACGAAGGTTTCCAACATCTCACAGTTAGCCATTCTATTAACTTCAAAGATCCCGAAACAGGCGCACACACCAACAGCATAGAAGGATCTTGGCGTCACGCTAAATAAGTAGCTAGTACGCATAACCGCCAAAGCGATCTTCTAGCGAGCAAGCTGAGCAGATATTTGTTTTTACGAGCTTGTAGAACATTGAATCAGCATCCGTTTACTGAATTCTGTAAGTTGGTTGGTTCACTTTACGATAGTAGCGCAAAAGTCGTCACGAGCGACAGCGAAAACAAATTCTGGGCATTGAAGGAAGAGTCTGAAGAGATCTGTGACAAATAAGCAACAAATTATGCTTGCTTTGATATAATGGTACAGAGAGGGGGGTTGGAGTCGGCAAACACTTCGGTAGTGACAAGCCAAGGGGTCCCCATCTCAGTACGAAGAAGAGGCCATTTTCAGGGACAATGGGTTACAAGTAGGCAGCTTCAACGCGGCGTATCCTGGGTAAGTGTACACAAAATTGGTATCCACTTAGCGAATGCTTGCTTACATTATCGATAAAATTTCTACTTAAAGCGCTCAATTTGCTTAAGGTGGGCTTTTTAAAGCGCCTACTTTCCTTAAGGTGGGCTCTTTAAAGCTCCCAATATGTCTTCATATATCTCCGCTCTTCCGTCACTCTTCCACCACCTTTTAACTACTCATCCAGTCCTTCCCAGCACTTCGCAACACTTTCCAACACTTACTAGTACACAAAAAATGTAAAAAAAGGAAAAAACATTTTTTTAGTTTTGACCTCCCCCTCTCTTCAGGGAGGTGACCGCCGCCAAATAGCTAGTGATTCGTAGTTGTGGGGTGGTCCCCTTTCATTAGCATTAACCCCCACCCCAATCACCAACTTGACCAAAAAACTTAAGTTTTGTATGAAACAACGACTATCGTTTGGCATCACCGCCACGTCCATGCTAAATCCGTCATCATAATTTGTACAGATCAACGACCACATTGTCGCTTGGCTTCACCACTATGTTCATACCAAAGTCTTCTTCTAAAAGCCAATTTCATCTGTAGCCAGCTCTTTCACCATACCAGAGCTTCAATCAATCGCAGCGAGTGTTATTGAAACCCCTTCTAGCAAACTAGCGCTACAAATTGATCAGCCTGGGCCCATAGCCTGTTGGCAGAGCCGAAGTGCTCGCTCCCATTCACCGATGGCCAGAGCCCTAACTACCGATCAAGTGGGTCCAAAATCTTTTTTTTTTTTCGTGAAAGGTATGATAAATACCTTTCATTTGGCACCTTATTCATTATCATCCGTGCTATGGTTACGAAGATTAACTCAAACAAGTTTTTGGTACAATGTGACGGTGACGGTCACTAGACGCGAAGAACGTTGAAGAAACTGTCATTTCTGACTAGTTTAGGTCGACCAGTTTCTTATCTCAAATATTGCACCAATATCATGAAATGACGTCATTTCATTCTCCGACTTCACATCATCGTTTTGGTTTCATAAAATTCGAACCATTTCAATGATGTTTACTCGAAAACTATAACTTACTTCCTTTAGAAAGTGACAGCCTTTCTTTTCTATTTGACTCTTACATTCATCTGGGTTGCAATTCACAAATATCTGAGAGACGCTTCGAACACTTGGCGTTTCATACTTCCAAAATGCAGTAAAGTATGGATTCGGACCCATGAAATTTGAGTGATTCCACATCGGTATGGTTTAGATTTTGACGGAAAACTGTTTTCGGACCTCCAAAAATGTTTTTTCCCTATTGGGTCTAGCTCCAAGACGATGCCACCAGGAAAAAATATTTTGGACGAATCAGGCTAAGATAACGCTTTGAACGAGCTATAATAATTAAATATTCCGACTCGTTTGGATGTTATTTCAATGTTTTTCACATGACTTGACTTCTGATAACCGAGAAATTGCTCGAAACTTGTCGGTTTATATAAAATTTCATTTCGCGACAACTATTATTTCGTTAGGAAAAAAAATTGAATTTTGGTGAATTTTTACGAATTTTAGTGAATTTTTATGAATTCGGTGAATTTTTGCGAATTCTGTGAATTTTAATGAAGTTAGTGAATTTTTCCGAATTCGGTGAATTAATTCAATAAAATAGGCCCTGGCTGGAAAGCAAAACTTTGGGGTATTCCCTCTTACAAAATATCGTGAAAATCTAGGTGGATAACAAAAATTGTTCTTTCACTTTCGTTCGGTCAAAACAAATTATTTTCCGACGAGTTTTCCGATCAATTTTGGTCGATCAGAAACATTTAGTAGTCGGTAATTTATCATTTTTAGTCAACCAATTGAATTTTTGGTCGATCATTTAGTTTAGCAGCAGGCTTCGAACTTTATTTCAATCACTTTCTTCCGGTAATATTTAATTTAATTCGGGTAATTTTTTTTTTGGTTCGGTAGAAATGAATAATTCTTCTATCAGTTTATTACCATCCATAAAAAATTGACAAACTTTGAAAGTAGTTGTTTTTATTGACTCAACATTCCTCTAATTATTTGCAAAGTCGTTTTCTGCGCCACAGTTGTTTAATGTGTGAACAACGTTTGCACAGTTAACGGACAAAATCATTTATTGTTCGATGTTCCTGAATATCGTAACTAATCACTAATTTACCGTAATTTTATGATGATTTCATTGCGACAACTTCAAGAGGTAATCTCTTGTTTTACTCGCTCGTTTTTCTTTATAATTTTCGCTTTTTCGTTTTTTGACATAACAACTTGGAGGAGGGTTGAAAAAGCGCCATACGTGTCATACTTTATTAGCGGCCCGCTGCACACTTTGCCACCTGCAAAAAATTATTCTCATCATCAGCGTTGCCATTAACGAGCGGTAGTGCTGAACATATTTTTTTAATTTTTTCGGAGGCATCCTAACTCAAAAATTCATTTTTCGGAACATTTTGGGACTCATCCAACAATTTTTGTGTGTAGTGACTTCGCTGATGGTCAAAGCGGAAAAGTACGAAATATTAGCTTCACTCAAATGGCTTTTGATGTTTGACCAAATTTCTCAGGTGGCTTTCCAGTTAGAATTCTCTCAAAGGATTTAAGGCTTCAGTCTGAAGTTTGGCGGTAAAGAAGTGAAAAGTATTCGAACTGCAAAAAGTAGCAAACTGTAATCGACTCCAAAAATCCAATTCGTTACCAAATATCTCATGTGGGATCTCGTTGGAAAGGTAAAATGGATTCACAGAACGTTCACAGTTATTCTTTTGTTATTTGACATTGGAACAAAAGAATAACTTCGTATTGTGGATGAGGAGTTAAAATTATTTGGATATCGTGGCCATTCCACGAAAACGTCATTCCCACGCTCAAAATGTTCAGTTGTTACAAAATAATATTTATGTAAAAGCGTGTATCATAACAGTCAATCAATAAAGTCTTCAACTTGAGGTTAGTTACTTTCCTATGAATCCACACAAAAAACCTCTTACGGGGGTGTGACGCAAGTCTTTGTTCTGCTTATAAAAGTTCTGAAATCAGAAAAGGGTGACGCATTAAGCTTCGATACGCAAAGAAAAATTAAAGCGAAGCTACGTTTTGTTTTTAAAAAATTGCGCCACAAATGCTAGACTCAACAGCGTAATAATTTTTCAACGCTTTCAGTTTTCACACACAAAAATTTTAATTTGCACACTACAATCTTCACGAAAAGAAGTAAAGCTCAAATTTTTGAAGTTTAAAAATTGAAAGCCTGGAAAAATTATTACGCTGGTGGGTCTGGCAATTTTTTAAAAACACCTGTTGAAAATTGGAGTTTTGAGAAAATTATTTTTGCGATGAAATTGCGCCAGCTTTCAGTCCTCTCAATTTGATCTCAGTACCTGTGCAAAAATGAATCGAGAAATAAAATTGAGAGAGTGCTAAGAGAAGTTATTCACAGGGAATACATTAATTGTTGGTGTTGTTTCGTTGATTTGTTGTCTTGGTGAATAAAATAGCATATACAACTGCGGGATAATTTGTTTATCCACTCGGGGGATTACATCTTTCACCTTCGGCGGCTCGGGATGCAAGCCTCCCCCTCGAAGATAAAAAAGTTTCCTTGCAGTTGCATAATCTACTTTTAAATCAAGAAGGCTTAAAATTTACTAACTCTCATAATTTTCAAGTTTTAAGAGTTTTTCAGAGAAAAACGGTATACATGAAAAATTAGGCACTTCAATATTTTAAATAAGAAAATATTTTCACATTATTCAAGTTAGAATACAATAATGACATCTTATTGTCATCCCACAGATTCCAAAAATTCGAAAAAATGAAAGAATTTTGTGTCATCTTAACATGCCTTGTAGGAGCAATACTGACCGTTCCTATTGACGAACTCGAACCTAAACAAGCGGAACCCAATTATCGTTTACCTGATAATGTGATACCTATCAATTACGTACTGGAAATCGAGCCAATTTTTACCAACTTTACGTTTAATGGCCGTGCAACGATAACATTCCGAGCGTTAACCACAACGAACATCATAGTTTTACATCAAAATCAACTGATTATAAATGAACAGGCAACGTTAATTACACTTGCGAATAACGCTGCGTCACAAACTGTTATTACCGGAACAGATTGGAACAATGTGACTCACCACTATACATTGCACACGGCAAGTGTTCTAGCACCAAATGTTGACTACGTAATATCTTTCACTTATACCGGAATTCTGTCCGACGATATGCGAGGGTTTTACAGAAGCTCCTACGTGGAAAACCAAGTCACAAAGTGAGAATTGTTAATGCGCGGTGGAAAAGGAATTCGTTTATAATTTTGAAATTTGATTTCAGATGGCTTGGCACGACTCAAATGCAACCGACGCATGCAAGACGAGTATTTCCTTCATTTGACGAGCCAAAATTTAAAGCTACCTTCGACATTTCTATTATTAGATCAAATAATCATACGACCACAGTTAGTAATACACGACGCATTAGTTCTACTCCTGTCATTGACGGGTAATTCAAATCCTCTTTAACAATTTGATCATATCATTTGCTCACTAGCAAACATTCGTTTCGGACGGATGGAAACCAAATTTATGAGGGCTGAGTTGAAGGGGCCGACCTCCCACATCCGAAAACGATGTATGGGAAAGTAGTTCAGAATACAAAAAACATTTTTGGCTACCGCTCCCCATACGGGACGGTAATCCTCCTTGTAGCAGAGTATCACTGACTGAGCCTGTGTAATGAAATTCAAAATGGATGGTACTTAACGACCGTTATTAAAAATGCGTCCACCGATAGAATTAATCAAAAATACCGATATCAAGCGCTGCCGGCATTAAATGTAAACCTACCATTAAAACAAATTAAAGTTACAGATACATTCGCACGTGCGTGTGTAAGTCAAATACATACACAAGTTTACATTTAAAATCGGTAGCGTTTAATATCAGTGATAAAAAAATTCGACCTCAAAAAATTTTTTATTATTTTATTATTTTTTTATTATTTATTTTATTTATAAATTTATAAATAATTTACCGTTAATTTGTGGGATTGTTCCGGTATTTTTTAAATTTTTAAGGGGCGCTTGGTCTGCTTGCTCCAAATATTCAGTTATCCTCGAAACTGGTGAAAACAAATTTCGCTCATAGCTAGGCCAAGACCTCACCAAGATAGTCACTTAGCTGTACATTAAGGTCATTGTTCCGGGCAAATTTCTTTCTGAGTTTTTAATGGGAAACAATGATGGCCAATTTTCAAGGTTTGGCATATGTATCCTTCACAAGCAAAACTTCACTTCATCTCAATTTGGCAAATTGGCCATCACCGCATCCACATGTTTAAGACAAAAATTATGAACCAATTTTTCCAGAAAATGAAAGAATCTGACATCCGTAACTCCTGTCTCAAACATGGGGATTTCATGGTGGCTTTTTCCCCACTTTCATCTTAATGTAAAGACTTGCTTGTGAAGGATTCCCAAGTCAAATCTTAAAAAAAAAACCATCATGGTTTTCCATTCGTTAGTTTTCTCATATGCCACAACAAATAATTATCTCGAGTCTAAATCCATGCAAGAACTCAATGGGAAATTATTTAAAATATTTGCGAACTTTCGTGAATTTTTGCGAATTTTCGTTAATTTTTGCGAATTTTACGAATTTTTGTGAATTTTACGAATTTAGCGAATTTCTGTGAATTTTTACGAATAAAACTACATACAGTGGGAGTTGCTTGGTAAGTCATCCATTCTGGATCATTTCGTGACACTCGCAAAGTCATTTGTGTATTTTTCAGCAACTTGTTTTAAAACTGCTTTTTTGACTCATGCAAATGTATACCTCACCTTCGGCGGGATACAAACTCTACACTCTTTAAAAAGAAGCTTTCAAAGCTTTTTGCTTGAAAACACCTTATTGAGTTTGGGTCATTTCACAAAATTAATCCCTCACTTACTTCCGCACCTCCCACTGTAATCTACTATTATAATTCTTAGATGAATTTTCGTATTTACTTTGAATGGGAGTAGGGGGGTTCTGCGAAAGCGGACGAAAACGTACGAAGGGGGGGTCAAAAAATCGTAATTTTGGGCGAACGTACTTTGTGAATTGCCCCTTATGAGTAAGGCGGAAAAATCACATTTTTGAAATTTCTTTCGGCCAGGTTTCAATCAAAAGATTCAAAAAAAATTTTTTTTTGACTTCTACAATTTTTTGAGTGGGGTAACGAGATCAACCTATTGTTTTCCTTTTTTCTTGGAACGCCCTACCTACACCGAACTACAAACTATTTTTTTTTTGTTTAGATTAAGGACAAGAGACACATTTGCTCAAACGCCAATAATGTCAACATATTTGGTTGCTTTCATCGTATCAGAATTTCAAATTCGATCAGAGAATGATAGCTTCCGAGTTATCGCTCGACCAGATGCATTCGATCAAACATTTTATGCTCATTATGTTGGACCGAAATTATTAGCGCAATTGGAGACATATTTGGATTACCCATATTCGAACATGACAGCAATGACGAAAATGGAAATGGCAGCTCTTCCTGATTTCTCTGCCGGTGCGATGGAGAATTGGGGCCTATTGACATACCGTGAAACGGCCCTCCTCTATGACGCTAATGTGTCCACCGCATTAGCACAACAGAGAGTCGCGACTGTTATCACACATGAACAGTCGCATATGTGGTTCGGTGATTGTAAGTTTAATTTCGAAAAATTGTAAATAAAGTTTTTTCAATCATCAATTGTTCCGACTTTAGTGGTCACTTGTGATTGGTGGGAGTTCACGTGGCTGAATGAAGGCTTTGCCAGATATTTCCAATATCATGGAACCGCTCTCTTGGTATGCTTCATATGAAAAAAAGGTATAAAAACCCTTACGATAATTTGTTACCTTTGTTATTGTAGGCAGAAACACACTGGGAACTGCCATATCAGTTTGTTGTCGAACAGCTTCAAGTAGTTATGGGAATGGATTCCTTAGAAACTGCCCATCCAATGAGTCACACCGTTAATTCTCCATCGGACGTGCAAGGGATTTTCGACAGTATTTCCTACAATAAAGGAGCTTCGGTTATTAGAATGACGGAACACATAATAACATAAAATAACTTTAGAACTGCGCTACAGCAATATTTAAGAGCGAAGTAAGTTTTATTTGAAATCTCAACTTTGCGCTCTCTTAAAAGATTTAGAAAGTTGCTCAAATTTGAAATTGGATAAGTGTGTATGAATTAAACGGAAATGTTTGCAGCGCTTACCAAACAACAACTCCTCAAAAATTATATGATGCATTGCAACCGAATGTAGTAGCAAGTGTTTTGGAGGTTGCCGAATTTCTGAACACATGGACAACGCAATCCGGCTATCCCGTGGTAACTGTGACTAGGGGACAGGACAAAAAAAGTTTAACCATTTCACAGAAACGATTCTTACTGAAAAATCCAAATCACACCGACCAAACACGATGGGAAATTAAACTGAATTACGCTACGTCACAGCAAAAGAATTTCCAAGCAACTCAGTCTACTTTGTCACTGAGTCGAAATCAGACTTCATTAAATTTGACGCTTTCTAGTGAAGTGGATTGGGTTATATTCAACATTCAACAAACTGGTATGTTACAGCCTTACGAATATTCCAAGTTTTCAAATCAGAAATTCAAAATGTCTGTAGCAGGGTTTTATTAACGTCGTTAATCGTTAGCGTTGCTAATAACGAATAAGCTAATTGCAAATCGTCGTTTCCATTCGTACAGGATGTAAGTACAACCGTCAACTTTTGACAGCTGTCAGATTTGAATTTTGGTTCACAGTTTTAAAAGCGACTAGTGAAGATAGTGAGAAATGTCATGAAAGGTAATCGATGTTTTGTTGTTATTTTTTTTATTGAACAAAATTAACAATTTTCTGCGACATTTATTGTTATTGCTGTATAACGTGACGAATAATTGAAAACAAGGAAACTTAATCGATTTTGTTACCGAAATATGTAAAAAATAGATTTGTTTTGTGTTTATTTGTTCGGGTAATTTTTCATGTGGAAGTGAATCGTTTCTGAACGACAAACGTCAGAACCCTGTCATGAAATTCACTGAGCGATAAGTTTAACTGAACATTTTAGTGCCTGAACGCTCTCTCAAAGTTAAGCTTGGCAGCATTAACTGAGCGACTCAGCGAAACATTTTTAGTTGCTGAACGCGTTCTTACGAATGGAAACGACGAAATATCCTAAGTAATGGCGACTAGCGTTTCGCTGAATGCAAACTTAGCGGTCTTATGTTCTCTTGTCGCTAGTCGCTAAGTTTAGAAGATTTTCAAAACTATTGCTTTTTGTCGACTTTCATTTTACCAAATCATTAATTATATTTTTTGGAGGATAACAAATGATTAACACATTACATAACTTACATTGAAACATTCTATTCATTCCATCAAAAACCTCTTCAAAACTTTTGAAACCAGTGGTTCATCCAGTTTGTCGGTGTGTACAAAGATATTTCTGAAGATATCGACTTTGTTCTAAAACAATTCAAGCTCCATCTTTTTAGCCTTCGACTAATTGACCCCTAAACGGTGAAAATGGCTTGGAAACTAAATTTGAAAAGCAAGTAAGTTCAGTACAAGTTCGTCGAAAATCTTGTATACTCAACTGCAGTCGTAAGATCATGGACGTATACAAAAATTAACACAATATTTTTTCGTAGACGGCGGAACTATACAGCCAAGTTGTGACTTTTTTCCCTTGCGTCCTACCCCTCTGAGACCTAGTTTTTCTGATTCTACGTAAAATTTTGATTGAAATCGATATTTTACTCATTAAAATCGGTCCTGTGGATCCGAAGATATAACCTTTAGAAAATCGTCATTTTCTATACAAAATATGCTATTTCATAGAAGCCAAAGTTAATGGAAACATCCTACGTTAATTAGTTAGTGGGTTAGTTAGTTAGTTCCGAACTTTTTTGTCTCGTGCTCGAAAACGGTTCGATAACTTTTTTTGAAATTTCGCAGGGACCTTCGGGTGGCCCTGGACATTCTACGCCATATGAGATTTAAAAACGGGGGGGGGGGGGGGGGGGGGGTGCTAGCCTCGTTTGGGCGCCAGGGCTCTTAGAAGGCGCCATATAAAGCCCATACAAAAGAATGTGTTTTACGGGTGTGTTAGTGTATGTAATTATGAGTCAAATGTGAGTAAAATTTTTGGACTGTGTTAGAATGGAGATAGATATTTGGAGTCAAAGGAAAAGTTGTTGGGTTGAGTGTGTAGTGTGTCACGGTGACCAACAAAATGGCCGACGGTGGTATGGAACGGACCAAGGAGAAAAATTAAATTTGTTTTTGTTGGAGATACATGCTTCGTGTTTTTTTTTGCCGCTTTTTTTCGCCGGAAATTTTTTGGCCAGAAATTTTTTCTCCTAAATTTGTTTCCTCTTTTCTTTCAAAACTACTGATATCACAACAAAAACCCTTTTTAAAAGGGAAACGTGACGCAAGTCCTCGTCCCTTCTTCCAAAACAACTGATATCAATTTGGGTGACGCTTACAGCTTCGGAACGCAAAAAATTCTTTTGAAATATTTTCACTTTTGATTAAAAAAATGCGTCACAAATGCCGGACCCCCAACGTTATAGTTTTTCTATTCTTTCAGATTTGACACAAAAAAAAAATTAAGTTTTGCGTGATGTATGGAGTACGGGTAGCTAATTTTTTATCGTTATCGTTTTTATCCGAAAGCGCAGAAAAATTATTACGTTGAGAGGGTCCGGCATTTGTGACGCATTTTTTTAATCGAAAGTGAAAATATTTCAAAAGAATTTTTTGCGTTCCGAAGCTCACCCAAATTGATATCAGTTGTTTTGGAAGAAGAGACAAGGACGTGCTCCCTTTTAAAAAGGGTTTTTGCTGTGATATCAGTTCTTTTGGAAGTAGCAAATTTTTTTTGACGAATTATACAGCATTTTTTCCAGACGACGCGCCGCCTTTGCCAAACCGAAGCGCGGCTGCTACTACTTTCATGGGTTAAAATGATCCCCTCAACTTCCTCTACAACACATATCAAAAGTTTTTTTTGAGCCGCCGCCAAATCGAAGCGCGGCGGCTACTACTTCCATGGGTCAAAATGATCCCCTTAACTACCTCTACAGCATATCAAAAGTTTTTTTTGAGCCCCTACCTATTTTCCGCCATTTTGGCGGTCACCCTGATACACTACACACCCAAACCGACAATTTTCCCTTTGACACCAAACCTTTATCTCAAACACCCAACCTTGTCTCATACAAAATGTGCTACCGTACATATTTTGTTTTTGTTAAGGATAGTTGTTCTTTCTAATTCATTAGAAAGAACGCGCACGGAGGCCACTGTTTGGGAGCTCAGTGGCTCCCGTGCCAGTGAAGTAGTTCAGGATATCCCTAGGATGTAGGTGCCTTATCTAGTTGTACTTGATAATGTAATTGCCTAAGTGCTTACGTCTGTTTGTGATGTAAGCTGGACAGTTACATTTTTTTTTTTTTTTTTTTTTTTCTCAAGGGTGAGGAAACCTTCAAAAGGCACCTGGTCCTCCTGGACCCAGGTAGTGTTGGATTTTTACCAACTAAAACCTCCTTCCTTGATCGCCACGCTCTCGTCTCCCCGGAACCGCCTCACAGCATTACTTCGGGGAGGGGCTGTGCTTTCGCACCTACTTTCTCAGATCAACTGCCAGTCTTCGTTGATCGTCTCTCCATGCACTTTGTAGCTTCACCATTATCTTCGCAATTGCGTTGTCCGCTACTTTCCACACTTCTTCGTCGCGACACATTTCCGATATTATGTTGTCGGCGTTTACGTCTGGCCTGCTCGCGGCTATCAGCTCACATCGCTCCTGTTCAAAACGGGGACAGACAAACACAACGTGCTCTGCAGTTTCTTCCTCTTCAACGCATGTCACGCAGAAAGGTGATTCCGCGTGTCCAAACCTATGCAGGTACTTCCTGTAGCACCCATGACCCGACAGGAACTGCGTCAGGTGGAAGCTAACCTCTCCGTGTTCCCTATTTACCCATGTGGTTACGTCCGGGATAAGCCTATGAGTCCATCTTCCATTTTCCGCGGAGTCCCACTCTCGCTGCCATTGACTCAGTGATTCGACTCTTACTTGTGCCCTCACTGTTTTGGTGTTTTGGCCCCCCCTTTCCTTCAGTCTGTGGCATTCACTGTCTTCCATCAGCATTATGCATATAGGCATCGTTCCGGCTATCACACATACCGCTTCCGAGGAAATCGTTCTGTATGCGCTTGCTACCCTTATGCTTGACAACCTCTGGGTTTTTATCAACCTCCTACGGTTCCTCTTTGTGTCTAACGCCCTTATCCACGCTGGTGCCCCGTAGCGCAGTATCGATAGGGTAACACTTGCTAGGAGCCTCCTTTTACTGCTGCGCGGTCCAAACCCATTCGGCATTATCATGGCCAGTGCTGCATTGGCTTTCATTGCCTTTTCGCACGTATAATCTACGTGGGCATTAAAGTTTCCACGATCGTCTAACATGACTCCAAGGTGTTTTAGCTGGCGAGTGGATGTGATCTCGTTCCCCTCGATGTTCATTACAATCCGCTCAGTTTTCCGACAATTGCTCACGAGCATGATCTCGGTTTTCTGATGGGCCAGCTTCAGTTTAGCCATTGTCATCCAACTTTCTACAGTTTCCAACGCCTCTTTCGTGACGACTTCCACCTCCAACTTTGACGTTCCGATAACTATGCAAAAGCAATCGTCGTAACCCATCTTGGCAGCTGCAGCCGCAGCGCTGCGTCGTACATCGTATTCCACAGCGTTGGTCCTAATATGGATCCTTGTGGAACACCAGCTGTGATGTCTACCATCTTTTTCCCTTCCCTGGTATCGTACATTAGCACCCGTCGTTCGAAATAGCTTTTCATTACCCTGCAGAGGAAATCGGGGACTCTCATAGCATGCATTGCCTTAGCTATCTCCGTCCAGCTTGCGTTATTAAAGGCATTTTCAACGTCTATCTTCGTTATAACGCAGAAGCGGTTCCCTGTTCTTTTTTTCTTTCGCGCCTTGTCGGCAATCTCCATAACTCTTTCTATTGCTTCGATCGTCGATCTTCCTTTTCGAAATCCGAATTGGTCGTCTGACAGTCCGTGCTCACCCTCTGTGTTTTTGTGTAATCTGTTCCGGATCATGGCCTCCAGCAGTTTTCCCATACCATCCAGCAAACATATAGGTCTATATGATGGTTCACCTTGTGGTTTCCTTGGTTTTGGTAGTAGGACCAGCTTCTGTTTCTTCCATATATCAGGAAAATTTCCGTCGTCGAGGCACTTCTGCAATGTCAATCTGAGCATGTCCGGCTTTATGCATGCCGCCGTCTTCAAAGCTACATTGGGGATCCCATCTGGTCCTGGCGCCTTGTTATTTTTCAGCTTTTTGACAGCCGTCTGAATCTCTTCTATAGTGATCACCCGGTCCTGTCTGTCTTCAATTTCATCGTCGTAAGGAGTTTGCGGCCATGCGACCTGTTCATGTTGCGGGAATAGCCCTCTCACTATGGCTCCTAGCTTCTCAGGACAACTTTCTTTTGGCACTGATGAACCTCTAATTTTTGTCATCGCTATCCTGTACACGTTTCCCCATGGATTTGCGTCAGCTTCCTGGCACAGCTTCTTAAAGCAGTTTCTCTTGCTAGCTCGGATTACCCGCTTTAATGTTAGTTTTGCCGTACGATGTTCGTCTCGCCTCGCGGCTCTGGCACTCTCACTTTTGGCCCGCTGCATCCTCCTTCTTGTCATGAAGCAGTCTGCGCGCAAGAGCCTAATTTCGTCGTTCCACCAAAATGCCGATTTTCGTTTATTCTTCGGTTCTATCCTTCTTGGCATCGCTACGTCGCATGCATGCACCAATACTTTCGTCAATTCTTCTGCCGATTTCTCAACGCCTTCGTCTTCTGATTGGAGGTATTCCTTGAAAGCTTCTTGATCGAAATTTCTCGTCTTCCATCTCCGCTCTCTTACTTGATTCATCTGCCTTGCCGCCACCGTACTCTTTTTCAAAGTGTACCTCAATGCCTGGTGGTCGCTGTATGTGTAGCTTTCATCCACTCGCCAATTCAGACTGGGTACTAGTGTTGGACTACAGAATGTCACGTCAATAATCGACTCTCGTCCATTCTTGCGGAAAGTAGTTGTGTTTCCCACGTTTACCAGAACCACATTCAGTCTAGCTAGCGCTTCTTGTAGAATGAAGCCTCTTTCGTTTGTAAATCTACTGCCCCACTCAACTGCCCATGAGTTAAAGTCGCCTCCAATGTTGACTGGGCTTAATCCCGTTAGCTCTCCTGTGAGTAAGTCTAACATTCGTTCAAACTGTTCAATCGTCCATCTTGGTGGTGCATAACAGCTGACAATATACACTCCGTCAATTTTCGCAATCACGAATCCTTCGTGGGTGCCTGATACAACTTCTTGTATGGGATACTTTCCCGTCGTCAATATTGCGGCCATCCCGGCTCTGTCAACAGCCCAGTTACCGTTGTTTTTATTAATTCGGTACGGTTCTGCAATAATTGCTACGTCACATTTTTGCTCCGCTGTGGCTTGCCAAAGAAGTTGTTGTGCCATGTCACAATGATTAAGGTTTATTTGGATCACTTCCATTCTTGTCCCGTCTTTGATTTAAGCGCCTGTTTATAGACTGGGCATCTCGCTCCACCCGTCACGTGGTCATTTTCTGACGTGCACAGCAGGCATTTTGGTGGTTTCGTGCAATCTCTTGCTAGGTGGTTTTCTCCCCACATCTCCTGCACAACTTGGATCTATCTTCGTTCTTGCAGTTCCTTGCTTGGTGTCCAAAGTCCATGCACTTAAAACACCTTTCCAACTGCTGGGTTTCCCTCAACGGGCATACGGACCAGCCCACCTTTATCTTGCCGATTTTCAGAATCTTAATCGCTGCGTCCACTGAAAGTTTTATTTCCGCCGTTTGGAGTTCGTCTCTCGTTTTTCTCATACGTATCGTCATGGAATCTATCTCGTCATTTATATTACCTTGCTCTTTCAGGGCTTTTCGAAGGTCTTCGCTTGTCGTGATTTCGTCCATATACCTACATTCAATCGTGGTCATGTGGGACAACGCTCTCACTTTTGCTGCTTCGCCCAGTGACTTCTTGACTAGTTCTTTATAATCTGCACTTTTAATTTCTGGGCCCTTCTTGAGTTCAAACAGCATTTCGCCTTTTTGCGTTCGTCTTATTCTCGAGACATTTTCACCCAGGTCCTTGAGGTCTGGGTCTTCTTTAATTTTTTTGAGGATATCGGCGTACGTCATTCCTGTTTCTGCCGCCACTATTAGAGCATCAGCTTTAGGTCTCAGACTTCTAAGCTTTTGCTTCTCGCTCTTCCCTTTCTTCTTTTTTCTCACCTCTCTCCACTCGCTTATACTGGGCTTCGGTGTTTGTGCATCCAGTCTGTTTGTGGTCCTTTCATTGTTTCTCCTGTCCCTTTTACTCCTTTTTGCCGCGCTTCTTGGAGTGGGCGTAATATCCGGTGTTTGTCTTCTTTTTGTCGAGAGCGGGGTGGCTAGCACCTCGATACCTTCGCCAACTTCAGTAACTTCGCCGACTTCAATGCCTGCTCTCGCCTTCTTGTAATTTGCTTCGAATCTCCGCATCCTCCACGGCTTATCTTCCTGTTCCACTTCGTTTAGGCAGGCTCGAATGCTGATCACCTTCGTCTTAATGTCTTTGTGCACGTTATTTTTATTTTGTATAAATTCGTGTAACTCTTTCACCATCTTTTTAACTAGCTCCAATTTTGTCTGCTTTTGTTCATCGTTGTCGTCGTTGTGGAGAACGTCTGTGTGGATAACCTCTATACTTCTCGCTTCCCTTCCCGGGGGCGACCTCGCCACTTTCGATCGTCTTGCGAACACGTCAAATAGCTGAACCTTCGATTGATCCATCCGCTGATCCTCCGATTTCCTCTGCTGATTTTGGACAGTTACATAGGAAGTGCTCTGCTGTATCTAAGTTTTTCCCGCATAGATCGCAGCTTGGGTCCGTTCGTTTGCCTATAGTGGTAAGGTGTTTGTTGAAGTGTAGTGGCCAGTCATGACGCCTACGTATAGTGTTAATGTGGTTTTGCTTACATTTAATAAGAACTTCGTAAGGTTTCTGTTTAATCTTATACAATTTTTGGCTTGTCTGCATCCAGTTATAGTATTCCAATAAGATAAAAATTTATTAGCTCGAGATTTATTTATTAATTTTTAAAAAAATGAGGGAGGTAAAGGGATAGTTGGCTCCGCACCTGTGGGTTGGCTTAGTGTTACTTGTTTAGCTAAGAAGTCAGCCTTTTCATTTCCTGGTATATTATTATGCGCCGGTACCTAGATGAGGTCTATTCGATTTGAGTTAGCTAGGTTGTTTAACGTTTTATGGCATTCAAGTGTTAGCGCTGAATCAAAAGTTACGGAGGATAAAGCTTTTAGAGTAGCTTCACTGTCAGAACAAATGAAAATAATTTCATTTAGAATATTTTTGTCCTTTATGTTATGACAGCATGTTAGTATTGCATTTATTTCTGCTAGGAAGATTGACGTTTATTGTCCTAATGGTATAGACTGTTTAATATCTAGTAGTTCACAGAAGATTCCTGAACCTGCTGATTTGTCCCTTTTTGATCCGTCTGTGTATACTCTATGCTCTATGTTCTGGAGGGAGGATTCCATATATCCAGTCTCTTCTCTCCGGGATACTTATTTGATAATTTCTTTCAAAACTATGAGTGCGCAATATTTTGTCAGATGGCATAACTAGTCCTGGTAATGAGGTTAGTGTTTTCCACCAAACTTCAGTGTAATCCGTTTTCTTTAATTTGTTACCCATGTTACGATTTAGTCTAGCTTGTGTAGTTACGGCTTGTACTTCTACAGCAATGTGCAGTGGGGGCAAGTCTAGTATTACTTCAAGTGCAGAGGAGGGAGTTGATTTCCATGCGCTAGTGATAGCCGAACAAGCTAATCTTTGTGTCAGGAATTTCAGTAGAAAGAATGCATACTAAATTGACGAGTAGAAAACACCCTTTGATCAAAGGAAAAACAAAGTAGCAAATTACACAAAATTAAATAAGACTAAAACACAGGTGCATTGACTGAAATCTAACATCCCAAATAAAGCTTTTATCAAACTAAAACACTAGTTTCTTGGCGTTTGCGTAACGGGGAGAATATCCCACCAAGAACTTAGGGTAAAAGTTGAAATTATCGCGAGTCTTTGTTTTTCACTACGATTTCTTGGCGTTCGTGTAACGGGGAGAATATCCCACCAAGAAACGTAAGGTAAAACAATTTGGAACACTTTGGAATTTCTTCAGTTTATTTTGAGATACAAATCTACATATATGGTTCCAGAGAAATGAGCCATAGAGTAGAATAGATTTGATTATTGTAGTATATATCCAGTGGAGTACTTTGGGAGAGAGACCCTAAGATTTACTGTAAGCTTTGCGGCATTGCCATAGGGCTATAGTGGCTTTCTTAGCTCGGTAATCTATATTTTTAGTTCAGCTTAGTTCTTTACTTAATATAACTCCTAGGTATTTCACAAGATCCGTTAGTATTATGGGAATTCCATTTATCTTTGGGATAAATAATCCTTATATTTTCTTTTTCTAGTGAACAGCACCATATTGGTTTTTCCTGGGTTCAGACTGGTTCTTTCTCGTCTCACCATTTCGATATAGAATTGAGGGTTTGTTGTAATAAGTTGCAAAGAGTGTTTACTCAAATACCACGTATTAAAGTAGCCATAGGTCACCTGAAAATGCCTCTATTTGGATACGAATGTCATTTAACTCTTTAATAAGCTCGTCTATAACTAAGCACCACAGTAGTGGAGGAAGTACGTCTCCTTGTGGGCAACCTTTAGATGTGGTAATGTTGATTACTGAATCTCCAAAGTAAACTGAAACCATTCTGCTTGGTAGCATACGATACCTCGGTCTAACCCAAATTTATCACAAGCTCTGCTGTTATATGTGCTCTATATGTTATATGATTGAACGCTCCTGTAATATCTATAAAACAGCCAAGAGCGAATTCTTCGTCTTTAATGGACTGTTCTATGCCAGAAATTAAGTTATGTAATGCATTTTCTGTAGATTTACCTATTTGGTATGCATGTTGATTGGTCTGGAGTTTGCATATTTTTAAGGGTCGTCTCTTAGATATCGGTCTATGATCTTTTCTAATGTTTTCAGAACGGTTGATCTTAAACTAATAGGTCTAAAATTTCCCGCTAGGGAATAGTCAGTTTTGCCTGGTTTGGGTGCGAAGAGGACTTGTACCCTTCTCCAACTTATTGTAATATATTTGAATCTAAGGCTGGTTTTAAATATAGTACATAGTATGACTGTCAGTAGGTCTATCCCTTGTTGTATCATGTCAACCGTACATATTACTCACACAAACACATACATATGAGCTTTATATGGCGCCTTCTAAGAGCCCTGGCACCCAAACGAGGCCGGTACTCCCCTTTTTTAAATCTCATATGGCGTAGAATGCCCACCGGAAGGTCCCTACAAAATTTTAAGAAAAGTTATCGAGCCGAGGGGTAACCGACTACTTTTTTCTAAGAGATTTTTTGGGATTTTCTTGATTTTTAGAGATTTTTGGGATTTTTTGAGATTATTTCGGATTTTTTTAGATCTTTTTAAGATTTTTTTGGATTCATTGGGAATTGAAAGGAATGTAATTTTTTATATGTATGTAACAAAAAGTGTCTTTCATTTGAATTTTTCATTCGACAAAAATATCTCAGCCACTGCTTGATCGCCTAAACCAACCGGCCTCGTTTGGGCGCCAGCGCTCATGGAAACTTCCATACAAATCCCATATAAAAGCATATTTTATATGTGTTTGTGTGTGTATTCAAGGTATGGGTCAAACATGAGCAAAATTTTTAGAATGTGATCTGAGGCGGCTGTGATGGAGAAATCGTGGCGGCGGTCAGTGGTGGCCGCCTCCGCCAGCTATGGGAGGCAGCCTGCAGGGCGTTAGTAGCTCGCCGCAGGCGCGGGGGTTTAGGGGGCCCTACATAACAAAAAAAGATTGCGACCTCCTTAGGAATTGAAAACTTTGATGTTTTTCCTGATTTATTTCCTTCATGATTTTCGTATTTCCTAATTTTGGTTTTTCCTAAATTTGGTATTTCCTGATTTTTGTTTTTCCTTATTTTAGGTTGATGTCTTTTGTTTCCTGATTTTTAGTTCCTGATTTCTTGATTCCTGATTTTAGTTTTCCTAATTTAGGTAGACATTCCGCACGAGGTGCCTTGGCGCCAAAAAATTTTTAGGAATGAGGGTTGTAGAGGAAGTGACTCTACTTCCAAAACTACTGATATCACAACAAAAATCCTTTTTAATGGGAAACGTGACGCAAGTCTCTTTGTTTCTTCTTCCAGAAAGACTGATATCAATTGGGGTGACGCTTAAAGATTCGATACGCTAAAAATCTTTTGAAAAACTTTTACATACAAAAAGCGTCAAAAATGCTGGACTCCCCAATATCAGATTTTTTCTTTTCTATCAGATTTAACTCCCAAAAATTTGATTTTACTGTATGTATGTAATAATTTAACACCTGAAGCCAAATTTTTGAGTATGAAATCTGAAAGCGTAGAAAAACTATTACGTTTTGGGGTCCAGCATTTGCGACGCTTTTTCCAATCAAATGTAAAAGTTGTTCAAAAGATTTTTTGCGTATCGAATCTTTAAGCGTCACCCTAATTGATATCAGTCGTTTTGGAAGAAGAAACAAATAGACTTGCGTCACGTTACCCTTTTAAAAAGAGTTTTTGTTGTGATTATTATTTTAACTGAAACTGATATTTCATATTATCAACTTTTGATAAATCCACTCACTTGAATCCACTAAATGATCTTTTCGAAAATATTAGTTTTGCTTCCTTTGTCATTAAACGTTTACTTATTGAGAACAAAATATTGTATGTTTACTTGCCACGTAATTGTAAATAACATATATTTAGAATGCTTTAAAGCTTCAACGCAGAACCATTATCTAATCCGTTAATTGCCGTCGTAATACAAATACAATTTTTGCGCAAGCTTGTAAAATTACAAGAACAATTTTTATATTCAAACGAATCGACCACTTTTTTGATTTTTGTTTTATTTGTGTGGTTTTGTTCGGTTTTGTTGCGTTTCTGAGATTTTTGGGATTTTTTGAGATTCCTTGGGATTTTTGGGATTTTTTGAGATTCTTGGGATTTTTTGAGATTTTTTATGATTTTTTTAGATTTTTTGGGATTTTTTAGGGATTTTTTTGAAGTCGGTTACCCCTCGTATCGAGCCGTTCTCGAGAAAATTCCAAAAAAAATCGTTTTTCATACAAGTGCCAATGGAAATCACCAACTAAGTAACATTGGATATTTGCATTAACTTTGGCTTCTATGAAATAGCACATCTTGTATGGAAAATGACGATTTTCTAAAGGTCATATCTCTGGATCCGCTGGACCGATTTTTTTGAGTAAAATGTCGATTTTAATCAGTAGAATCTGAAAAACTAGGGCTAAGAAAGAAACGATGCCAGGGAAAAAATTCAAAATCTAGCTGTATGGTTCCGAAGTCTAGGAAAAAACATTTTCTGAATTTTTTGATCGTATGGGGACTTGCGTCACGGGCGCATTGCTACCGCGCGCCCATGATACTAAGATAGCCGCTTACACAATGAAGAGGAAAAGTGAAAGCGGGTATGAATTTACAATTTTTCACAAAAGTTGGATACAAAATGATGCAACATTTCACAAACCGATTAACCAAGAAACCGGTTTTTATTATCAAAAATCGGGGTTTTTAATCTTTAAATCGGGCCAGCAAACGGAAAAACCGGTTGCAATCACATTTTCTCCGTTAAGAGGAAAAGAAAGAACTGAGAACTGAGCAAAAAAACGACCACAGCCAAAAGAATGTGTTTTAAGAGCCGTCCTCCTAACGTCCTAAACTCGCTCCTTTACAAAGCATTTTCACAACTGAAGGAACTTTCTGTATTATAGGCTATTACCGTGTTAACTATGACACAGCAACATGGGAAAATATTAGCAAAGCTTTGAAAACCAATTCGTACTCCGATATCCATGTACTAAATCGAGCCCAAGTCGTCGATGACACATTGAATTTAGCCCGTGGAGAATTATTGGACTATAAACTTGCATTAAGTATATTGCAATACATCGAAGGAGAAACAAATTATCTACCATGGCTGGCTGCCTTCAATAACCTAATTTATATACAACGGCGCTTTTCAGCGGAGCAACTGAATGTGTACCATGTAAATTTATAATTTTAAAGTGTAAATAGACTGAAAATGAAACGTTTTCTTCCTATTCAGAAATATGTTCTTGGATTGGTGGACAACATCTACAAGGCTCTCGGATTTAGTGCTCGACCGAATGATACCCGACTAGATATTTATAACAGAGCTAATATCTTGAACTACGCTTGTAAATTTGGACATTCGGGTTGCATTGAATCAGCTATAGCGGAATTTACACGATTGGTTGAACAGCCTCAAACTTACAGGTTTGTGACTTGCAAATGTGCACATTTAAAATGCTCCGATGAGAATGATGGTGGCTCTCAAACAAATCCACAATTTTAAGGGTAAATTGATTCGAAAACTTGAACCTGCTGTAGAATGAAGATGGTTGGTTGGTTTATTTACGCGAGCAACTTAATCGAACATACAATTTTGAATCTATTTTTAATATTTCAATGTAATCCTAAATCAGTCGACCACGCTTGAAGCCATCCTTGTTGAGCCTATATTGTGTCTTCTCGTGACTCATTTTCTTCGCGGTCTCGATTCCTGGATGGTTGCAGCCATCTGCTGTTTGTTATGAATGAAGGGACATCAGGTTCCAGGTGCGTTACCCTTAGCCTCGATAGTGCTGGGCAGTAGCACATGAAGTGCTTTGCCGTTTCCGGTACGTCTCCAGTTCGCTACAGGTTATTGCTATGTCTCATTTTGATAGAATGGTATCTTAAGTGATTGTGCACTGTCAGCATTCCTACCGACAGCCTTAACCGTGTCTCTAAGCTTAAGAGATAATTCGTGATCTGCAGATTGTATTCTGTCAAAAATTCTTCCAATTGCTCACAGGCTGTCTAGTGCTTCTCCTTGGCGTTTTTAGTACCGTGGGAAGATACGAAGTTCTTCGAAAACGTCGTTTCCCACGACGTTTGTAACAAGCCCAATTTCGACGTGGGAGTAGGGGGAACTTCGATCATGGTCCTTAGATGACCGGGTCGGTTCATAAATTACGTAACGCTAAAATTGGCATTTTCTTGGCATCTTCTTTCTTTCGACCCTGGGCATGTACAGTCTTATGCCATACTGGAGGTCGTCATGAATGATAAGTGCTCAATGTAGCCCGTGTTACGAATGAGTCTTGTGACATTAGGAACCGTCCATAAAGTACGTACGCAAAAAATGACAATTTCCCCTGCGTACGCTTTCGTGCCTTCCTGCCCCCTAAGAAGTCTACTTACCTTACGGATGGCCCCTTGATTACATTTCGATATGCTAAATTTTGAATTGAATTACACGTGTACCAGGTTGTGTACCTCATTGGACATATAGAAGTAAAAATAGGACAAATATTGGTTAAGTCCACTCGCACACGTGTATTTCAATTCATGGATCGAGGATGGAAATAGATGGAAATTCGCAGTGAAAAATTTAGCAGAGCGAAATACACTCGGCCCCTGCCCTTACCTTCGACTACATGGTTGTCAAGTTTTCATTTCTATCATAGAGTACCAGTTGACATTCGACCAGTAGTTTATTGCACAGCGATAACTGAGGGAAATTCGTCTACATGGAACTTCATGTGGAATCGATTCTTAACAGAAAATGTGGCTGCTGAACAAGTTGTTATATTGACAGCATTAGGATGTACAAAAGATCCAGCAATATTAAAGGTATTTTGGAAGAATTTTTGTAAGGTCGAAATGTTTAGACTCTCATTTGCAGGACTACTTGGCAAAAATCATAAGCAATTCTGTGCGACTACAAGACAAACAATCCGCCTTTACTTCCACGTACAATAATCACGATTCGAACGTACAAATAGTTTTAGATTTTGTCACAGCGAACTATTCGTCCATCAGAAATTCGTAAGAACAAAATTTATTGAAAGAAAACCAGTTACCAGTTCGATTGTGTCTTCTTTTCAGTTTCGATAACATTGGAGACGTCGCAACAATTTTATCAAATTTAGCTGCCAGGTTTTCAAACGCAGCGCAAATTTCCCAATTAGAAACGTTTTACGCAGGAAAAGAAGAGGAATTTGCTTCAAAAACCATTCCTAATGCTATTGCTGATGCAAAATTCAATTTGGAATGGGCTGGTAGACACGTTGACGATATCTACAATTATATGAGAGGGTCTGCGTCTCAGCTTGTATCAGTTAGTTTGTTGCTGCTCGTGTCGGCTGTTTTCAGCTATGCAGTAAAGGAAAATTTTAGTTTTTAAGTGTACGAGATTCATGATTCAGTATTAAACGTTTCTAGTTCTAACGCTTCAAGAGTTTCAACTACCAAACACCGACATTCAAAATCATTATAGCGGAGGTCCTTGGTGCACAGTAATGAAAGTAGTTTTGCAGACTTTGAGAAGTCCTCACTTAAGCCTCCACCCCCTTATATGTAGCTCCAAAGCTAAGCCTCGTCTGTGCTCATCTAAAACCTCTGAACACGTTGTTTTAAGAAGTGTTGTGATTCTACTATATTTGCACGGCGGACGGGCATGGCCTTCAGCAAAAACGATCAGGTTTCAAATCCACATGGAATATTTCTATCAAGTGTAGCGCATTTTGTGTTTGGTGCCCACAACGAATGAATCGTAGGACGTAATCCAAATATGATTAATTTGTGTTCGAAATAGAGAGAGGACTTTGTTTCATCTTTTCCCGTCATTTCAGTGTGGCGCTATATGTTCGCGGCTATTGAATGGCAAATTCTCATACGATTTTGAATATTTTTTCGGAAAAAGCATGTTTTGAAATATAATATCACGGAATTACGATGATTGCTTACATTTATATGTTGAAGGTATTATCAACGCGGGCTTTAAAATTGTTGTCAATATGAGCATCATTTATAAACTTGATGAAAACAGCAAAAATACGTTGATGTATGGAGGTTATGTGATATGGTGTAAAAAATTTTTAGAAGAAAAACTCGTTCCAACTATGTAATTTGGCCTCTAATCGGGATATCTTACTATAAACAATGGTTTAAAGTTTTAAAGTCCCATTTTTGTAAACAAACACTATTTTCTTGACTTTTAACCGAATATAAAACCCTGCGCTCACCAATAGTTGTATTAAATAACGTCTTTTAGTGGGTATTGTTTAAAAACATATCAACACTTTACTAGTTTTGCATTTTATTATACAAAAAATATAATTTTGTAAATTTTTGACCGAAATAGTATGGAAAATGCCATTTTGATAGCCGCCGACACATCGCGCCAGCTATGTTTTAGTACCGAAACTAGCATAGCAAGCCACTTTCTATATCGAAGCTCACATTTAAGCGTAATAGTAGACAAGCGCCTAACAGTTCGCAGTTGTTACATTCGCATTACTCTGAGACGTAGCTCGGAAGTCACGTCAAATCGGAGTCCAAACAACACTTGTTATTGGCTATTAAATGCTGTTAGTGCCTCTTAAGTTTAAATACAAATCTTTTAATCCCATGATGCGATCAAACAGATTTCAAAAATGTTGATATTTTCATGGATCTTTTTATCCTGTTTTGAATTTACACTGAAATTCTGAAGTTTGAATGAACGTTTCTTGAACCCTGGAAGCTGACCTTCGTTTATTGAAATTAGAAAATAAACCTTAAGGAGCAATTGTTGAAACTCCAATGTTTCTGTATTTTGGTGGTCCTTGTTTGAATGCTTTTTTATTTGTCAGAAATGTGGTGATATTTTGCACCGACGATTTCTGTTTTGGTTTTTTATAAGAAATTGAGGTGATTATTAGCACCGAAAAATTTCTGTTGGATTTTCGATAAGAAATTGTGTTGATTATCAGCACCGATGAATTTCTGTTTACAATTAGAATAGGCATGTTCGATAAATCAATTCGGCCGATAAAATATCGATTATTTGGTGGTTATTATCGATGATATTTTTTGATAATCAATATCAAACGAATGATTTATCGATTAATGATATTCATCGATTATTGATATTTGTGAAATGGATACTGATTACTGATAACCGGAGAATATTATTACTAAATAACTACAAATAATTGTTTTGATTTGGGTATAAGTTTATAAACCAACTTTTTTTAGAAGTCAATATAAGCTTGCACCGCCGATTTCTCAAAAAAGTTTCGAGTTGTCATTGGTAGTTATATTATGGGTATAATTAAGTCTATATAGCTCAACCGGTAGCATTGTACTCAAAACCTATCGGTCTCGGGTTCAATCCCCGTGGTGAACTTATTCACATGGTTTTTCCTCATCAGTTATGATATGAAATTGCCACTAGTATAGCATTTGCCAACAGGCTCTAACGAGCGTAACAAAGTCGAACAAAACAATTGTAAATTTTACAGTTTTCTCGTATGAAGCAGTCTGTGACCTTGTCCCGTGACTAACAAACTTTAAACCAAAATATCTCGAAATCTATTGAACTTTTCTTAGAGCATGTTTGATTGGAGCGAATCCCGAGTATAATAAATAAAGTTTTATGAAGGTTGCTCTAAGAAAAGTTTCACCGATCCCGAGCTATTTTAACACCCAATTTTGTTAGTCATGGGACAGGTCACGTAATGCGCCATATACATGAGCAGCCATCATGTTGACTGGGATACAATAACACTCAATATCATACTAGATTTCGGTAATGTTGATCTACACGATCAATAGCTTCGCTCATGAAATAGTATAGGTACTCTGAACGTAAGAACGGTTCCATTTTAACAGTAGGTCCAATTAAAATAAAAGGGACAAGCATGGCTCATCGGAGGCTTGGGTGAATGGCTGATGTTACGTAAGGAATGTGTTCATCAGGTAGCGCGTTAAAAAACTGAAGTTTAGGTTTCATTGATACAGGGAAGAGTGAAAGATGACTACAATGAAAAGGCTGTATTAGGCGTTGAGTCTTAAAAGACGTTAGCGAAAAATACGTGCGTGAAAAATGCAAAGCTCATTTTGGCTGAGATACACATATGAAGAAAATTCCACCACTTTGAACATTGAGTACTGATAAGTTTTAAGGATAAGACCAATTTATATGTGTACACCTGCTTTTTTTGCTATTTTCTGGTTCGTACCTCCAGCTTGCGAATTAAAATTAATTAGAACCCTGTATATTCTGTCAATTACCTCGGACTTGGGTCTTGTTGTGAACATTCCAAGTCCTCATTTTTGTAGGAAATAATAGTCAAGGATATGACTAGCCCCTGTGGCGAGACCAAGTTGAATAACAATCAATGATTATTGATGACTGTCGATATTTAATACTTATCGATAATCGATTATCGATATTTATCGATTATCGAGAAATAATTTGATCGATACTGTATCGATTATTTCATAATTTTATCATCGATTGATGATATTTTTCGGTGTTCGGTGTAAATTAGAACTCTAGAGTTGTGACTGCTAGGAGTAGCAGCTTAAATTGAAACAAAGCATAAGGGTTATTGTTGAGTGTCTTAACAGCAACCGTTGGCAAATTTGTGGCCTTAACTTATGAGCACAAATAATCGTTTCCCAATGATTCCTCATCACCAAAATCTTTTTCAAAGTTAAACGAAAATTCTCAAGGCATAAATTTTTTAAGAGCGATAGAGCAAAAACTTCCACTTCCACAAGGCATCTCCGAACGAGGCGAGTGATACGGCCACAATGCCGCCACAAAAGGCGGTTCGCATCGTGTTCAATATAATGAGCGCTTTACTTAAGTGCATTATTTGTAATATTTTCATGGTTTTTTAACGAGGGTTATGACAGCAGTCATAACTACTCTTTTCCATGTCGGCTTGAGAAAAGTAGACAATAAAAGTAGTATTCATTCATTAAAATACAATCTTCTATTGCAGTTCTATTGTCACAAACTCAATTTCTTGTTTTTTCATTTATTTCAAAGCGAAAAAAGAAAAAAAAACGATCTTTTCAACAAAACCCAAAATTGGCTCAACTATTATTACTCACTCAGCAAAAATTTTTCGTTCGCTGCGATCGCGATTACCTCATCTTATAATCAAAGTATCGCAATTCGAAAAAAACTGCAGGCGCTTCACACTATTTTTAGTGTGTTTTCCGCTTATAGAAAATTAATTGCTTCCAGCATAGTTCGTTTAATTCAATAACATTTTTCTAGCATGAAAGAAGAAAATCATAAAGAAATTCTCGTCAACGTGACTGACAACATTTCATTACTTCTACTTTATAAAATTTTCACAACGCAAAAAAAATAGGAATAAGCACGAAAAACTGCGCCCCATTATTAAGAATTTGGGGCCTCTTCAATGAAAAAATTGGGCCTCTATGCCGAAAATCGCCCTTATAAAAGGCTCTGCCTGCCCAGAATCATGGGTTCTAGTGGAGAAATACGTGTTCCTTCGATTTGGTTTTATAGACGTATTCTCGGAGTTAGAGGTCGTCTATCACGTGGCTTCAGTCATTTATCAGTCATTTAACTAACTCAAGTAAATTATGACCGAATCCTTCGCTGTTGGCTACGAGTAGGGAATGTAAAACCGGTTTTGATAACCGGCTATCCCAAAACCGATTATCTCAATTTCGAAAACTGGGCTTCAGGGTTTTCAAAATAAATATTTTTCCTTGCATGATTCTTCTCAAAATTATTAGATTTGTTGTAAATTAAAAGAAAACTAAAACAGTCAATGAGATCGTCTGTTATAAATTTCAGAATTTTTTCAATTGCCAAGTATATTTCATCGAATTTTAATATTTCTGGGAAATTTTTTGTGAGAAAATATCTTTAACGAATATATGGGAATATATAAAGTCAATTTTTACAACGTTCACAAAGTGAATACTTTCACAACAGCGCCTTGAGGAACTCTTTTGGACGACCAGGCTTTAGGAATTGCGATTGCTATTAGACAGAGAAGCTATAGGCAAAATCCGGACTTCATGGATTTGCCAGTAAGCGAAGTGCTTGCAGAAAAGCAGGTCACGAAATTGTCAATGATCTCATAAAACGAGCTTCAACCTTATGCGACATCTCAACTATGAGAGAACCGTCTGGCTGCGACAGGAACAACGGCAAAATACAATCGTCCCTTGGAAGCGCGACGAAACTCTTGTATGAGACTTTATACGTGGTGATACTGTTTGCAAAACATACAAAAAATCTGCACGTAAGCGTGCTGGGGGTGCTGCGATGGAGGATTGTTTTTGCTTTGTACCGGCTATTTAGTCGATGAAGGGAGATGAAATGAAAAATTGGCTGGCGAGGAAGAAACACATCGTCTATACTCGGAACGATTCGTGACAGTGAAGAAAAATTATAATATAAATATCTAAACAATTTACCCGTTAGAGCGTTTGCACGTAACGCATTTTCCACTTTTGCATGGAATTGGCCTATACACTCTACAATTTTCTGGTACGTGAGATTCTCTGCTGTACGACCACCTTTACCCATTCGATCAAAACCCTCGAATGTCGTTGGAAGCAAATTCAAAAGAAATATAGGAAATGTGCTCTTGAGCAAAGTTACCCATCGGTCCGACCACAACACATCACGTCGAAGTAAATTGAAATGTGCTCTTGAACAAATGTAACCAAATATACAAAAATTGAACGACATTATGTACGGGCTTTGGTCGGGCCAATGGATTAATGTGGAGGTACAGCAGAGAGAGAGCTCGAATGAATGAAGTCCCATAAAATGAACGAAATATTTTAGATATTCGGTTCTTAGGTCGGGCTTTTATCTAGTGAAAATTCAATGAGAGCCACTGAAACCGAAAACCCGGTTATTCGATCCGGTCCGGTCCGGTTCTACGTTCCCTAGCTACGAGTGGCAGAGGTGAGACGGATATCCGAAATACCGAAAACTCTCGGTTGGGTTCCGCCGGAGTATCTTTATTGCTTATTCAATTAAAAGAGTTCAAATATGAATTAAATTTAAGTTCGTTGCATTAAAATCTCTTTTCAATCTAATAATTCATAAAGACTCAGACAAGTAAAAAAATGATCAGACGCATCTTCGTCCACAATGCACATGGTATACATTGGCGAATCGTGGTATGCACCTTGGATAGAAATCTGTCCGAAATGTTTTCGTCATTCAGCTGTTTGATTTTACTAAAATGGCAATCAAATGTAGTGACACTATTTTTTTGAGTTGTTAGGGCACCATACAATACGGAAAATTCTGACACGTTAATCAATCATGAATTATTATTGATCCCAGCAATCCTAAGTTTTATCTAAGTTTCTCTCATACTTTTAAGCAACGCGTTAACAATATTCTTTTTTAATCCCGTAAAGGGCTCTGATGAATGCTGTCGATATTAAAATTTCCGCTTCATTGCCTGAAGTAATTCCATTTGCTTTCGATTTTTTTATTTATTCCAACCAATTTATCTTTTATTTCAGATTTTATCGGTACCGAACGCACGATATAAATTATTTATTGACAAATTTACACTCATAAATCTATGTGAAACAGAATAACAAATCATAGGCAGAAGAGCTTTTGTTAAAAAAATTGCAACAAACGAAAACAGATTTTATTCAAATTCAATAAAACTTTTTATTACTACGTGCTCGTAAACAGTAATATTACAAATATACGGGGTTTTAACGGGGCATTCTGTGTTTCTGAAGGTAATAAAATGTTCTTTTTACGTCATTGGGTTAAAAAAGCATTTGATTCCTAAATGGGAAGCTTTAGCGGTTATCGATCAATTGTTCCACATTACTTGGTTTTTCCACGTAAATGAAATGATTAACAACGAATTTCTTGACTAAAATATCTTCAGTAAAACTATTTTATTCAACTTTTCGGCGCTTAATTTAATTGAATCTAAATTCTACAAAGTATTCGTTATTTCTACAAATGTTTTCGAAGTCGTAAAAAATTATTTCATTTCTTAAAGTCAATTTAAGTAAAAAATAGCAATAATTGTCACACGATGCTGTTTTTCGTCTCCATTTTTATATCCTCCTTCATTTTTCCAATATTTTCAGCCTCTTCTATGTGTCAGGTAGTTTAATGTTGAATGTTGAATCTAAATTCTACAAAGTATTCGTTATTTCTACAAATGTTTTGGAAGTCGTAAAAAAATTATTTCGTTTCTTAAAGTCAATTTAAGTAAAAAATAGCAATAACTGTCATACTATACTGTTTTTCGTCTCCATTTTTGTATCCTCCTTCACTTTTCCAATATTTTCAGCCTCTTCTATCGTGTCAGGTAGTTTAATGTTGAATGTTTCTGGAAAATTGATAACAAGCAAACCAGATAAAATAGAAACGATTCCGAATAAAATCAACGTCAGTGATGGTAAGATTCTTGTCTGAAAAAGAATGCATCACATTACAATTCGCAAAAATAAGAAAATTGAGACGACTTAATAGTCATTCCGAACGTCAGGTCGCACTGGTATTGAAATTTAGAAAACAGCCGGGCACCGAACATCAATGCATGCTAATAAGTGACTAATCGGAGCTGCCTACCGCTTACTAAAACTATTCATCTGTCGGATGCTGACATACTTGGAATGTAGCGAATATTTAATAATCTATGACTTTTTTTACTACCTAGTAAAGGCTTCAAAGCACTTGTTTCAGTGGGTTTTCCAACGCTTTATCTTAAAAGTTATACATATATATTAAAATCTATGCAATCGCCATCTTACGAATAAAAATTGACTACTTTCGATTACATAGATTTTTGCTTTATAACTGTTGAATTAGATAGCGACGTATGCCAAAAAATTCATCGAAGTAGTATCGTGTTTACAGTATATGGACGAATGACGTGACGGACAATTTTTTTTTTCAGATTCGGCATTTAGTGGACATAATCGATGCTCCCCCCTCCCCTTTGATGTTCCCGGCATCAAATATGGACTCTTGTAATAAAACATGTTTTAAAGCGTTGGGGGCTCTGGGGTTCCGGGTCGAATACTGTTATTATTGAAATCGCCAAAAAAAGACAGTGGTCATAACCAATTGTCGCGGTAAAAATGGCCAAAAAATAGGAAATAAGGTGATTAGCCTGCAACGCCACTAAACAGGCTTCCAACGTACAACAACAGTTGGAGAGAAGAACTACGCACAAGAAATTGACTCGCGCGTTTACAATTTCATGAGATTTTTGGAAAAAATAAATTACCTAATACACATAACACACACAAACACATACAAAATGTGCTTTTACATGAGAGCTTCCAAGAGCCCGAGATCCCAAGCTATTCCGGTTAGCTCATTTTTTTAAATTCTCAGTGATCGTAGAATCTCCAGCTGAAGCTCCCTGCAAAATTTCAAGAAAATTTATCGAGCCGTTTTCGAGCGCGAGCCAAAAAAGTCGTTTTTTATACAATTGCCAATGGAAGCCAGTAACTAACTAACTGACTAAAGTAGGATGCTTTCATTGAACCCGCGCGAATTACAAAGGTCATATATGACGTATAGATACATTTACTAAAAACAAATTTTTTTTTGCAACTCACAATCGAAATTCGATGAAATTCGATATAGCTAGCAGTTCATATATGTGTCATAATTCGATACTCTTTCAAGATTTTTTAACAGTGTAGTCACCTTGTTCAACCTTGTGCTGGTATGAAATTTAAAATTCGATACATGTTGCCATATGAAAATGACGTCAAATACGAATGTAGAAAGTTCTTTGAGTTTTGTATCTGAAATTCTTACCATTCATTTACGTAAAGACGAATCTACTCCAATGCTACGAAATGAAACGAAAATATTAATTTCAGTTCGATCTAATCGATTTTATTTATTGAAGGAATACAAATAATAAACCTTATTTGTTGTAAATTGTAAAGGAGCAGCTATGCAAATCGGAGAATGAAATGCCGGGTAGAGTAAGAGCGTTTGACGAGGTTTTATTGACATTAACTCGTGATTCAGTTGTTTGTTCAATTATAGCCACATTCCGATCGTTTGATGGTTCAACCAAATGTGAAGCCGAAGCTGGGACAAGTACGTTATTGGAATCTGATAAATCTTCGACTGAATCCGAAATCAATTTTTCAGGCTCAACGTCTACGGGCATTCGTGCAGATGTGACCGTACTTTGCTCTCCACGCTTAACAAACTTTTGTTCAATGAGGTAACATGCAATACGACGCTTGTTGTTCAATGAGCTTACGACGTATCCTTCGGCCACTGGTCTGATTTCCATCCTCCGTGTCGTTTGATAATTCAACAGCCATCAGCCAACAGTGACGCAGAACTTCTACGGAAGCAATGCCCGGTATACTCTTTAGGAGCAGACAATTGCAGAAAAAGAGCAATTTTCTGCGGAAAGCTGGCGATTGTGTTGATGACAATCGGTTGGTTCATGCACTTGCCATTAGACAAACGCACGAAAATTGGTTAATGACTAACCTTTACTGCCAAATAAATATTATCGGGAGCCTCTCTCAGGAATCGGTATATTTCGCCAATAGTCAGAATACGTGATTTCTTGGGATTGTAACCACGTCCCTTCAGACAGATTTCAATTTGTTGAATTTCGAAATATCAACATTATCCTTGAAATTTAACGTCGCATTTAACATCAAGTAGATACTTATTGTTGTTGACGGCATATACTCAGCCAGTTCGATTGAAACATACACTAGCAATGCTCTTTCGTCGACCACTTTAATTTTTTTCTTTACGCACCACTCCTTTAAGTTCGCATACGTTTTTTCATATTTTTCTTGAGAATTTTCAGGCAACAATGATTGTATTATCTTTTCTGCTTCTTCACCCAAATCAAAATCACTGTCACTTGCTACGGCTCGTATGGACAATGTTAGGACTAGTGCTGAAAAAATCAATGTATCGCAAGTTGGTCCACAAAAAACTATTGTAACATGGGGTTGATCGAGGTGCGAGGTGGAGGATACATTTATAATGGTGTGATGACGAATCAACAATAACAAAAATGTCCGTTTGTCGGTCCTGTCATTTTTTTCTAAACAGCATCAGCTGCACCGAACTCTAAACTTTTTTCCCTAGGTACATATGTCCCATGATTCAAAGTTCAAAGATGAGCAAAATCGGTCAAGTGGTTCCGGAGATATATGGTCGAAAAAGTGACCGCCAAAAACATGGTTTTTCTAGAGTCGGTGAAACTTTTTCGCAAATATCTCAGCAAGTATAACACGGAAATTGTTCATTTTGGGTCAAATGAAAGCATTTGATCTCACAAAACTGGGAATTTTTTTTTGTACAGTTGTAGAGAATACGTGTTTGAGGGTTTTCAGGAAAAATTACACAATTCTGGTGTATGACCACTTTTCGAATTGGGAGGGATGACCCATATCTCCAAAACTATGGCTTAAAAAGTTGCTTCCAAAGGCAAAGTTGTAGAGAAATAAATATAAGCGAACACATGTTTCATTGTTTTGGGGAAATATGGCCCAATTCTGCTATATGGCCACTTCCATAATTAAGTTTTAAGGAAATATGCCCCAATCCTGCTTTATGACCACTTCCATAATTGGGCAGGATGACCCAAAGCACTAGAACTCTGAGAGTTAGAAAGTTGGTTTCAAAGGCGAAGTTGTAGAGAATTAAATTTAAGATTTCAGGGTTTTGGGGAAATATTACCCCATCCTAGTATCGTTATAACCGTATGTAACAAGTTGCTATACGTTCACTAAAAACTATTTTTTGTAACATTGCGTAGATCGACTCGAGAGTTTCGGGGATACATTTTTTCACCAAAATTTTTTCGAACAAATTTGTTTTTATTAAAGAAAGAAACTAGTACTTTTCACCCCGTTGTCAGACTCTTTCGTGGCATAGGGGAGAGTGTATGTTTTAGCTAAATATTAGCATAATCTAGTGTTAAGTAATGTAACATTGTATGTGGCAGAGAACTTGTGTTAATCAGTACTTTTTCGCTTGCGAGGTCAGAATAGGGAGGGTCAGACATAGGGAGGGCGAAGTGCCAAGATATATGTATATATAGCATAGCAAAGACGTGTGCAATGTACATTGTACATATGGGTACGTATGTGTAATGTATACAATGTATACATTGTGTAAGTATATATGCCCTATGCACCCTGCTTCCCTTCCCCCATCAGGATGGCCGCCCATAACGATACATGTTACAGTGATTGCTAATCGATGGTAGGCCAAGTCGAAACGGTTCAAACCTAGCTATTTTCCGAGACTCCGACGTTACGCTAAGAGTCGCCGTGCGCTCAGTTGTTTGAGGATTTTGTAAAAGGGGAAATTCCATCGAGAGAACGTATTTTTGTTTTTCAATTGTAAATCTCGATGTTTCAGTGCATTGCGGGCTCGAAGTGAAGTCGGCATACGTTTCGTATGAAATTCTATTCGTAATGAGGTTATTGAGTAGCGGTTGCTATGGACCCACCAGCGTAATAATTTTTCAACACTGCCAGTTTTTACACTCAAAAATTTAAAAACAAAACAATATTTGCACAACGAAAAAAAATTTAAATTTTTGCAGCGTAAAAACTGAAAGTACAGAATAGTATATTACAGAGGAACACTGTTATGAGTAATATTACAGGTGTGCGATGTTTACCGTAACGCACACTTGTAATATTACTCATAAACAGTGTTACTCTGTACTATGTTTTAACGTGTCCACAAGTTAAGTTGAAATCACAAAACATCTTATTTCATAAAAATCAATTCAAGTTTCAAATTTTGTTATGTTCACTCTACGAACGAATCAAAGTTGCCGCGTGCCAATTCATTCATGTTTCTATGAAATGACTTTAGTTGTCGGTTAAATTTTTGTTTAGTATCGAGATTTACTTCGGGTTTTTCATCTTTATTGAGAACTTATAGGCGGCTTTAGGGAACACATGTTTTGCCGAGAATTGAGTTTCCGTGAAATACCACAAATTTAAGAAATTTGAGAATCACAAACTTTTACTATTTCAAAACAAACACGTCGTATAAGATTTACCGACTACTCTGACTACATGTACGTTATGAGCCATTTACCTATCGCATCGCACACCGGTCATCACCGGTATATCAACTTACCGAGTGGGTACACATTAAAAATTATTTCGTCGTTGGGTCTGGCATTTGTGACGCAATTTTTTTGAACACAACGTAATTATGTTTGACTTTGACCACAAACGAACATTCAAACAAATTTTTGCGTATTATCAGCGATATCGTCACTTCAAACGATATCACTAATTTTGGCAGTGGACATTAGGGACTGCGTCACACTTTACCTTTTAAGAGGTTTTTGTTGTGATATTTTTTATTTGAATTTTTGTTTAAAGAAATTTGACTAATTGCCTTTAGCTCACCATAGTTTGCACGATTTTGTCGCCAACGGGAGCACTTCATCGGCTATGTCTGGGTAGGCAATGGTCGAGATGTGGTCAGTGAGGTGTCAAATGAAAGATCTCGATCCAATAAAGCTTCGATAGATTATGTAAGCCTAGCGAACAAAACCATTGATTCAGAAGCTGCGCAGTTTCAGCCTTAGAATAAATTCGTGTCTTTGCAAGACAAATTGGTTATTTAGCGCGTTTCTTGAAGTTAGATCAGAAGAGCTGATTTGGAATAGCCTACATTTTGACTTTTCATTCAGACTTTTTGCAATTTTTTGAGATTATTATGAAGAAATTTCCCCTCGGATTTTCACTCATTTCTGAACAGATTTTAATGAGTGAAAAAACATTCTTCTTAGAATTTTCCGTATGCTAATTTAGTCTACGAAAAAATGTTCATGTAAATTTTTGGCGTTTAAGGCATGCGTTATCCAATAAGAAGAACATTTACATATTAAGTCAGCTGAAATCCCTTCAAATCAGTTTTCAGATCGAGCTCAAATCATGTTGATCTGGTTTTAGGCTTAAGATAAATCTGAAACGTTCCGAATTGTTTCCAAACTAAATCTTACTCGAATACTCAGATTTGTGATTAGGTGCTTTTGTTGGAAAGATCATCAGATCATCTTTGATCAGCAACGAAAAAATACAACCTGACGTACGGATGTAAAATATAAAAAATTAAATAAAACGTACCAATAACGGCGTCTGAGGTGCCAGCATAGAACCGATAAATCCAAAGGCAGAACAAAGTCCCATCAAACTTTGTCGTAGAAACGTTGGATACAGTTCCGTGGTGTAAACATACAACACGTAAAACGATACAGAAATTGCACACTTTCCAATGAAAAACAGAAGCAAACGTATTATACTGACACTTTCAGCGTTGGTAGCCAGTTCGCTTAAAAGACACACTATTCCTGCTAAAACCATTGAACTAGACAGCGACCATTTACGTCCAACGCCCTGTAACAAAACGTATGTCAATGCCACAGCTGGTATTTCACCAACGCTGACCATTATGAAATTGACGTATTTGTTTCCACCTAGAACCACGGATTGCACACTGAGACCGTAGTACACGAATCCATTCGTAAACCAACAAAAGCAGCAATTGATCAATCGAAGTGTAAGAGTTCGAGACTTCAACACCAACAAAAAGTTTCCCTTTTCCTCAACCGGCAATGCAGCACTGGAACAGTCTTTGAGTGATTGTAGTGACGCATGGGACAGTTCTACTCGATTTACTTTTGCAGCTCTTTGAATAATTTTGACGGCTTCTTCATTTCTTCCTTTGCTAAGAAGCCATCGAATGCTTTCCGGTATTATCCAAATGTATGATAGAACCAAGAATGTGGGAATGTAAATGATCCGCAGAAGTAGTCGAAATTTTTTCACATACATTGCGATTAAGCCGAGTAGCACCTGGCCAACGGAGAATACAAACGAAATAATGACACTTCCGATCGCTCGCTTTTTTCTTCCAACCAATTCCATGCCCAAGATGAATATTGACATGTATGACCCGGACGTAACTAATGAGGTTAAAAATTCTAAGCTTGCAAACATCCAATAGTTCCATGAGAAGGATAAAAGAACGCCCAAAACACCAGTCAATGCAAAGTTACATGTTAACACAGTACGTCGGCCAAATCTTAAAAAAAAAATTTTATTATTTGGTTACGGTATCTGAAGTGAAGATTTGAGTGGGGCATCTACCTAAAGAAAGCCTCACGGTAACACCATACAATATATTTGAGTATTCCAACGATGTCAATGCACATCGACTAGACACTTTAGCGTCAAATTCCACCTACAGATGTGCGCCCGTGCGCCGGTCAATTTTTCTCGGCGGCGGCCAAAAAATTTCTTGAAGTATTGAGAAAAATTGACCGGCCCACACTTCTAGGCGGAATGTGACGTTAAGGGGCCATCCACATATTACGTACGCAAAAAAATACAATTTTTAGACCCTCTCTCCCCTTGTACGCAAAGATGTATGAAAAAAATTCTCGAAATATATAGAGCGTACGCTTTTAGCAAACTACCCCCCTCCCCCAATCCGTACATAATATGTGGATGTCCTCTAAAGAAATCGTTGGCATACGCAAACATTAATATTGTACGGTGTAACCGTGACACTTTCTTTAAAAGGAAATATCCACCGCTTCGTTTGGTTTTAGCCCAGGTCTCCCACTACTTTAGATGTGTTATCAGAAAATTTCGAATAATTTCGAACCTTCGTTCTACGAATTTCATAGTATGAAATGTCCAAGATTTTTGGATTTTTGGCCGGGAAAATGTTGAATAAGTGAGAATCAAATGTCCTCAATTCAATATGTCATTGATGTCCGACTTGTCAGAAAAATATGTCCTAGCGGCTAGACAGTATTTTTTCTAAAAACTACTGATGTCAAAAAAATTTCCCCACTTTGTCCTTTCAGGTTATACCTTAAAAATGCCCTAGGACAAGACTGAAAAATTTAATATTCTCGATTCTAATATGACTTCTTGGTTCCTTTAAGCTCTCTGGCATTAATGTATCAAGACCGCTGGCTCACATTCTTAGACCCGTTGGAGGATACGAATTTCTTCAAACACGGGGCTTATGCGTTTACCACGACGTTTGTAACCAGTCGAATTTTGACCCGGGAGCAGGGGGGAGCACTTATCATGGTCCTTAGATGACGAATCAGCAGTAAAAAAATGTCCGTCCGTCCGTCAACACGAAAAATCTTTTTTGGGATTGAACCTCGGCACTGTCGACCCAAGGGCTAATGAGCTATGGCCGTTTAAGTGGTTTTGGACTCGACAGCGAGCGCGCAGATTCAATCCCAAAAAAGATTTTTCAATTACCTTTCAGGGTAATCGACTTTGATAACGCGATTATACCCCTTGTATTATAATATACTATTATAATATGATCAATTTTAAAAAATTAACTATATTTAAAATTGACTCAAAGTTAAGTAGGTTAGGGTAGGAGATTACTCATTTTGAGCCTGTCATGTTTTCCGTAAAGGAAAATATAAAATATTCATTGGAAACGGAGACACTGTTTCGTAGCATTAGAGTTCCTTTCACCAACCACAACTCATCAGCAGTGAGAGGAGCTATCTTATACGTGTCATCGATACGGTGAATGTTAGACTGGTTCAAAAAGTTCCCATAAAGTTACGTTACTCCAAAACATAGCAAAAGAAATTTTTTGAGGCTAGGGTTGACCTTAGAACCAACATAAGGCCCTACGTAGAGGACTTGTATTGAAGCTCGTCTCCTAGGTTGAGTTGAGTTGTTTATTGACCATTTATGTATAAGCCTTTGCGACCTTTTAATTTACATAAAATTCGATACAAATATTACGCGTAAAAAAGATAAGCCGCAATAAGAGAAATTAAAATATGAAACATTAAATGAAACGTAAAGCCAGTTGTCCATAAAATCCTCGCGGCAGTAGTGAGTATAGTACAGAGTTGAATAATGTTGACGATATTATGCAGTTGCTGTTGTTACTGTGAAGCCTTCGAGTATTAATACGATTCCAGGGAACCATTATACCAAATATTATTTCGGCGGTTCTATATGTGCACATCGATGACTATTATTTCCAGCTTGATTCGTTTCACGTAGAAAGTATTGAATGCATAGAACGATTTTGCAGCGTCAGGTACGTAGAGGTTATGGGACAATACACCAAAGACGATTTTTGCATCGTCGTGGCGTTACTCGTGACCAAAATATTATAAGCAGTGAATACGACTTGCTCTGTCAGCCTTATATTTTCGTGGGGGAAATGAACTTGAACCAGCCATATCATTGGACAAATGAAAAATCCACCAAACCTACCGAGAAGATAACAATGACCCTCATAGCAGCCACGAAACAAAACTATCGAACAAGTAGGGATTTGTGTAAAATCCAATCCAAAATTAAGCAATTCAAGAGCAGCCAATGACGATAGTCGAAGTCAGCGATTTATAACAATAATTTATGCACGTTTTAAGTCCATCGAAATACTTTTGTTGAGATAGAAAAGAAATCAATTTGTGTTGATGTAATAACATGAAATACACGTCCGTTCCGAACGAAGGACTGTACTGTAATCTAAAGATTAATAGTTCGCCACAGAATTTCGCCATGTTAATTATATTATACCCTCATATCATACGTTGTCATATTCATTCCCTCACCAACGCTTGTATTGTAGGATCATAAAAAAAATAAGATTGTACAAAGTTGTAACCCCGAGCATTAATTTTAGTTAAAAGCCACGGTCGTTACAACTTGGATCCATATTTTCATGCACACAAAAGTTTGGCTCTTTTTCTCTCACCTAAACTAAAGCCTCACCATTAGGGAACATGCCTAAAAAACCGCCAAATATCGTATAGTGTCGCGTAGCTCTACCCTAAAGGAGCCGACAGATCGCATCACTCAACCAATTTTCACTAATTTTTTTTCGTGATTTCTGGAAGTCCGTATCGTTTATTCAGAACCTTGAAGCGCGATTTCCGTGCCAATTTCGCAGATAAGTCAAAAAGTTTCACTGACCTTCAAAGAACGTTTTTAGCACTTTTTCGACCGTAACTTCGAAAGTCTTCAACCGATTTTGTACGAATTCAATCCCGTAATCATTTTTTCAGGAAACAAGAGGTTTTGAAAACCGGATAAGATACCCGATTTTCGTAGAAAAAACACGTTGGGCCCTAGTTAAGGCCCAGTGTTAGGGCCCTGGCTGAGTCCAAAGGCTCAAAATCGAAAAATGTTCTTCCCTAAATTGTCGGGCATACCTATACTTTTCGAACAAAAAAAAAATCGGAAATGATTTACTCGAGTTATCGACAAAAGACCAAAAACCACTTAAACGGTCCTAGCTTACCGTCTCTTGACCCGACAGTGGCCAGATTCAATCCCATAAAAGATTTTTCGATATTACAGGAAAAGAAAAGTTTTTGAAAATCGGTTGATTTTTATTGGAACTATCGTGTTCACAGACGGACGATTTTTTTTTTTTTTTGCTTTTTTCCCTTATTTAGACCCCGAAACGAAGAAGTGACCAGCTCCCGGGTCGAAACCAGTCGAGTTTCAAACGACGCGTCGTGGTAAGAGCAATACACCCCTTTTCGAAGAACTACGTATCTTCGACGGGGCTAAGGAGTTGCCTTTGATTACGCTAAGAATCGGCCAGGCATTGTTAGACTAGATGCATCGAAGTACGAATTTTCTCGAGTTGTACTTGTTGTCCTTAGACAACACCTTTAACCCCTTCCAAAGTTTTATTTGGATTCAGAGTTGGCTGAACAACTGTCGCCGCAGCACTCAAACCTTCTAACACTGCCATTTTAGTATTGAAGTCTTTTTAACCGATGACTAACGCTTCAAGCGCAAGTATCTCCCGATTATTAGGCGATATTCGTTTGAACCTGAGTGAATTTTTCAAAAGGAACACATTCAATTGTAGATCAAATGTTGCGCTCTTAACCAGACCGTCACGAAATATTGAATAGTTTGAAATGAAGTGTCTAGTAATAAATGAACGTCCAAAAACACACAAACATAGATTTATATCTCATTGCACCTTCGGTTCGGACTGCAAATTCACACAAGTATGAATTTTTTTACTTTTGCCCCTTGTCATCCGAATAACTAATATTTAATAAGACACTGAGAAAAACGGCTTGTGAGATAGAAAAGAGTGACATAGAAATATCTATTCTGAGTAACTGAGCTTTTCAATTCGAGCATCAAAATCGTGGTAATTGGCAAAGAAAACTCTTAATGAGAAAAAGCCTTTTGCCTTTCCCTCATTTTGTTATCGTTGGGTGTGTATTTTCTTCCGATGTCATCAAATGCCGTATACGTACCTATCCGATAGCAATCCAGACACTGGGAGCATTATAAGTTCCGCACTCATTTTGAGAGTTCCAATCAATGTTAGCTGCCATTCATTTTCTTCACACGTTAAATTGAACTGAAAGAAACCTATACAAAAAATCAATTCAAGAATGTTTAAAGTGAAATTACTTCGCTAAGGATGGTTTCTTCGTCAGTCTTATATATGAATTCTGTGCACTTTTGAACAATAGACTGGTTGAAATAAATTGCTGGACAGAATGATGATGAATTATCCGAATCGCTTAATCGAAAGTATTTGTATCGATTGCATTTTTGTGGAGTTTTATTTTCGAATGGAACTGCGTTTGATAGCCAATTCGGTTGGTAATCGATGGAATCTGAGTCACATTCTGGTATTTTGCATCTGAAATTGTAACACTGTGAAATTTGAATAGAGTTTTTAGTTGTTTTGGCTTAAAATTTATTGTAGAATATAATATATCGTGAAATATGGGTCAACTTTTAAGGCACAGGAAACTTAAATTTTGTGAATTATTATAGTGTGTGTTATTTTTTATACAGGATCTATTCATATGAAACTCCACAAGCTACCATGTTTGTCACTTTCACACTAACATTGAATGACTGAGAGAATCATATAAGGTATCCAGCTTCTTTAAAAGTATTATCACAACAAAAACCTCTTCAAGGGTAGAGTGTGACGCAGTCCCTAAGTCTGCTTCCAAAATTAATGATATCGCTTGAGGTGACGCTATCGCTGATAATACGCAGAAGTTTGTTTGAATGGAACCTTGTGTTCAAAGTTTTGATTTCCTGTAAAAATTACAGCGCTTTTTTTAAAACAAAATTATGTTGTGTTAAAAAATTGCGTCACAAATGCCGGAACCAACGACGAAATAATTTTTCTGTACTTTCAGCTTTTACACGCAAAAATTTAAATTTACCTTAAACAATCTACGCAATAACAAACAAAAGTAAAATTTTTGCAGCGCAAAAACTGAAAGTGCAGAAAGTACTTTCTAGAAGTAATGTTGAAAATTACAGAGGTGTAGCTATTTTACCAACAATAGGAAAACTATTTGAAGCCATCTTCACCAGTATTTTATCCACGAAGTTCAATCGAATTATTTCAAAGTCGCAACATGGCTTTATGAAGCGCAGATCTACCGCAACAAATTTAGCTGAATTTGTTAGCTACGCTACTAAAGTTATGGAATCTAGGCATCAGTTAGACGTCATATACACCGATTTCCGAAAAGCATTTGATAGAGTCAAGCATTCGATTCTTTTGCACAAGTTGAACCAAATCGGTGTTCATTCGAACTTACATGGATTGCATCTTATCTGAATGGACGTTCACAAAAATTAGGGAATTGCTCTTCTCGAACGTTTAACGTGACCTCTGGTGTTCCTCAGGGTAGCCATCTTGGCCCTCTCTTGTTCATATTATTCATGGACGACGCTACTAAAGTCTTCTCTGCGACAGTTTACCTAATGTATGCTGACGACTTGAAAATTTTCATGAGAATTAAAAATGTTCTTGACGCAAGTGCTCTTCAACGTGACTTGAAGAGGCTTCTACAATGGTGTAAAATCAACCAAATTTATTTGAACGTTGATAAGTCCACACGAAGGAGATCCAAGATTGAGTTTGGTTACAATATCGATGATGTTACGTTGACTCGTGTTAAGGTAATTAAAGATTTGGGAGTCCTCTTGGACCAAAAACTGACGTTCAGTAAACACATTGAATATATAATTGCAAAAGCATACTCAATGCTTGGCTTTGTGATGAGAACTTGTAAGCAATTTAAAAATATTAACACTTTAAAGAATATATACTTTGCCTTTGTCCGTTCTTACTTAGAATATGCTTCAGTTGTTTGGCATCCTTATCAAGACACATTTGTTGACAGAATTGAATCAATTCAGAAAAAAATTTTGATGTACGCACTGAGGCGGACGGTGAAGCGGGATGAAAACCACAAGCTTCCGCCATATATTGAGAGATGCGAATCGATCAATATCGAAACACTTGCCCGACGCAGAATCAACGCCTGCTCACTTTTCGTATCCGATCTGATGAATGGAACCATCGACGCACCTAAAATCAAAAGCAAGATCATGCGAAATTCCAGACCCACTTGTGCTGATGATTTTCTCGTAGTTGACAAACACAGGACTAAATATGGTCTTTATGAGCCTATCAATAACATGTGCATGGCATTTAATCGCTTTTCATTGCTGTGGTTTCAAAACATACCACGTGAATTGTTCAAGTTGACTATTAGGAAATTAAAAATCACGTATAAACTAAATGGTAAGACCAGAATCTCATAAACTGAACCTTTGGTTCTCAATCTAATCAAAAGCTGATTAGTCAATTGGGTCTCACGACTCTCAAATGTAACTCTAAGTCACGTCGACTTGTGCAAAAACAGCTAGTCTAGACGACTAGTTTCCGCTAATCGTTTTTATTTCAGGTGGCTACACGAGATGGCGGTGCTTGATGGAACGACGGGCTATTTTTCATTTCCAATTTTCCATTTTCGTCTAATTTCAATTGATGCTGTTTTAATTGTATAACAACTATAAATAAAGTAATTTTGACGATGGGCAGGGGTGACTGTTGACTCCGACGGGTCGACTGGGTCGGCAACTCACTTCCGGACCTGCACTTATGTTTTTTTTTTGTGTTAAGCTGATTTATTGTCATTATTATAATTAATTGTAAACAGCCAGGAGGCTTTGGCCATAATTAAATAAATAAAAAATTATTTCGTCGTTGGGTCCGGCATTTGTAACGCAATTTTTTAACACAACGTAATTTTGTTTCAAAGAAAGCGCTCTAATTTTTTCAGGAAATTAAAACTTTAGACACAAGATTCCATTCAAACAAACTTCTGAGTATTATCAGCGGCAGCGTCACCTCAAGCGATATCATTAATTTTGGAAGCAGACTTACGGACTGCGTCACACTCTAACTTTAAAGAGGTTTTTGTTATGATATCAGTCGTTTTGGAAGTTTTCAGTTGTTGAAAAAGTTTTCTCAGAAAAGAAAATTATCTCCAAAAAAAATTTCTCCGAAAAAATTTTTTCTCCAACACCTTAGGATACCATCGGAATACTTCGTAGCACCTTCGGCTACCTTCAAAATACTTTGTGTCACCTTCGCCTGCCTTCGGAACACTTCGTGTAACCTTCGGCTACCTTAGGAACACTTCGTGTCGACTACGGCTACCTTCGGAACACTTCGTGTCACCTGTCGGCTACCGTCGGAACATTTATCGTCGAAACTCTGTAACTTTCTGGAAGCTAAAATTCGAAAACCGAAAAAGTATAAACGAAAATCGAAGATGGCGCCGCTATGACAGCTGGCAGCCATTTCCTTATGATCCCAAAAAATTCTCCTGATGAAACCTCATAAGTTTCTAGAAGAAGCCACCTCTCTAAGTAGTGTCATTACGGAGCTAAAATTCGAAAACTGAAAAAGTATAAACGAAAATCCAAGATGGCGCCGCTATGACAACTGGCAGCCATTTTCTAATGATACCAAAATACTGATGAAACTCTACAACTTTCTAGAAGAAACCAATTGTAAGTGTTATCATTCCGAAGCTAAAATTCGAAAACCCAAAGAAGCATAATTTATACCTAACAAAAATCCAAGATGGCGTCACTTTGACAGATTTCTGAAAATCCCTAAAAATGCTCCTGATCAGACTCTATAAATTTCCCGAAGAAATCAACTCTCTAAGTATTGTCAGTCCGAAGCTAAAATTCGAAAACCAAAAAAAACCTATTGCTTGGGAAAATTCAAGACGGCGCCGGTTTGACTGCTGGCAGTCATTTTCTTAAGATCCCAAAAAATTCTCCTGACCAAACTTTCCCGAAGAAACCATTTCTCTAGCTATTGCCACTTCGAAGCTAAAATTCGAAAACTCCGAGCATTACCTAAAAAACTCTCAAAATTGACCACTTTTCCACATGCCACGGCTTTTCCAGAATTTTCCCGGAAAAGCGGCATATTTCATTTGGGGCCGAGACTGACGTTCACTGAACATTTCAGGAAGATCGGCTGTCGAGTTCTCGAGATCGAAAATTAATAATAGATAGAACATAGATAGAAACCGACAGATCAGAAAAAAAAGTTTTCATAATGATGAGAATAATAAAAAAATCGAATCATCATCATCATCATCATCATCACACTTTATAGACCGTTTGTACCTTTCGGTGTGAGGTCTTTACTACTGATCATGGACCACCCTTCTCCATACCCCCCTATCCTGTGCCAAGGAGATGGTTTGTTCGCCTAGAGAAAGTCCCCTAACTTCTAAATCGGATGTAATTGAGTCTATAAACCTTCTCCTTGGCCTACCCCTGGGACGCACACCCGGGACTTGAGCATCCAATATCCTCTTTGGTAGCCTGCTATTACCCATCCTCTGAACGTGCCCGTACCACCGCAGACGACTAATCCTTGCCGCCTCTTCCACTGATGTAACCCCTAAGTTTTCCCTGATGTCGTCGTTCCTAATATGATTGTCCCACTGTTCCCTCCGATTTACTTTTGCTATGCTCCTAAGAACCCTCATATCAGAAACCTCCAGGTCATGCACAAGGTATCCGCAGTCCACCCAACTTTCACTACCGTATAAAATCGTTGGTCTGAAGATTGACCTGTGAATAGCTAGCTTTGTGCCACTACTTAACTCCTTTTTGTTGAACACATACGACCTCAACTGACTGGCCACTGCATTTCCCATTCTTCTCCTTTCTTCAAATTCCCTAACTAACTTGCCATTCTCCGAAAAAATGGCTCCTAAATATTTAAACTCAGAGACCTGTTCCAACTGCTCCCCATTTAAACTGCAAACTACATCCTTCCGGGATTTGCCAATATGCATAACTTTAGTTTTACTGACACTTATTTTCATGCCGTATTCCTCACATGCAGCATTCAGGCAGTCTAAATTCTCCTGCAAATCCTTGGCATTATCTGCTAATAGAGTTAAGTCATCCGCATAGGCCAGGATTTTCATGATTACTTCCCCCACCTTCACATTCCCTTGCAAATTCGCTTGCCTGATAATCTTGTCCATAAAAATTATGAACAGAAGAGGGGAGAGACAACAACCCTGACGAACTCCCTCATTAACTTCGAAAGCCTCACTAATTTCACCATCTATCCTTACCGCAGCCTTGCTCCCTGAGTAGATGCTTTTGATAGCGCCCAATAAACTTCCATTAACCCCGTATTCGCCAAGTACCTCGAACAGCTTTTGCCTCGGTACCCGATCGAATGCCTTTACTAGGTCGATGATGCACAAGTATAAATCAATATTTCTCTCAGAGAGCTTTTCTATAGCCTGCCTGAGACAAAAGATCTGATCCTGACAACCCCTCAGAGGTCTGAAACCACTCTGAACCTCGTCAAGAACATCTTCCACTATAACCCTAACCCTGTCTACTAGCACACTTGTATAAACCTTTCCGACCACGCTCAAGAGTGAAATCCCCCTGTAGTTGGTAAGGACTTTGCGGTTACCCTTCTTGAAGATCGGAGCAATAACACCGAAGCTCCAGTCAGCGGGTACTACTGAGGACTTCAATGCTAAATTGAATATCCTACAAAGCCATTGAACCCCACCCGGCCCGCTATTCTTAATAAATTCTGTCCTAATTTCGTCTATACCTGCGGATTTTCCTGCCTTCAGCCTGCTGACCTTCCTCTAATGTAATTTCCTCCTCACCCTCCAAGCTACGGCCCTCGGGTCGGCCCTAACCAAAAAAAAAAAATTTTTTAGCTATGTTGCAGAGAGAATTGAGGGAAACATTTTTGTCTATGGAAGTATATGTCCGAGGCATTTCCTTATGGCCCTTTGTGCTTTCGGAAGGATTTTTTTAAATCGTTGCTTCGGACGGGTTTTTCAATATTCCCTCTCGGCAATTTCCAATACAATTTAATGTGGACGTAATTTCATACACTTAAGAGTTAAGGCAAAATATTTTACTTAAATACGTTCGAGTCTTTTCGTAACATCAACTCTGTTAGCCACATCTATTCTGATACGTACGGGTCCCTTGCATACGTCCAGAAAATCTCATCAATAGGTTAGATTAATATTCATTGCGCACTAGTAGAGACTCTTCTCTTCTTTTCTTCTATTAATTGTCGGGCATTCCTAGACCTTTCCTACAAAAAAATTTTTATGAACAGGAAAAGATTTACTCGAGTTATGCACGAAAGACCAAAAGCCACCTTAACGGCCCTAGCTCGGCGACCCTTGGCACGACAGTGCCCACATTCAATGACATAAAAGATTTTTCGATTACCTTTCAAAGTTTTGAAAATCGGTTGTGTTTCACTCGAGTCATCGTGTTGACAGACAGACGAACGGACGGCCAATTTTTTTTTTTGCACTTTTCCCTTACTTAGACCACTGGTTACAAACGTCGTGGTAAACGCAATAGATTCCTTTTCGAAGAACCTCGTTCAAGAGAAAGAAAAGATTCGTTATTTCAAAACTTCATACTTCCTTTTCCCGTTCTCTCTTCGGGCAATGCTCTATCACAAACCGGGGATTCCGCTGTTTTAACAATCTGCCCTTAAGTCTGCAGAACATGACAGGATTGAGATCATTCAAGGTGAAATTGAAAACTTATTTGTTTGACCTCTTCCAAACTTCACTTGATTACCGATTGACTTGGTGAAGCTATCAACTATTGCTTCGATTGATTTTTTTGAGCATTTTCTGTGTTCATTTTCATTTTATATAATTTTTTTTTTCTCTTTTCTCTTTTGTTTGATTCATAGATTTTGGATTCTAAAAGATTTATTTTTGTTATTGAACAGTAAGTATTATACAGTAAGTACGATTTAATATATTCATTGATTGATTTATTGATGTACACACATAGACAGGCTTAGAGCCTATAATGTTTTTTTTAAATAAAAATAGATAAACGTTTCTAATAAAAACTAAATTCTCGAAAATCCACTAGAAAAAAGCGAAATAAGGCTTGCAGAAACTGGAAGTTTTAAAACACTTTTCACACGGTAGAAATTTCCGATTTTTTGATGGATACACCAAATTATTTATTAAAAAAAGATTCATAACTCAACAATTAAACACAGCAGATTTATTCCATTTAATCCAAGAAGCGCACGATTCCACGCCGAAGACTATCGAAGAAAGCAATGTAACCAACGAACGAACTTTTCATTCAGCAGACTTTTCAAAATAAGTTGCATATTACATTTGGTACATTGATACTGAATATTGATATTGAAAACGATATTTGCAATCAACTTTTTCGATTTGGAAGTTTGGAACATGTATGTATGTATGTATGTAACGTAATGCATATGACTTGCCTTATGACAACATATCTTGTCAATTCATATCAGTTCGAATTTATCAAAAACACTACAATTTATTAAGCTCAGATGGCTGCATAAGGAAACTAACATTTTACAACTGGTAAATTGATCTAGACATTTGCGCAATCCTCGCAACGTTTGATTCAATTATATGTTGGTTTAAACGTTTGTATTTTGTGAAATCAACATCTCGCTTTAAATCATTTCATGATCTACGTTATGGTAATTTCTCGTCTAATGTATCTGAAAACTTGATCAGTAAAAATATAGAAGAGAAAATGTTGCTATAATATTTAAATTTTAATTGACTTAGATACTTTAATACTTAAATACTTTAGATTATTGTAATCATTTGCTTGAGGTTAAAATAGTGAAGTAATTAAACTTCAAATGTTTAAATTAGTGTGACGAATTGTGTTGGTGTAAGGCAACATTCTAATGTAATTTTGTTATCTCTTTGTTGTGCATTTGATTTAAAATTTAAGTCTGGATATGTTGTATAAGTGGACGAGCCCAAACTTATCAAAATCGGTTGGAAATTGGCTGAGATATGGCATCTCAAACTTCACGGATTTCCATACGAATTGCACCAAAACAAGTTTTTCCCAACTTTAAAAATCTTTCCCAACTCAAGCTTCTAAAAATGGGTAATTGTGGTGCTTGGTGTCCACAACGAACCGTACAAAGAAGAACGACTTGTATGACGTCACCCATACACGATGCAGAGTTAATCAGAGTTTGGTTCACATATTCAATTCTAGAGGACGCAACTTCCGAGCTTCATGGTTATGATAAAATGCAGATTTTGCATGGAGAATCTATCGACAGGGCGAATAAATTACTGACCAATCTTCAATTACACACAAAAAAAATTTATTTTGTAATGAAGCAAGATCGGAAGATCGGCTGACTAGTTCTCGAGATCGTGATCCGTGAATAGATTAACAACAAAAACCTCTTTAAAGGTAGAGTGTGACGCAGTCCGTAAGTCTACTTTCAAAATTAATGATATCGCTTGAGGTGACGCTATAGCTGATAATACGCAGAAATTTGTTTGAATGGAACCTTGTGTTCGACGTTTTAATTTCCTGAAAAAATTACAGCGCTTTCTTTAAAATAAAATTACGTCGTGTCAAAAAAATTGCGTCGTCCGAGTTTTCGAATTTTAGCTCCGGAGTGACAATGCCTAGAGAGTTGGTTTCTTCGGAAAAGTTTTAGAGTTTGGTCGGGTGAATTTTTTAGGATCTTAAGAAAATGGCTGCCGGTAGTCAAACCGGCGCCATCTTAAATTTTCCCAAGAAATAAATTAGGATTTTTTTGGTTTCGAATTTTAGCTTCGGAATGACAATACTTAGAGAGCTGGTGTCTTCTACAAAGTTATAGAATATGATCAGGTATTTCAGAAATCTACCAAAGTGACGCCACCTTGGATTTTCGTTAGGAATAAATTTTTGCTTCTTTGGGTTTTCTAATTTTAGCTCCAGAATAACAATGAGAGAGAGTTAGTGTCTTCTAGAAAGTTACAGAAGGGGTATACCTTAACTGTTCGTGAAGTTCGTTTCTCTCATTGCTTCATAAGTTCTTCGTAAGCACTTTTAGCTGTAGATACGAGAGCTACTTTTGATAGTAACTTCTTTGAAGCCTTTTTAAGGCTTTCTCTTCCAGACGCGTTTGGCTCATTTTCTTCATTTTGAAACGCATTCTGATCATGTGTTTGTTGACTCACATTCATGCTGTCAGTAAATCGTCAAATTGGTCCACAAAAACTACGTTCACTTCATCGCCAAGGGCAAAACTTAGATGATTCTCAACATTTTCTTCTACGTCTGCATTGGCGGCGTCGCGCGTCGTCGGAACGAGTTGCTTCTTTCGTGGATTCGGTAACAAACGGAGGTTTTACATTCAAACGACTCCCCAGATTTCTTCCATTAATTTAAAAAACGAAAATCGTTTCTTTAAAGTTTCTGATTAAATAGGAACTGATGCAACGGAAGAAAAAGTAAACAAAAAACAACAACTAACCATCGAATGTCGCGTCACCTTCATTTTTCCCTGATGCCCTGGCCAGTTTAACTTTGCCACCTCAAAGCAGAAAGAGATGAAGACTGAAAATTTCGGTCTTTATGTTTGAGCAAGTCCTCGGTACAGTTAGAGAGTCCTGTATCTTCTATCATCCTGCGGTAATACCTCGCCGCAGTGGGTTTCTGCGAAGAAATCTTTTAACGTTAGAGAAGATAAATAAACACTAATTATACAAACCTCGATTGAAAATCCTTGTCGGATAGTTTCGGATAGATAGTTTAAAATTATTTTATTTTCGTCAGCCGTCCAACGTCGAAAAACTCTTTTCTTTTCTTTTTTCGACGGCTTATTTTCTATTACACATAAAAATTGTTCGAAAAGCAACATTTTTTATTTTTATCGGAAACAACGTACGTATCAAATATTTCGAGCCATATGGCAAATCACTTAGTTTAAGGCTCATTACGATTTTCTGAAATCTAATTCGGTTATACAAATTTCGATTTCATTCCAAAGAATTTCAGAGATACGAAGATTTTTTTACAAAATTTACGAAGTAAAATAAATACTGATCGCTGATTGGCCTATTTCAAAAATTTGTGTATAGTTAGTAAAACTGAATTTATACAAAATACATGGGTGCGTGATGATTGTGTAAATAATAGTTTCACTCAACTTCGTAAGTGTAACGTTTGTAGCGTCGTAGCAAATGTCGTAAAATTTCATTTACTCAATTTTACTTAAGAAGTTTACGAACAGTAATGGTATACCCTAATTATATATTGAGCATACAAAAGCCTCTTAAAATGTAAAGATTGACGCAGTCCGTAAGACTTCTTCCAAAATTATCGATATCGTTCGAACTGACGCTTTCGCGGATAATACGCAAAAAATTTGTTTGAATAGAATGCAAGCTTGTGCTCAAATTTTATTCATCTGAAAAAGTGCGACCGTTTTTTTAAACAAATTACGTTTACTTCGAAAAATTGCGTCTATCTTCCGAAAATGTCTGCCAACTGTAAAAGTGGCGCCATCTTTGATGTGCGTAAGCAATAAATTATGTTTCTTTGGGTTTTCGAATATTAGATTCGGAACGTCCGGAACGAAAATACTTAGAGTGTTGGTGTCTTCTACAAAGTTATAGAGTTTGATCAAGAGAATTTTTTGGGATCTTAAGAGTAAATCGAAATAATTTTTCAGTACTTCAGTCCTTTACGCTGGAAAAATTCAATTTTATTTGTAAATATAGACCCAACAACATCCATTTTTATGGAAAGGAACTTTATATAATAATAATTTTGTTGTCTGCTAAAAAGCCGACATGGTAAAAAAAGAGTGACTATGATTAATCATAGCTCTCACTAAAAATACCAAAACATTTACAAAAAATACTTCGAAAGTAATGGTGAAAATCTGATTTTTCCGATTTTTTATATCGGGGAATTAACAAAAAAGCAAAGGTAATTACGATTATACATAGAAAATAGAGAATACAAAAAAGGAACAAGTTCACAAAAATTGGCTTGATGCATTGTCAAATTATTTAAAGACATTATTTAAAAACAAAAACTTAAATGCGTCAAAGATGAAGAAAAATCCAACAATATTGGTTGTCAATTTGTTAAACATAGTAACGGCTGCGTCAAAGTGTCGTCAAGCAACAAGAGCCACAAAAGAAAAATTCAGCTACAAAATTGTAATGGGTTTGAAAAAATATGTTTTTAGTTTTCCTCCTTTGCCGTAGAACGCATACGGTTTTAAAAAATCTACGCCAATTGTCATTCCTAACGATTACCCAAAATTAGCTGGATCTCTTTACATTTCCCGGGAAATATAAAGATTAACCTAGAGATTTGTTGAAACCAGCGGGGTGTCTTTAGGTATTTAGGGATAACGCGACATGACGAGACTTAAAGAGTAATCAATTCTCTGTTAAAATTAATCCGTTAATCCCTTACAAATGAAAATTTAAAATTTAAATTAACTAATTTTTCCATATTATTTTAAATTTTACATTTTCAGTATAAATTAATTTTAAATTAACTAATTTTTCCATATTATTTTAAATTTCTATAATTCTTCTTCTTTCAATTATTTTATTTTTATTTAAATGAAATTTTTCATTTGAAATTTTCGAGAGACGGATAATCGAGGTTCCACTGTAGCCTCATATGATCTTTACGATCCTTAGATGAGGAAACGATTCATGTGGTTTTGATGATGTTGCAGTGAGTCAATGGATATTTTCGCTTCAGGTTGTGTTCTTCATTGAACTCATAGAAAGAAAAATGGATGCTGTTGGCTTTATCCTATCTCATACAAATAAAATTTTGTAATAAAATTTTTTCTTTGAGAAACAAGTACGTACTGTTTGTCAATTTTATTCGCAATTTTCAACTAAATCGGCTTAAATCAAAATGTGTAAATGAATTAATGATTTCATAAATAAAGTTAAACTTATTTTCCCAGCAGAAGAATTTTTTTAAACTTGAAAAATAAATGATTAAAAGTGATCACTTTAATAGTCATTCCCGCAGTCCCCAGACAAACATCAGTATATTCCAAATTTTGGTAACAAAAGAGGTAGATGTTAAGCTTATGAAGACGCATTTATGGAAGAGCCAAACTAAACAACATATAAAAAAAAATTTTGAGGCAAAAATGATGTCTACAACGTCCTCTACAACATATGAAATTTTTACCGCGCACCCATGATTTTGTTCGCAATTTTAGGGAACATCAGGGGTTCTTCGAAAGTGTACTATAGCGTACGAGGCGGAGAGACTTGTTAAAAATCTAAGCGAACAAGATGATTCGGGCGTAAATACGATGACTCAGTTGCTAAATAAAAAAAAAAGTTTGACATTAGTCGAGGTTACATTGCGGTCAAAAACTTGGGTAATTTCAAATGTCCGATCCAAACATTTTCAATTACGCTACCTGTCAATCAAAGTAAACCAAACAGAGCTTTCGATAATAAAAGAAAATGTACTTTTTCTTTCTTTTAAATTAAAAAAAAGAACATCTTACGTTACACGTTGACGATAAAATGTTCTCAAAAAGTTTCTGTCTTGATACGAAGCAACGTTTACAATTGAACAAGTCATCCTGAGTAATGTCTTTGGAATTAGAATCAATGTTTTATAGGCATACCTGACCAATGACCAGTGATTAGAAATAATTATCTTTGAAATTTATCAAAACAATAAGTCATCGACTTTTTAATGGTTCGGAATGCGGAGAATGAGGTCTTTAAATTGCGATTATTTATCTTTTTGATATATTTCACATTACATACACATACACATACACAATTGGTTTCGCTTGCAATTATATACATAATTATGTTATGATTGATTGAAGGTGTAGAACATTGAAATCGTATATGCCGTCACTAATTATATTCAGATTGAAAATTTGATACGTGCCAATTAAGCAGTTCATGGCATTAAATTTCAATACAAACGAAATTATTACAATTGGGCGTTAAATATATCCAAATTGTTAGATCAATTTCTCAATTAATTAAGCCGGACAATAAAACTTTTTCTACAGGAATGGAAAAGTGAAAACCGACAAGTTTCTGATTTGTATGGTAAATTCGTATGATAAATCAGAAACGGTTTTCACTTTTCTGAGACTGTACTTTGCTTGAAAATTAATAATAATCGTTTCAATTTGCATACTTTACATTACGATTTGAAAGTAATTGAGCAATAACGAAAAGGAACTTAAAGTGCATGGACATCCAAGACTGGCTTTATAGCAGTTAGATGGCTGAATAATGTTTCAAAACGATCTAGCAAATTCAAAGTGATGTTAAAATGTAGCTTCTCGAAATGAATAATAGTGCATTACAATACTTCATGTAAATGTAATATATAATATAATGTTTTACTATATACGCGAGAGAGAACGAATGTTAGACTTTTGTGATTTCAATGGATTAGCAATAATCAACTCTTTCTATAGGCGCAAATGAATATAGGAGTTTTTCATGCAGTGAGTCGGAGCACATCACTTTCAATTGTTTCGCTCACGTTCGCTTAGAGCAATTTTTTCCGCTCACATATGACATTGTTCAATTAGCTGTTATGTTGTTTTGGCTCTCTGAAAAGTTCCTATATCGGTATATGGCTGATTCCAAGCAATCTACGAATTTTCTATCTCTTTCACTCTTCAACATTGGGACTATGCTTGTCTCTTTCACTCTGCAGCGTTTGAATGAGTCTCAAAAATGTAATGTGGACAGTAACGTTTTTTGTTTCATTTACTAATGGTTTACACTTAAAGAATGAAAGAGAAGCAGATAGAAATATGTGCCGTGGACAGTAATAAAATAGCCATATACGTCAAGGATGGTTTGGGTCACTAATCCATAATTGATTACATTATAATAGAACAGGACGAGAGACACAGGTAGTAAGGAACACCTGTGTTTTTAGAGGATTCACTTTCGGTTCTGCGACGAAAAAAAATGTTTTGGAATTAGACTTGCCGAAATCATAATATGCTCGCGTGAATCATAAAATACTTGCAGAAAAAATAATTTTCCTTGCAATATGAATAAGGGAGAAAGAAATACTTGCCATTAACACATTATGATATTTAACAGACTATTCTGATTTTGAGCAGAATGTTTTTTTAATTTTATCGAATTTACTAAAATTAGTTCTTTTTAGGAGTTTTAAAAGTAAAATAAACTCACAAAAAGTTAAATTATACAATGTATAATATACATATACTTGCATGTAGAATATAAACAACAAAAACTTCCTTAAAGGTATAGTGTGACGCAGTCCGTAAGTCTGCTTCCAAAATTAATGATATCGCTTGAGGTGACGCTATCGCTGATAGTACGGAGAAGTTTATTTGAATGGAGGCTTGAGTTCAAAGTTTTAATTTTTTAAAAAAATTACAGCTCTTTTTTTCACACAAAATTACGTTGTGTTAAAAAAATTGCGTCACAAATGCCGGATCCAACGACGAAATAATTTTTCTTTACTTTCAGTTTTTGCGCTGCAAAAATTTGACTTTTATTTCTTATTGCGTAGATTGCTTGGAGTAAATTTAAATTTTTTCACGTAAAAACTGAAAGTATTAAAAAATTATTCCGCTGGTGGATCCGGCATTTGTGACGCAATTTTTTGAATATCACGTAATTTTGTTTAAAAAAAAGAGCTGTAATTTTTTCAGGAAATTAAAACTTTGAACTCAAGTGTCCATTCAAATAAACTTCTGCGTATTATCAGCGATAGCGTCACCTCAAGCGATATCTTTAATTTTGGAAGCAGACTTACGGACTGCGTCACACTCTACCTTTAAAAAGGTTTTTGTTGTGATATCAGTCGTTTTGGAAGTTTTCAGTTGTTGAAAAAATTTCTATTTTTTCTCAGAAAAGAAAATTTTCTTAGAAAAAAACTTCCTCCGAAAAAAAATTGTCTTCTAAAAAAATTTTCTCCGAAAAAAATTGTCTTCGAAAAAATTTTTTCTTTCTCCTAAACGAACAAAATATTTCCCTAAAAAAAATTTTCTCCAAAAAAAATTTTTCTCCGGAAATTTTCTACAAAAAAGTGTTTCTCCAAAAAAATTTTTCTCCGAAAAAAATTGTTGTCCAACACTTTCGGCTACCATTGGAACACTTCGTATCACTTTCGTCTACCTTCGGAATACTTTGTGTCACCTTCGCCTTCCATCGGAACACTTCGTGTCACCTTCGGCTACCTTCGGAACACTTCGTGTCACCTTCGGCTACCTTCTGAACACTTCATGTCATCTTCGGCTACCTTCGAGACACTTCGTGTCACCAATTCTTCACATAACTTTCCTGAAGAAACCTACTGTCTAGGTATTCTTATACAGAATTTAGCCAAAAATCCAAGATGGCGTCACTTTGACTTGGCAGCCATTTTCTAATGATACCAAAAAATTCTCCTGATGAAACTCTATAACTTTCTAGAGGAAAACGTCTCTCTAAGTAGTGTCATTACGGATCTAAAATTCGAAAACCGAAAAAGCCTAAACGAAAATCCAAGATGGCGCCGCTATGACAGCTGGCAGCCATTTTGTTATGACCCCAAAAAATTCTCCTGATCAAACTCTATAAATTTCCCGAAGAAACCATTTCTCTAGTCACTCCGGAGCTAAAACTCGAAAACTCCGAACATTACCTAAAAAGAACTCAAAATTGACCACAGCCACATGCCACGGCTTTTCCAGAATTTTCGCGGAAAAGCGGCATATGAAATTTTTCATTTGGGGCCGAGACTGACAATCCCTGAAAATTTATTAATAGATAATTGATATTAATAGATAAAACATAGATAGATAGATAGACAGATAGGTAGATAGATAGAAACCGACAGATCAGGAAAAAAGTTTCCATTATTGTTCTCATCATAAAAATTTATTCTCCATACAAAAATGTCATTTTCAAACCTCGATATCTCAGCCAATTTCCAACCGATTTTGATAAGTGTGCGCTCGTTGGTGCGACGTAGTTTTTTTTAAAAATAATTTGGAGGGGGAGGGGGGCGTGGGGAAAAAACTCAAAAGTTCGCCTATATAAGGCTCCTTGTTCCAAAGGCTTTTGTATGGAGTTTTTTGGGTTTGTGGACGTTTTTTTTGGGGTGTGGGGACTGCGTCACGCCCTCCGCTACCGCTCCGACCGCTACTAACTTTCTAAATTATTATTATCTACATTATTTCTGCTAGTACAGTATGATTATAGCTAAATTAATGTCGTAACTAAATTGCAATCATATTCCTTCAAATTCAAATGTATCTTACAAAGTTTTTTAAATTTTACATTTTTCGAAAAAGAAGCTGATACTCTCATGCTCCGCTTGTCCGGAGGTTCTCCAGAGCTACCCTCGCTTAATCACGACCTAGCTTACTCAAAATGGAAACGAAATAGAACAGATGCTTTACTTCTCTTCTCGATTGCATCATCTAGAAATTTGTGGGGTAGCTTGCGGCGACTAATAGTCTTCTCAGATACTGGGCTTCGTCAACCATACTACCTCGACAACTCTACTTCATGTTTACAATGACATTCGTATTATGGACAGGCGATAGGCCACAGTCTTATGGCTTCTCGGCTACTCAAAATCATTCGACTCCCATAACCGGCTTTTTCGTAAACTGAAAGTAAACTTTGAATTCGCGAGTACATCATTTCTGTTGATCTTACCGGTGCCAAACAGTTGTTTTAGATGAAGTGAACTCAGACCCGGCTCCTGTAACGCGAGGTATGCCGCAGGGATCGGTTCTGAAGACGCCTATGGGGCCATTCGCAAAGTACGTACGCCGGAAACTACGATTTTTTGACCCCCTCCTCCCTCGTAAGTTTTCGTTCGCTTTTGCAGAACCCCCCGTACCCCCATTAAAAGTACGTACGAAAATTCATCTTAGAATTATAAAGGTGAGTTACCTTACATGTTGTGTGGGACGGGTGGCTCAGTGGTGAAGGCACTGGACTGGCATTCAAAAGGCCCGGGTTCGATCCCCAGTACTGGTATAATAGGAATTTTTCTCTATACAAATAATTATTTTTATGCATTTTATCATAAAGATTTTAAGACTTAATAAAAAACAGATAAAAAATTTATTGACGGGAACAAATTATTTTATAGCTATTTAAAAGTTTAAAAATTAGAAAACTGGCTCTTTATAAATATTTTTTTTCGATAAAGCTGGTTACCATTACAATGACTTTCATTTTTGTGTTACAACTATGTGTATTTTGATGTTTTGAAATGTCAACTACGTTTTGCTCTTTTAAATATTCAACGTGTTCTCCTTTGTAACATAAGAATGGAAAACTCAGGAAAAGTTTTTGGTCGAGGTCGGGGTCGAGGCAGAGGTACGGGTGGCAGGAAAAGTGTTTCAGTGGCAACCAGCACCAGCGGAACTGATCGCTACGTCGAAATGCATTTGGCGAAAAGATCAATGAGAGGAAAAAGAAATTTAAAAGTTTTAGTAACGCCTGTCTTCTCTCAGTTTTGTTCTTCAATCAAAGTTGGCCAACAATATCTAACTTCACAAAATGATTTATCAAAAAGAAAAAAAATCGAAATTTAGTGACGGGATATTTGTTATTCATTTATTCATAAATCGACCCCATAAACATGAGTATCAGGTATTTTAGCACCCATTTTGTAGATTATCTTAGTTTATAAAAATTTACATTTTCAGCTTGCTTTATGAAGAAAATGTTGCTGAAACATGGCCCAACTTGTGTGTGATTCCTTCCATGTCCTCAGAATGCGACACGGAAGGTATGGAAATTTTATTCCAAGGAGACCTTGGTAACCTATTGGAGTATCGTATTCCAGAAAGCCTGAACACTGAATTGATTTCCGATACGTTGTCGGATGACGTCTTTGTCCAAAAAATGTTAACAAGAAAGCGACTTCGAAACGTAAGCCTGTGGAACAAAATGTAAATAAAATGTTGAGAATGAGCGGAGCTGATTGTGAGTATATTGATCGGAAAGGTAACACTAACCACAAACGTTTCATGAAATCGAAATGCAATAAAACGTGCAACAAGAGTTGCTTCATGAACTTTCCTGGAGACGGACGACGAGAAATCTTCAATGGCTTTTAGAAATGGAACAACGATAAAAAACTAATATTTTTCAGCAAGTACCTCAAGCAGAGACCTCCACAAAGACGTCGAATCAGTTGTATTCCAGGCACTCCACGCAAACAATTCACTAATCTTTTTTACATGGAATTGAATGGCACGGTAAAACAAGTCTGCAAAAGTTCTTTTTTGTCAACATTGGATGTGAGTGATCGCCAAGTCGGCTACTATTTTAAATACTATGAAAACAAAACTAGGTTGATTCGAATTAACCAAAGAAAGGTAGAAACACAAAATTTCACATTTCACAAGAGCGCAAAAATCAAACAATCAAAAAATCAAATAAGAATCCGATCTCACTACTGCCGGAAAACGATTAAAAGACAATACTTGGATTCTCAGCTCACCGTACGTACAATCTATAGATTGTCCGAAGACATGCCGATCACATTGAACGAAAAGATGTTGCCAGAATCGAAAGAAAGAACGAAAGATTAAACAAGGACCCTACAAAAGCGGACATACCTTTTGATTTGGAAAATGTTAGGCCGGTTCCAAAAAGCAACGTGGGATTAGCTTTTTACTTGCGAAAACTGAACACTTACAACTTAACCTCGCACTACAACAAATTTGGCACGAATACATTATTGGCCGTGGCGGCAATGAAATCGCAAATGCTGTCATTTTTATTCTGAAAGAAATTTGCAAAGATTACCCGAAAATTGACTCATCATCTGAATTTGTGGTCTGACAGCTGCGTGCCACAAAATTATGTCGTTGCCACTTGCTGATTTCGTTGGATCGGATGACAACAACGTTACCGTTATTGAACAGAAATTCAGCGAACCTAGTCATGGAAACGCTCAGGAAGTAGAGACTGTGCATTCTATCATTGAAAACAATCGAGCTTCTAGGCTTCTAGAAATTGGGTAGCTGCTGTGGAGCGACGAAGATGTATCAGGAAAATTTGTTCATATGTGACGTCTCAAGCATATGACATTCCTGCATACAATAATCCGCCAACGATGCCTTGACAGAAATGTCAATCATTCAGAAATCGATGAGAAAGAATCTTGGCATATCCCCACTAGTCCGCCATTGATGGCGCTGTATTGGACAAACAACGTATTCAAATAATATGGAAGGACAAATAACAAGGTGTGAAAGATAATGGCCATTCTTAAAAAAAAAAAAATGGATCGCACAGAATATACAACATTATGACTACGGTTGTTGGACCTGTTACAAGTTAGTAACTTCTTAGCAATAATGCATCGTACATATCGACAGAGGACCAAATAAAAATGTAGTACACTTAGACATAAGATTGTAAAACCAACATTAAGTAAAATAAGATATCAGATGCAGATATGTAAACCATATGATCAATAATAAACCTTATAGACGTGCAACATGGAAGAAAAAAAAGGTCAATCGGAATATTCTATCTCATCGGAGGTGTGTAAGAAAGAGACAACTATAGCAGGCTGTGGAGTTACATATGGATGACTCATAGTGAGAAACCTTGCCCCGGGAAAATTACTTACTTTTTTGGACTTAAAACAAAAAATATGTTTTTAACTAGAATTATACTTACAAGAAAAGTCAAAACTTCGGATAGGATTTTGAGGGCTACTAATGGGTTCAATATAAAGCTACTCCTTCCAACTGTATTAAGGAGTGGCATGAAATGCATCTGGAAAATTGAGTACAAAGTAGCTTCTTTCAGTAGATGAGCTGAGATAAACTTACGTCTCCCTATTTCACAGATACATTGAACTTATAAAAATATTTTGTAGTGAAAGAAAATCGCATTTCATTTATTTCAGAATTCATCGCGGAGTTTTCAGCGCACGTCCCTCATGAGCTACTAGACATTGTGTTTTGTAGGTTTTTTGCTTGCAGCGATCCAATTTCTGAAATCTTGAATACCAGAACCTACAACGAAATAATTTTTCTATGCTTTTTCACTGGTGAGTGTGACGTAATTTTTTAAAAACAGAACTTAGAACTGAGTGCTGCACTTTTCTCCGATTTTTTCAAAATTTTTGTAAATGGAAGAAAATCGTCTTTTCTTAGACGCTTAATGCGTAACCCTTTTCTGATTTCAGAACTTTTGTGAGCAGACTTAAAGACTTGCGTCACACCTCCTCTGACAGCATTAGTTGAAATGCTTAAGAACGTCGATACATCCTTGCCTATCCTTTGTTACGCTTTCCCCGACCCTTATTCCTAGGTCTCGTAGATCGGAGGATTAATGACTGTTGAGAGTTCAGGTAGCCGTCAGACGGTAGAGTGTTGGACTCACTGCCTATGGTTATCGGTTTCGATTCCCGGCGGAACACGCTCATATTACTTTTCCTAATCATAAATGATTTCCTTCTGCCATTTATTCACACACTATGAAAACACTTCCATCTCGTGAGTTTAGAAATGAAGTTCAAAAACTGGGTGTTCCAAACTTTTGGTATTTGGATAATACGTTTGTTTAGTGATTTCCTTCCACAATTTCTAGCTAAAACCGGAAGCACTCACCATAAAATCATCTTAACGCCTGAAATTTTTGATATCTACATCCTTTTTGGTTGCGGCAACATAGTTGATGACGCCGATTTCTACTTTTTTTTGACGACGCGACGCCACTTTGGCAATATTAGATATTATTAATTCTGACTTTTATATTTTTCTTTTGACATTCTACGTTTTTGACATAGATTCATTTATTCTTCATTATGTTGACTTCGTAATCTTATCTTTTGTATTTTTGATGTTTCCTAACTTTTTGCTTGTAAATCTTTGGCACTATGTTAATGTTATTATTGTTTTTTATTCCATATGCGCGTCATATGCCAACATTAAACACATTAAACACAAGTCTCTAGGGGCTTAAATTTTTTACCGGGCGTTAAATATTTGCTGTCAAACTTTTTGTTTACAACTGGTTGTAATGTCATTTTCTAGGCAATGGATGTTCATTTTTCATATGGAAATAAACATTCGACCCGCGGCAATTTCGTTGTTTTCAATATCTGTATTGTAAATACGTGAAAATTTGGGAATTTTGTGGATAAAAGTGTATATTTTCTAAAGACATTCCCCAATATGTGTGGCAACATAGTAAACAATGTAAAATAGCTAAAATTAATAATTGCTTGCGCGGTGATGAAGTTGATGTTATGATTTTTAGTTACTATCGACCTGATATACATAGCAAGAGCGTTTAGAAAGATCACAATGCTCCAATGTAACTACTTTTATTCATAAGTTGTTCAAAAAATGTTGAAATTATGTTAAAAATGATTCTGAAAGTTGAACTTAATTTTTGTTTACAAAGTTAAAATGGCCGCCATGTATCTCTTTGTCGTATAACAGCCACAATGTTTTTATATCATTTTTTATTAATCTAAAGCTCTTTTTGAACATTCTATGAATGAATTACTTACGTATGACTTTGGTGATCTTTCTCGACACTCTCGGCACGTATTTTAGGTCGAAAGTAGTTCAAAATCGCAACATAAACTCAGTTACTTTACACTGATTCTGATATTTTACATAGTTTCACTATACTGTCACACATATTGGAGTATGTCTTTCGAAAATATACACTTTTATCCACAAAATATCCAAAATTTGCCCGTTAGATGTTAAAAAAAATGAAATTATCGCGAGTTGAACGTTTATTTCCATATTTGAGTAGTTTTGACTTTTTCCATACAAAAATAAACATCCATTGCCAAGAAGTTTCCACGGGGAACGTTGTGTTGTAAAACCAAACCAACCAAACGCACACTATTGCAATCTCGGTTTCGCTTATGGAATAAAGTATAGTATTGTATTAGGGTTTTAAGTCTCACATTAATACCTTGTGTATATTACACATACTCGCTACACTCGTATCTGTAATATGTATACTACACATACTCGTTACACACGTATGTGTAATATGTGTACTACACATACTCGTTACACTCGTATGTGTAATATCCACGCGGAAATTAATGTTCAACTTAAAACCCTAATACATTAATATACTAATATTGTCGTTTATATCGTTTTTTAAAGAGTGCTATGACAGCAGTCATAGTCACTCTTTTTCCATGTCAGCTAGAACATAGTAGACAACGAAATTATTATCATCGCTAAAAACATCTAATTATCTCTACTAACTCTGTATTTAAGAGTTGCACAAAATAAATAAATTTAACTTCTCCTTTGACATAATAATAATAATAATAACCGCACAAAACGCGATATCTACATTCAAATAGAAACAGCGAAAAAAGATTTTCTTTACTAAGGTATGCACAACAGGCCCATTTACTGCTTAGAGGCCTAGGAAAGTTAGCTTTCTTTACTTACTTTGAACTATCCTATCCTAGTCATCATTAATTCATTGCATTTTCGGACGACTACGCCTTACGGCGCTTGTGTTGTGTTGTGGCATACTATTTTAATATTTTTAGCACAACTTTGTTGCTATTTACTTAAATATACCATTATACATAAAACAGGCTTTTAGCTCTTGATATCTTTTAAAAGCGTTTGATGAAAATATATTTTCCATTTATTGTAAATAATGCTCCTATAATCCTTTTAATGAATGTTCACGATTGTTTTAAAATAACATATAAAGCAGCTGAAAATATGCTAAAAATAAATAATTTTGGTTAATAATCCGAAATTGCCTTTATTGAAATGAACAACATAGCTTTCGATAGATCAGTAATGTCCTATTCACGAAATAATATTTTGTGTACCTCTGCGTAAGCAAATTTGAAACAAGCAAGTTCAATTTTTTCAACTACTTTGAACTTGCCAAATACAAAAGCTCAAAGCCTTACATAATTCTTCTCCTAGTGATTTCTATCTATTCTATCCATTCTCTCTAATCTAATTTTTTACGTATAAAAATGCAAATTTTAGTGTTCTGCTCCTCTAAGAAGTGTGCGGGAATCATTTTTCGCCTGTCCGTTCCCGTTCGATTTTGAAAACGGGAAGCGCGTGTGGCGGCCGTTTTCGAAATAAAGATGCCCGAGCGCACCCGTGCCCGTTCTATTTTGAAAACGGACAGCCCGTGCCCGCTCGTTTTCGAAATAAGGATGCCCGTTCTCGCCCGTTCCCAATATTGGACAGGCGGGCTTGTGAACGGGCCGAAAAATAATGCGTGCCCGCACACTTCTACTTTATTTCTAGTTAGTAGAGGTCTGCAGGCATCACTTTCGCCTGTCCTAGTACTTTCATTTTTGAAAATGAAAAGCCCGTGCCCGACCGTTTTCGAAATAAAAATTCCCGAGGCAACGCGAGCCCGTTCTATTTTAAAGTGCCCGCCCGTTTTAAGGCGGGCGGGCTTGTGAACGGGCCGAGAAATCGGGCGTGCCCGCACCCCCTATCCTCTAGCAATATTTTGGGGTAAAGCAAAGCGAGTACGGGCTGAAGTGGTGTCTGAACAAAAGAATGTTTTTTGACAAAGATCTGGTAACATAAATAGATGAACTCGAAAGAATAACGAAAAATGTATCCAATTACTATTGTAAGTCTACTGATAAATTGAACGTATTGCGTATTTTTCTTAAGTAAAATGGCACCGACCAATCAAAAGATTGCTTTCATTGCAAAAAATCGTTAAAATTGTTTGCTTAAAAATAAAATGACGATTTCCAAAGTTTTCCAAACAATTTGTTTAGAAATTAGAGGCCAATTAGATTCTTTGAATTCTAAAGAAGTACTACGAATACTGCAACACTACCGGTTCGTTTTGAAAAACCTCACTTCAGAGTAGTTCGTAAATTACGCAAAGCAAAAATCAGGATTTCTAGACCCCCTCTTCCTCCTTGTTCGAACCGCAATGCTTGTCTCCCCCCTTCCTCCTATAGCGTTACGTAGTTTATGAACAGCACCACAGTTTCAGAAAAATCTAGTTGGATTCTAATTTGTAGAACAAAATTTAAGTTCTTCCCATTAAACTCACAATACAAAGAAACAATTTTTTCTGCCATCAAAATGTTCCAAATTCATATGTCCTCCACTCGTGTACGTGTAGCAGTGGTGATTGATATGATTTACATAATAAAACTTTTAGGGATTCACTCTTTCGTTGCAATATTTACTCGCCTTAAGAGTTTCGATTTTTGATGCCACAGACAGACGGTAGAAAAGACGGACAAAGTGTCCATAATAGGCATTTTTTCAAAAAAGACCTAAGAAGTGCTAGTTCCATCGGTTCCGCATACATTGTCGCCACCGTGTCACCTGGAGAACGAATGTGTTTTGTCTAATATTAATAAAAATCACATTGAAAGAGTGAAAGAGCTGAAATTTGTTACCCAGGTGACGGTACTGATGGAATGAGCCAAAGGCACAAATGCGGTATATGGACTAAAGGTTTGAACAAAGAAACGACACTTTATAGTGAAAACTTTTCGCAGTACAAACACCAAATACAGCACAGCCCAATTAAATCAATGAAACGCTTAGTGAAATACACCAAAGCAACTGCAAATGCAGAGCAAACACAAGAAACACTAACAGAACTGCCTTTGTTATTTTCAATCAACCAGAAATGAGTAATCTTCGATTGAACATTAAACAATGGGCTACGACTATGACTTTTTTTATATTTTTGTGTGATTCTATCTGTTACGTAAATCACAAATCCGAAATCAAAATAAAAAAATACCATTTCGTTTTTTTTATAATCGACTTTAAATTTTGAAAATCCAACTGAAGACATGCCGATGGGCATGTTTTGAGTTTTACTTATAATGAAATATATTTTATATTGTTACACAATTTCATTCCTTCAGACAGAATCAATTGTGTAACAAAATAAAAACGTTTAGCCGTATTAATGATTTAATTATAGTGGCACCGTCGAAAAATTGTGTTGTTTTTGGGTGCAACAACAATAAAATAACGAGTACGGACAAGGTTTTCTTCTGGTGCCCGCCAAATAAACAGCTGAGGGTAAAATTTTACTTTAAGGGGGTGGCGCGGAAAGGGTCGAGGGGGGTTGGGGGTGGTAGGGGTCCACCCCCACAACAATAATATGTGGTTAGTAGGTGGCGCTCACATCAGGTTTAGTAGTGGGAGCAGTTAAAAGTTATGAATTAGTGGTATTACTATATGACGGAAAATGCGCAATTGAAGGGGTTGAGGAACACAAATACATCCCCGCAATTGGTTAAAAGTGGGTTTTTGCGCTTTAACTGTGGAAATGTGAGGTAACCATGTAATTCGACATTGGATTTTATTACAAAATTATGAAAATATGGATATTTTAGCGCTTTAATTATAACATTATGAAGTATTCCACAGTTAAAGCGCTATCGATATGCTTACTTCAATGATCCAATAAATGGTGCAGAAAGACGAAGTCGCGCGTACTCCTTCGATACCACACTCAAAAAAGTTACCTATCTTGATGGGCGTACTAAAAGACAGTAATAGCCATTGACTGTACAATGCACCATACTGAGGGGGTTTGGAGTCGATAAATACTTCGGGAGCGACGAACCGAGGGGTCCCCACTCAGTATGGTAAACGGCCCTTTTCAGGGCCAATGGGATACATGTAAGCAGCCTCCTCGTGGCGTATCCTGGGTAAGTCCATGCTTAGCAGATGCTTACAAAATTAAAGCGCTGAAATTCGGAATGATTTCATTCGTACTTCATAATGTTATAATTAAAGCGCTAAAATATCCATATTTTCATAATTTTGTAATAAAATCCAATGTCGAATTACATGGTTACCTCACATTTCCACAGTTAAAGCGCAAAGACCCACTTTTAACCAATTGCGGGGATGTATTTGTGTTCCTCAACCCCTTCAATTACGCATTTTCTGTCATATAGTAATACCACTAATTCATAACTTTTAACTGCTCCCACTACTAAACCTGATGTGAGCGCCACCTACTAACCACATATTATTGTTGTGGGGGTGGACCCCTACCACCTCCAACCCCCCTCGACCCTTTCCGCGCCACCCCCTTAAAGTAAAATTTTAACCCTAAACCTGATGTGAGCGCCACCTACTAACCACATATTATTGTTGTGGGGGTGGACCCCTACCACCTCCAACCCCCCTCGACCCTTTCCGCGCCACCCCCTTAAAGTAAAATTTTACCGAATGCTTTAAGGGACCTTTCATCTTCACTCGGAATTTTGTAAACTTCGAACGCAGTTTTACACACCGAACAAAAGGCTTTGTCCAAGTCTTCCATATACACCAACCACTCGTAAGTCGATTTCCATTTAAGCAAAAAGTGCCGTGATGACTGCTTGGCGTCTGTAACGAGGACATTAAATAAAATTAATAAAATGTACCGTGCTATCGAGGTGTTGTTTACTGCTTACTATTCTGTTGTGGTACAACTGACGATTCTGGAGTAACGTTCATCGGAAAAATTGTATTCGACAAATTATTGGTCGGCGTGATGTTACGGTTTCCCGAAACGGTGCTATTTTCATTAACTGGAACGTTGTTCTTGTCTGCCAAGATCAATGAATTATCCTGGACAGGTGGAGCTACTGAATCATTGTTTCTTTCGTCAGAGCTACCAGGATTTGGCAATCGCCATTGTCTCAGAAACTTTTCCATTTTTGACAAGTATGACTGCACATACAGTGCTATAATGATGAATTGAGATATTTTTCAAGATTCAATGAAA
>CM055403.1:6653631-6684631 GCA_029228625.1 Pseudolycoriella hygida | reverse complement strand
GTTCTGCTACCTTCACACTGTCGAAACCTTTCATTTGGTACCTCACTGGCCACATTCCGGCAACTACCGGCCGAGATATTGGTTAATAAGTGCTCCAGCTCTGGACAAAATCGCCAAAGAACGACCTATAGCTCGGTAGTATGAAACTTTTTCACCCAACATTGTTCAGCAAATTTGTTGCCCCAAGCCTCCACTATCGATTGGCATTCAAAAATTATCTCTACTTTGTCCAACAAAAAAAGTTCCCTAACAACAAAGTGAGGAAACCCCAAAATTTTAACAGTTTTTGCTGCCTAGCTCCTCTGCATGAAGTCGGATCAAAAAACTTTTTTCTACAAAGTTGTAGGCCATCAAAAACTCTAAGACTTTGCTTCCCCGACCAAATCTCTAAAACGTCATCTTAACTGACTTTTGGACGATTTTCAATTTTCACCCTTTCTTGACCCATAACTCCCTTATTTCAGAACAATATCCCACCCCGGAACACGTTTTCTCGACGTTTTACACCATCCCCGACAACATATCAAAAAGTATTTTTTTTTTTCTTCGCCAGTGTAAACGCAATTAAACGAAAAAATAACGGGATCGTGACAGACAGACTTATAAATACATAAATATATAAATAGACGAATAGACGAATAGACACATAGACAGATAAACAGACGGACATTAGACGTTTATAATTAGTAATAGCGATTTACTTCCAAAGACAAAGTTGTGAAGAAGTTGTGGAGAATCAAATTTTAGGGAACACATGTCTCAGGATTTTTCGGAAACATGACGCAATCCGAGGATATGGCCACCTCTAGAACTGGAAGTATGAGACCTACAAAGTTGCACCCAAAGGCAAACTTGTAGACAAAATTTTAGAGAACACGTGTCTCAGGGTTTTGGGGAAATATGGCCCAATCCTTGGGATATGGCCACTTCTAGAATCGGAGGCATAATTCATACCTCCAAAACTATGGCAGTTATAAAGTTGCTTCAAAAGCAAAATTGTAGAGAATAAAATTTTAGAGAACACGGGTTTCAGGGTTTTAGGGAAAAAAGATCAAATCCCGGGATAAAGTAACTTCTAGAATTGGGGGTGATGACACATATCTATATATAATTACGGCAGTTTGAAGTTTGCTTCTTAAGGCAATGTTGTTGAGAATTACATTTTAGAGAAAATAGTTTCAGCATTTCTTGAAGAAACTACGTTGTGGTCCTCTTTTTGATATGGTGCAGGGGAGAACATTTAGGCCATCTAAATCAATGGTCTCAGACTTACTTCTTATATTTACAAAAGAGCATAAAACATTGGATTGATTGCTCATTTCTCTTTTCAGATACGTTCGAGTCTTTTTGTCACATCTATTTTGATACGTACGGGTCTTTGCTATGTTTGTGATAAGGGGCCATTCGAAGTACGCACGATTCTATAGGGGTGCAACTATTCTCTTGTGTTCTAGAACAGGAGATTTTCCTATACTTTGTTCTGGCAATAGGGCTATAGGGAAAGCATACGAAAAATCACAAAAGCGTACGTAGGGTCAAAAAATCGTTATTTTCGGCATACGTACTTTGTGAATGGCATCAAATAATTATTCTTCTTCAAGCTGCTATGCTTGTGCTTGCAAATTAGGACTAATTTATTTTCGTAGAATTCATTTTTGACCCATTATAAACCGAAAGTAAAACGGGCCTTCCTTTCTTTCTTTTCGCTCCTACTCCTATTCATTGAATACAAAATTATGGACGATGTCTGCGAATATGACCGAGCAGTATTTGGAAGCGAATTGCAAATTAATGTCTTTTTTCAACTTAATTTTTGCATGAAACAAAGACAACAAGTAAAACTTTCAAGTAGAAAATTCTCATATAAAAATATATATAACAACAATAAATTCTATTTCATGCTTAACCACAAACCTGTAATCCAACTGTCCGGCAGTAAATATGTAACTTAACCCTAAACATGAAATCAACAAAATCGGCAAGATTGTCAACGAATATAAAATTTTTTGAAATTTGCCAAAAGCTCCAAGGTCAATCAGAATTGCTTCCAAATCAAAGTTGTTGTCATTTTTGTTTGAGGAAATGTTTTCGTCGTTTACAGTTTCCATGACAATCGAATGCACAATCATAAAATTCAAATTCACTTACACTTAAAGCACTACACCCAGCTTCACTTTCATTACAGTTTCACACTCTGTACACAAATAATTCGTTTCGAAATAATTTCCCTTTAATGAAATCGACAGCTTCTTTCATTATCAACTAAAACTGGTCATTTAATTCTTGATGAATTTCAATGTTAAAGAATCACTACTACAGCAGATTGTAACCGAAACAAAACAACTGAACAGAACCGAATCAGTAATTTCTAGTTTACGTTTAAAAATGTACGCGCAACTCAAGTTCATCGTTTTACGTTTACGTGTGCAATTCTTTACATTTGTGTAATATTTACTGAGACAGAATTATTAAACCATTTTAGTTCGGTCATTTTTACTAAAAACGAGCAATATTTACATCATCTGACACTGATATTTTTACAATCCAACAAGTTCATGTAAAATATAATTCCGGATTCAGGTTTAAAATGAGTTTGTGTCGTCGTTTGATAAACGAATATGTAAAACTCATGTTTACAATATTTGTTGTTGAAATTGTTGTCCACTGAATTATTTTTTTATTATAATCGGTCGATCTAAATTGTTAATTTGTCAAACAAATCAAAATCACATCAATTGAAACGCAAACCTTTCATTAAAATTTTCAAAGTTTAGCAATGAAAAGCAATTAAAATGATTTTTTTAACGAACAGGAAACGAAAGAAATAATTGAGTAGAAAAGGCAATGTAATGAAACACGTGTCAACGAATTCACTAAGCTTTTTGATGAAGAGGTAATTCATTTCATCGAAGACACTTCACGCACAGAAAAACACTTGAATCGTTACACTAATATTTACGATAAAGGCATGTTGTGAGTTAGCTTCGAAGCTGCGGTCCTGTGCTTTACGATAAAAGTATGTACAACGTTAAAGTTGTGTGCATTCCATCTAAAGAACATTTTACCAAAGGGTTCAACTAACTCAGAAGTGTGACTGGATGAAAGTATAATTGTAAATATTTGCTGAAAGAGGCAGACTGGCGCCACAATTAAAAGGACGGTTTGAAAAGTATACACCACCTTCTTAACTATGGTGTGTTCACATTTCTGGCACCGAACGTTCTCTGAACTCACTTCTTCGATCGAAAGCTTTTGTCAGTTTTTTTGTCTGTTTCAGTTTTTTACTGTATGAACCAAACACTTCCGTTGAGTGGTCGCTCAAATAGTGTGTACGCTACGGAGGAGGGACGAAGGTCGTTGAAAAGCCTGAAGAGAAGGGAATGCAGAACCGGACCAGTTCTCGGTACTTTTATGTAAGAACAGGTTCCCGGAACCGATTCCAAGCGGTTCTCAGTACTTTTTCAAAACAAATATTTTGATCTGAAGTCAAACCGAAAATGTAGGTTTAAGTAGCATTATAATAGTATATTATATATTAGGGCATATAAACGCGGAATTATAGTCGAGGCTGGTAATATTTCAAGGGGCGTCAGCCCCGAGGAATTTTACCTACCGAAACAATTTATGCGCGATTATATGCCTTAATATATACGATATTTTATCACATCAGGATTGCTGATGTGTTCAGTAATTTTCATAACTCAATGGTTGCGTGTTCAATCATGAAAATTACTGAACACCTTGTCCCCTATGCGATAAAATATACTACAGAACATGCTATGTAAGTAAGCCATAACTGAACGAGCTATGTTCGCACACGGTGAAACACAAGTGCGATTATTCCTAAAGCGGCCAACCGTACTTATTTTCGGAGTACAGTACTCTTTTTTCGGTCTATGTACTTTCTTGATCTGCGTAGTTTTTTTGTACTCTTTTTTCAACATCTTTACCTTATGTACTAATTCTTGCCAATTTTTGTTTTCCCTAGGTCATTTTTATCGAAATTTAGCTAGAATCAAAAAATTTAAGATCTCAAGATTCGTCCGAAAATCACACAATTTGAACCGTTCGTCTTCGGCTCGGGCTGCAGCCCTCGCATACTGATTTCATCAAACTACGAATAACGTAATTTTTGACAATTTTTTAACAGAAATACTTCAATGCTTCTAACATTATTGTATGCACAAGGTAATATTTTTAATTCATGAATTACTTCAAATTCACGAAATTCATCAAAATTAATTAAATTCCTTAAAATTCGTTAATTAATAAATTTATTTAATTTATTCACGAAATTCATCAACATTAATTAAATTCCTTAAAATTCGTTAATTAATAAATTTATTTAATTTATTCACGAAAATTAATAAACTTTAACGAATTTTAATGAAATTAAAGAATTTTAATGATTTTTTGGTTGAATAATTCCTTTACAATTCGCTAAAATTCATTAGTCATTTGAAAAAATAGGCCCTGGTATACCTCAATTACTTTCGGGTTTCATTTGATAAGCGAAAATTTTGATTTTGGAAGTTGGAGTGATGAAAATGCTACTAAAAATGTAATTTCGGCTGAAAAATTTAATTTCAGCTGAAAATACAATTTTCCAGTCCGAACTGCTTTGTTTTATAGAAATCAGGCATGAAACATCATTTATTTTCTTGTGTTTTTCTGGAATTTTTTTTGTCCTATTTTATGATTCCCTATTATACGACGTCATTTATGGTTCTTAGTATATACACATAGTGTTTCACTCTACTAAAACAACATATTTTCAGCTATAGTTCAGCTTTTTCATGTACTCTTTTTTCTGTTATGTAGTTTATTGTACTCTTTTTCATTCAAAAAGAGTTGACCGCTTTATTACTCCACTCGCTGGCGCTCGTTCAGCAAACATTCACCCTTGTGTTTCACTAATAGTGCGAACATCAGTCCGTTCAGTTATGGTTTACTTACATAGCATGAGTGCTGTAATATACTATTTGTTTCGGCCTCAGAAAGAATTCCGTGCATGACATCTTCAAAATAAGTTGTTTCAGACTCATGAGTTAGTTTCTTCCAAAGAAATTGCGCGACTTCTTTGAACAGCTCAAGATCACTCAGAACGAGACTTGCTAATTTCACTATTTTCAGGATGCTACGTCGCTTACTTTTTTTCCTATTTGTAGACCTTTTACGTGATGCATACAGACGTTAATTAAAAATTTTTTGTAGTCAGTACATGAAACAAAAGGTCCAAACCAGAATTCATCGAATACGGGTAACGTCATATTTGTCATTCATTTGGGACCGCAAGATATTGTTTGAAGCTTCGAAAAAGGAAAACACGCTGTTTTTCACCGGAAAAAGTAATATGAATATGGTTTGTAGCCAAAATTACAAAAAGTCACAAAATATTAACCGTTTTTTTTTTTGAGGTGTTTTTCCCAAAAAATGTGGACAAAATGAAAAGTTCGACACCTAAGTTAAAATCCAAGTTCTTTTTCGGATTATTTATGAAATTCTAGGAAGAAATAAGCTCTCATACGGCATCATTGTAGTATAAATGTTTCTGTTTAGGTAAGTTCAAAGTTAATTCACTCATAGCAGTGAACCAAAATCCAACTTTGACGACCTGTACTTCTCACAAAATTGATTTTTTTCATAAAAAATGTTCAGACAAAGTAAACATTAGACTATTCCTGGCATTTTACGTGAAGAAACCTATAACGCATCTGGTGAACTCCTCGGGCAATGATCGCTTAAAAAACCCTCTACATGAAGAAATTTCTCTACTAGAAAAATCGAGTACTGGCACGACTAAGCCGCAAAAATAAAAAAAATATTCTTCTACAAAATTTTCCGACCTAGATGGTCGCTAGAAACCAGAAACCATGTTGAAGTTGAATAAAAAAACAAAAATTTCGAAGCTCTGCACAGGTGTACATATCTGAGCCTATCTTAAGACGTAGATATAATTAAAACCAGATAAAAAATCCTATATTAATCCTGTATACATTGAAGAAAAATCCTAAACAGAATTTGTCCCCACCAGGATTGGACCCGTGTATTATTGGTGGAAAGCCAGTACGTTACCACTGTAAAAGACCCGGGTGGGTCATTGGACACATGCAGTGAGTCAAACTAAAAAACACAAACGTACAGAACCTCTAACAGGAAGATCGTTTTCCTCATCAATCGAGTGATATGAATATCGTCAAATAAAAGATTCATTTTATTTATATAAAATTTTGATTTTTTGAATTCCGAATTATCACGTTGTAATTTTTTAACTAGGGCATTGACGAAATAAATAAATAAATAAATAAAATAAATAAAATAAATAAATAAAAAAATAAAGTTGCTGCAACATTCGCAGAAAATATAAGCGCAACGATAAAACAGAAGCGTCAACTCGATTCGGATATGACCCAATGGAGCCATTGGAAGGAAACGATTAAAGTAGTGGCGGAAAGCACTACTGGTTTCTGGAAAACAAGCGGCTCCAAAACCACGTTTTACGATGAAAGCGCACTGGTGACTTACGGGAAAAACAAAGCCAGAACCTGTCGACGCTGCTGTTCAATGTGACTTTGGAAGTTGCCATGGGAAGGGCTGGCATCCAGACATCCAGAACTAGCTACAAATATTGTGCAGGTACTAGGGTTTGCTGATGACTTGGTTCTAGTGAATTTACTAAATTTTGTATTGCTGGACCAAAGTTTATGAAGACTAACAGTGCTACTATCCAGCAAAAAATGGGAGATATCGTCAATATTGGAGGACAACGCTTCGAAATTTTTGACGAATTTGTTTACCTGGGAGCATTAATACGTGCACACAATGACAATTACAATCTTTCTAATGTCTTTTGAGAGTTATTTTCATGTCATGTCATGTCATTTGTCAACAAAAACACAAATCGGAAGATTCCCGTGATGATCGCAAATCAAAACATTTTTTGATTACAATAATTAAGTGGAAACTTCAAAAAATTTTACAACTTTTTCTAAATAGACGAACGTTTCTAATAAAAACAAAATTCTCGAAAATCCACTAGAAGAAAGCGAAATAATGCTTGCAGAAGCTGGAAGTTTTAAAACACTTTTCACACGGTAGAAATTAGCGATTTTTTGAGGGATACACCAAAAAAAGATTCAAAACTCAACAATTGAGCGTAGCACAACAAATGATCTTAATTTGATTACATTGGAAATTATTTTAATGGAAGCAAAACGATAATTTGTGAGATACTTCATTAGAAATTCTAAAATTTTAAAAAATTAACTGAAGTACTTGTCAAAGCCGTCAATCAAAACAATGGATGATAGCGTCGATAAAGATGATGAAAATGAAGATACGGTTGACCCGTAAGGTTATTTCAAAAATAAATTGAGTTTTCAGAAAATGAAAGTTTTTTTTCGAAAAAATTGAATTTTAAAGAAATTTAAAGTTTTCGTGTGAAAATTGAAAATGATCAAGAAAATCTAAATTTTTGAGAAAATAAATATTCAATAAAAATTTCAAATTATCGAAACAATTTAAATTTTCAGAAAATAAAAAATTTTCAAAAAGAATTTGACTTTCAAAGAAAATTTAAGTTTTACAAGATATGCGAATCGTCGAAATGATCGAATTTTCTGGAAAATTAGGCTTTTAGGAAAATTAAAAAATTAAACAAAAAATTACATTTGCAAGAATATTCAAAAATTATTGAAGCAATTTGTAAATTCAAATTAAATAAAAAATAATGCGAAGAAACAAACGTCGATCTTTTCCGAAGTTTCTTAAAAACAGAGTCATAAAACAAATGTGCAAAAAACGTAAATCAAAAACGTTTGAATTTTACAAAAAAATGCGCCAATTTACGAACTAAATGAAACTGCATATCGACGACATACATTTTCGGCAAAAACCGAAAGCGGCAACACCAAACCTGGTTGTATTCAGTTTGTGGGTTTTAGATCTCAAAGAACTCGCAGAACCCACAAATCGCAAGTTTTGCGTAACTTAGAGAATGGATCATGGATGCAAACAGATGTTACTTCGAGCGTCAAAGACATCTCCGGTCTAAATTGCTAAAGAACGAAACGAAGTGCCGTATCTACAAAAGACTAATCAAGATAGTGCTGCTGTATGGTAGTGAATCATGAGCCGGGACCGAGTGAGGAGGATCGTGGGAGCGGTGATTGGCCATTGCGGACTCAACAAGCACCTAACGAAAATGAAGATTCTAGGTGAGCCGGAGTGCTCCTGTGGCTTGCAAGAGAAAACGGGTTTTCACCTTATATGCGAATGCCCCAAGTTCCTTCAGCTGAGGCACAGGACACTCGGCGACTATGTCGTCCACCCTTCGAGAGTGGTTAAACTGGGAGCTATCACATTAGACAAGTTCCTGGTCGGCACGCGAAGGTTCTCTTGATTTTTACATTATGAACGGGATTGGGAACAAAGGGTCAAGAGATCTGTGTTCGAGATCGAGAAATCGATCGTCCCAAACTGATAAAATCTTAAAAATGATAGTGAATCATGACCAACGACCAAAAAGGATGACGAATTACTTCTTTCTTTCGAACGAAAGGTTTTGAGAGCAATCTTTGGGCCTGAAGGCATCAACGTAGATACAACTTTGAACTGGAGCGCGACTTCGCTAACGCAAATGTAGAAGCCACTGTTAAATCGGCAAAAGAAAGCGTCATTTAACTTTGTAAAATTTGGTAAACGGCGGCGTCGGCAATACGCAAACAAAGCTTTTGTAATTCTGGCGAGAAATGAAAGAAATTTAAAGACCGGACACCTAATGATAAATATTAAAAAAATTTCATTCGCTTCGATCTTGATTCAGAATTTCCTTCACAATATAAATCATTTTCTTGCCAGACGAGAAAACATGCGTTTTAGATTTTTCTTTGGATCGTTTATAAAATTCATATTTTCCAATGACACTCAAGGGGGGCGCCGCCACCCTGTCAATTCATCCTGGATACGGGCATGAATATAAAGGCGAGTCCCAGGTTAGCAGTCAATAGATCGGATGCCCACTTTTCAACGCAAATTTTTGTTATGATCTTGAATCAAATGTCGAAAATGTGGTTAAAGTTACGTCACTGCTATCCTGTCATCGCATAACTAAATAATGATGAAAGCTAACACTGTTTGAAAGGAGGTTTGAAACTTAAATATCCAAATTCAAACGTTATTTTATTCAAATGTGGCACTTCACATAAAATTCATGTTTGTTTTCGGAATATAAAATCATATTTTATTCAGTTCAAATAACATATTTTCACTGAAATTAATCAAAAGTTTTAGTCTTTATAGAAAAGAAAAAATCACCGAGTTGCGCTATTTTTGCCGTATAATTAAATTTCAAGTAGCCATGTCGTCATACTAATGCTACCTTTGGTAATATCCAATCTCTCACTCTCATTTTTTATTCGAGTGTTCATGTAAAAATGAGATAAAAATTTCCATTCGTATGACGATCTGGCTTTTGTTTGCTCTTTTTTAGGAGCTTTACACAAATGATGTACGGCTCGAAGGTGAGGTTCGGCTCTCAAAATACGTGTGATAGTGTTGGATGAGGGGAGGAGGAAAATGTCAAATCTACTTACAAAAAGAAAATATAACATTTAAAAACCATTTTCTTCCTTTTCAATGACGAATCTGTTTCGTCATCAAAATGGACATTGACGATTTTGACAGCTGAGTAGTTTACCTTTTCGGTGCTGTCTGTATTTTAAAAATAATAAACTGCAATTGGAAGCCAGACTGTCCTGTGACCTCCTGGTAACTCATAAACGTATCATTGATGTGTAGAAGTCGAAATAAATGTAAAAAAAATAAGTGAAATGTGTATAAGCAAACGATTTTTCAATTCACGAAACCGGCAAAAAAACACTAACTACAACTGCGAACATGTCTCAACAAACTCAACGTAACTTTGGCCCTATGTTACGTATATGCCAAATCAACGTCGAAGGTATGAGCCGTTCCTTTCGAAACTTTCGGCGGAAGAAAATGTTGATACGGTGCTGATCCAAGAAACTCATGTCGAATCGAATGATGATCTGCGCTCTAGGGGTAAAATCGACGGATTCGATATGATAGTTGCAGAAAACTCACGAATTCATGGAATTGCAACATATGCAAAGCAAGACCTGGTCAACGTGAGCGTTTTGATTTCGGAAACAGTGAATTACACTTACTCCTCTGAGGTGCGGGTTGGCTCATTGACAGTAACAAACGTGTACAAATCGCCACAAGTGGAATGGCCAAGGACAATGCTCAAATTGCATGTTCATCCAGCAATTTACGCTGGTGACTTCAATAGCCACCTCAGTGATTGGGGCTACAAAGAAGACGATGCTAATGGTGAATTTCTCGTCGACTGGGTAGCAGCTGGAGAGCTTCAACTTGTTCATGATGCCGAGGACAAATGTACGTTCGTGTCAAGAACTCATTTGACTGGAACTAACCCAGACCTATGCTTCGTTAGTTCGGACAGCGAAGGATTTCCGCTACGAGTGACAAGAAAAGTCCTGCCAGCGTTCCCCAACAGCCAACACCGACCAGTGATTTTAGAAGTTGGCCTAAGTGTACCGATTATAACATCTGTCCCACGACCGCGGTGGAATTTCCGCAAAGCAAACTGGAGTGAATTTTCCACGCAACTTGACGATTCGTGCCCCCAATCCCACAAAATTACGATCGCTTCGTTAATTTGGTCATTACCACGGGGGAAAAAAGTATACCAAGGGGATACCGAAAAGAATATATACCGTGCTGGAACGAAGATGCCGACCGCTTATATGCTGAGTTCCAGGAAAACGAGGATCCAGATACAGCAAAAGAGCTACTTATATCGGAAAGTTCGAGCCAACAGCAATATTCCACTAAGTAGAGATATGGAGGAGAACGTGAACCAACGATTGCAATCGCGAAACCCCACAGTTTCTACTGTAATGCAGGTTCTTTTGAGGGAATTCAATGCAAAGGACAACTGGAAATCCTGGAAATGTGGCTTGAAACCGGAAGGACCAGTCCAATATTCAATCCCGAAAAAACCAACCAGAAAGAATATCTTCTGCCCAGAAAAATATGGTCAAACCTAAATAGAATCCGAACAGGCCATGGTAACTGCAACAGTATGCTGTACAAATGGAAGTTTGTGAACGATCCGAGCTGCAGTTGTGGGGAGCCACGCCAAACTATGTTACATTTGCTAAGTGAATGTCCATTGAACAAATATATGGGAATATGGGATCATTGAATGACTTTAAAGAGCCTAGCAGCAGAGTGATCGAATGGTTAAAATCATTAAATTTGTGATAGCTCCATGTTTTCAGGGTAAATTTTTCATAGCGCTTTCTTAATTAATTTAATCTCATTTATTTTTATGTATTTATTGACCTATTCCGTGTACGACTTTTTATGAGGACGAATATAACCATACGCTAAATAAAAATAATAATGGACAATGGGATATTAGGTTGAGAGAACTTTAACTTGTCTTGCGGGAAGTTTAATCATATTTTCATACAAAATCAGTACGCAACACAAGTTCGATCTGAGACAAAATCCTCTCATCTCTCATCATAAAACTCTTTGGTCGACCGATGAATAAACTGTTTAAAGAGGGAGAGTTGAGGGGACAGAAAACAGTTATTTACGCAACAAGGGAGTAGGCCGAAAATTCTTTCCCGTGTTGCGTATTAAGTTTTTCATGCCTCGGGGCCAAAATCGAAGGAAATTTTAAAAATTTCTCTCGATTTTGGACCTCTGCATGAAAAATATTTTGTGTGTCTGTTTTGGACGACTCATTTTAGGCACTTTCGCATGTAGATCTCGCTCTGCTCGGTCTACAACACGCGAAATTGCCTAAAATCAGTCGTCAAAAACAGACACACAATAGTTATTTGTGTATCTGCTTCGGACGATGTATTTAAGCTATTTTCGCGAGTTGTAGCCCGAGCAGCGCGAGGGCTACATGCGAAAATAGCTTTAATACATCGTCCGAAGCAGATACACACATAATTTTTCATACGAGGGGACGAAATCACAAGAAAAATTTTGAAACTCCCGCAATTTCGTCCCCGAAGTATGAAAATAACTATTCCATGCTGCCTACTAGGGACTAAAAATTGAAAATATAATCCCAAGGGGTGAAAAGCTTGCCTTTCGTCCCGTGGGATTATATTTTTCTTTTCGTCACGCGTAGGCTGCATGAAAAATTATGTGAGTACATGAGGAATCATTTATGTGTGTTGTGTGAAAACAAGCGCTCTTTAGACAGCCTACTGAAACGTCATTATAACTAACAAAAACGAAGTATCGAATAGCGCAAATAGTTCGAAAAATATAAAATCTATGCTAAGAAAATACCGTAAGTTTGGACATTTGGAGGAAAAGAGTAATTTTGTCGCCTGAACTGTCATGATTTGTTTCAAATGCTGTTGTGTTGCGATGATTTCTTTTTGTTGATACGAACGTTTTATAAAATTGAAGTTTTTGTTTCGTGAATAAAAAGGCAATTCACACTTCGCACGAACAAAAAGCAATGTGCTTCCCTCAGAGGGTTGGAAGCCATCATTTTCTTCCGTCGGATAACAAATAACCTTACATACGTAAAAACCTTGAGGAAAATCCTTGGCAAAATCGGTATGTCGACCCTTTCATCTTCTCATATATAATTATGGACCCCCTAATGCATAACGTGCTACACCTGTTTCAACAGTTTCTGCTGCTATGCTATGACGTCGCGTCGCTTTTTTATTCAAACAACACCCATATTACGTCTCATTTTTTCTTTTTCAAGTTAAAATACAGTCTTTCCTAACTTCTACATTCTTTTGCACACTAGGCCATTGGAAGTTTAGATTAATACAATCATGCACTTTGGACGGCTCTCGGTGAGTGAATGTAAAAACTGATACGAAGTTCTCATTTTACTGACAACTGCGTGTCTATAATGCTTATTCACAAGGTTCACAAAGAAATGATGGAACAAAAATTAGAGTGTATGCCGCTAGAGCAGCTAACGGAGAATCGATCTGAAAAGCGTTGACTTCAGAGAGCAAAACAGCTAACTGAAGTTGAACGAAATATTTGTAATACGAATAAAGTGAAAATTATGTGCTCTATCAAAACGCCCTATTGTTCGATGATATGTAGCTTACAGAGGATCTTCTCAATTGGTATTAATGGATTGCATCACGCCAATCCAATCAATTGGTTCCAACGATGTTAATTAATTTCTCTGTTGTTCAATTAAGTGAATGTGTTTTATGTATCTAACACAATTGGAAATTATTTTGTATGCATTTAATAAAACGTAGCTTAAAAATGCTGTATGCCGAACATGTAAATTATTCAATTGATTTACTCGTTATATTGTGTTTGAACATAAATTATAATCAAAGTGTTTGTATCAAAGTGTTTTGCATATTATGTAAAACTGAGATACACTAACGAGTCAGTGTAATGTTGGAGTTAAATAAATAATTAAATATGTAATACAGAGCGATTTTAAAGTAATAGTTCCAAATAGCTTCTTTTTTTGATTCAGTCTGAAGTTCCTTTAAAAAGTTTTGAATGACGGCGATTTTCAACTATAATGGAATTGTTCTTCGCACTAGATGTGAGATTGACAAAACGAGCCGAAGGAAAATTCGGCAATGAGTCGTCTGAGAGTAATTTAGAAAAAATAGTAAATAGTAAATAGTCTAGTATAGAAATATATGGAAAGGGGCCATTCACAAAGTACGTACGCATATTGTCATACATTCGGATGTATGGCAGCACGCTTTTTCAAACCCTTCTCTCCCATTAGTAGCGTGCGTGCCTTGTGAATGGCCCAAACAAAAAAACAATAATTATGACTGCCTTAACAACCCATGAAGGGTTAGGGGCTAGATCATTATTTACTAGTTTTCGCTAATTGTGACTCAGTTTTTTTAGATCTTTTCGTCACCGTAAATTTTTACTGTGCCAGTCGTAAGCTGCGCGACAAACCCTGTGCCATCTATGAGATGTACAAAAAACGAAACCCGCACCTCCTCACAATGCCTTTCACCTTTAAGCCGTACGATGGCGATACACTTAACTTCACTTGACTTGAACCAATTCAATCAGCTTTATTTTGTTTACAAACCTAACAATCGAAACAAATCTCTCTACGGTTGAGTTTTGAACCAGGACGCTGACAACTCACTGACAATCCACTACTTTATTACGCTGACACATACTATCATCAAAACTATCTAAGTCATGAGACTTCTTTCTGTTACAAGTGCGGAAAAGTTTATCAGTTTTACAGCTTAAATTCCAATAGTAAATTGTTCGGTAAATTTTTAGTTCTAAATCTGTTACTGCGGTCGAAATCTACGGCATGACACAATTGTTATTTTGATTTATTCAATGTACCAATGCAGTACACGAAACTTTCTCACTATTTACTATAATATTATGAAAAAAAGTTACCGGGTTTTTTGTTAAATAATTACAAAAACCCGACCCGAACCCGTCCCGATTCGATTTTGAACAACCCGTAACCCGTCAACCCGATGAAATTGATTCGGGTTCGGGTCGGGTTTTTTCGTATATTCGGGTAACCCGCTCACCTGGCATACCAATTGTTTGGCTCGGATGTCGAGTTTCACAACCACATCGATGAGACTACGGTGTTTCGACGACAAGTGACTACCTTTCTGTTGAACAATTTTCGTGACAAAAATATGCATGTATTGCTTGAGGACCGAGCTACAGAAATGTTTCCCAATATTCCGAGACCATATAACGATGAACTTATCAAGAGGACTATCAACACACTTTCTTAAACTGGAATTTGGAGAGGTTCTGAATGTCTGACTGCCATTGCGATACTATGCGATCGAACCATTATTCGGACGATTTGGATCAATGGCCCACTAACATGTATCAACAACGCTCCTAACCCATAACTGGAAATGAATAGAGCACTATCGTGTTCGATCAATTGCGTAAACACTATGACAGCTTCCGCTACTTTGAGCAGATGCAACCTGTGACACCACAGCCGTCTGACAAAACAACTATAAATCTAGATTCTGACATTGAATGGAAGATGCCTGTTTCACTACTTTTATTTTATATCGACACAGATGACTTAATTTCTAAATGTTACACTTTTATTTATGCCAATGTAAATTTACATTTAGAAACGTGAAAGCGTAACATTTAGAAATTAAGTCCACTGTAAATTATCATTTCTTAAGAAAAAAAACTCTTCTACGACATATGCAAATAATGAATATATTTTTTTGGAACGAAAATTAAAATTTCGATTCAAAATAAAGCGCCAAAAATTCAGTTGCAACATTTTTAACAGTGCCGATGGTATCAACAATAAAAAATGTGAACGTTGCAAATGCCAAGGTGGGTGTATGCACGTGCTTATAATGGTAAACAAACGCACGTGCTTGAGTGAGAGAACAAAAGAAATTTTGACACAACCACGTGCGTTGGTTTAGAGTCCGTTGTAAACATAAGCGACATAAGCACACGTATGAGCGAGAGGTGGCAACTTAATAAAACTTAATTCACAAGAAATTTTTTCGTAGACTAAGTAACACATACACAGCAACTTTTTGACTACCCCCTCCCTTGCGACGTACCCGCCGAAAAATATTTTTCCTGGATTCTACGGAATCGCTTTTTTACTCATTAAAATCGGTTCAGCCAATCCGCAGATATGAATCAAATAATATTGCTATTTGGTATGGAAACGGACCCAAATCAAATTCTCTTTATTTCGCGCATTTCACATTAATACAGTCGTATTTTTGGTATAGGGTTTTCGTTAAACAGGGTCGCCGATAGAAGGTGTTTTGTGTTTGACCGGCACCCCTTAATTTTTTGCCGTGCCTAACACACAGAACTTTTGTTTATTTCCCAGCTTTTTAGGACGCACACACGCCTCTGCTTAGTCTTTGAAACAGAACCGACGTGAGAAATCGCGAGCGGAACGAGCGAAAAAATTTTTTCACAAATTTTTGAAAAATTTAGTATTATGCATGGCGTTTCCATTTTTCCAAAATAATCTCATTACTTATTTTCACATGGAATTATCGTCTTCTTGGTCCGTTTAGCTCACAAAATGTGAGTTAAATGTGCGAAGTTCCCCTCCGTCTAAAATATATACAGCAACGGATTTTGAAAAACAAGCTACTCTAAGTTTTGACAATAGAATTTGTCCTTCACTTCCCATATTTTCCTGAAATCTTTCACACTATTTATAAGAAAATTTCCAGGTTTTGTTAGCAGCTAGCACACAGCTTCTATTATAACGCTGCAGGGAAAAAACATTTTTGAGTACTGTTGTGGGTGGTGAATGTTATATTTAAAAGTTGCGCCGCAGGCGAAAATTTTTCAGAATTTAATTGCAAATTTTGGTTTTCTATGAAAGTATACAGTTCTGATTACCATTTCATAGCAAAAATTCTAACAGCTCAGGATATGTGACCGATAACACGCCACTGTCGTTAAAGTGTCAAAAGTTTTTTCTTGCAATGTAGAACCGAAAATCTATTTCAATAACGAAATGGAAACATTGAATTGAGATTGGAAAAGAAAAGAATGATTGCGCCGCAGGCGAAAATTTCAAGTATTGAAAACGATCATGACGTCAAGATTTATATTTTTCCGCAAAATTCGCAACATTTCAGTTTCGCCAAGGGGGCTCTGAAGACGCTCAGGGGGGGCTGCGATTATCGCAAGTAGGCTAGACTAGTTAGATGGCTAGCCGGTAGGAACAACCTTTTAAAATTTACAGATGGCTCAAAAACCATAGAAAAGAGATGGGTTGAAGTTTAAGCTACAGAAACGGACACTTTTACCTGGTTCAATCTGGGAAGGTATCAATCATCTTCCATGAAGAAATATTCGCAGTGCTGGTCACCTCATGCACTAGAAAACAACAAACAACTTTGTCCTTCACACCGACCTCTTTGATACTTTACGAAAAAAAATCAAATTTTCATTGAAAAAGCGATGGTGGCGCCACTATAGACAATTTCAGAAAATTTTTTGGTCACCTTGACATCCATCAGACAACGAGAAACAATTTTGATATATAAATTGATAATTGATTTAAAACGAATTTGTTTAATAAAAACATCGAATATTTTACATATCAATTTTGGTCTCGTTGTCATTTTTCACCACGTAAGCAAGGAAATTTTCGAAATTACAGGAAAATTTTCTTATGAGGTGGAAAGTTATAACATACCTCTCAGGAAACGTTCAGTGTAGTCCAAATATGTTTTGAAGCTACTAACATCAAAAATTGAGAGATACGAGTACCAATTTTTGGAATGACCGTTTAAAGTCAAAACAAGTTTTCGCAGGGGTCAGATTTTACATGAAATTTTGACTTTGAAAATTCATATCTCGAGTAAAAAACAACCAAAAATTTATTGTGACACATTTTTGAAAACGTTAGGATGTGTAGAATAAGGGAAAAATACATTTTTGTGAAAAAAATCGTAAAATTGAAATTTCGTTGAACAACCAAAAAAATGTTACACTTAACCTCACTTTTTTCGGGTTTTTCCGATTTTCTCGAGTCACCCTCAAAATATCCAGGAGGACTTTTAGGACTTTCGGTAGGTTACCTAAGACCTACCGAATCCCGCTTAGTTTGCTTTTGTCCCAATTTTTGCAAGGTTAAAAGTTAATTTCCGTACACTAAACATCGTTTTCATGTCATATTCCGTTAAACATTACTTTTCATAGTAAGCAATAGATTCTGACAAACTTAGTGTATGATTGCCTATTGGCATTGCTCATTCGGTTACAGTTTCCGTACGGGAAATAAAATCCACGCTCAAATGAAATATCGTCGCGCAATGCCTAGTACATAAAGCGAACTAAATGTAACAGAGTAATGAAAACTTGAATAAACAATTATTTCAGACAAACCGTTTGAAAGCTTATTTGGATAATTTATTCAAGTTTCATATTCATATACACTGCCAGCGCAAACTTTGTTATGCATATTTATTTTAAATATTTAAATTCATGAAATTTTCCACTCTTTTATTATGTAAATTTATCGAAGTGATTACAACCAAGATTCGAATAAGAACATTTGGATTTATTGCTGGAGATAAATGTTAATCTTGTGACTAATTACATACGACGTATGGCAGAACGTTAGAAATAATAAACAAACAATGAAAACCATATTCGGTTTCTTCTGCCATATTTATTTGGTATATCCAAATAAAAGAGATATCTTCAGTCTTGAAAATTTAAGAATAATTTCATAAATATGTTAATGTGTTCGAGCCTTTGGAAGCTAGGATCGATATTACAATTATGCAGCTTATTATAACAATTGACGTAGATTGCAAAGTACCTTATACATTTCACATGATTCCTACTGGCTTTGGCGAATTCATACTTGGTTCTAGCTCTCATCTTTTAATTTGATTTTCATGTTGTTAAGATATCATACAATTGTCAATTTATAAAAAAAAATTTTGGGATGCACTAGCTACATATCGATAAAAGGGTTTTAAACAATTGTTAGATGTGATGGGTAATTTTTCGAAAAGTTACCATTGGGAAGTATCTTTCTGAAAACTCATTGGCGTTGCTGGATATATCCCCCGGGAATAAGTCAGCTCGGAGCATTTTTGTGAAACCACGCTTGAAAAGTATACGTTGCATCAGGTGGTACACGACCAAGAAAGGAATATGGGACACGGGAAGTTTATTGGACGAATCGAGGAACCAACATTGTTAGAACTCATTCAGGCCGCTGGTAACTTAAATCGGTTGAAAATGCCGGAAATTAAAAAGTGCTAGAGATTTCTCCTGAGATCCCAAAATATGGGAACCAACATTGTAAGACCTTATTCAGGTCATTAGTAAACCAAATCCGTTGAAAAAACTACCGGAAAATAAAAAGTGCTAGAGATCCCTCGCAAATACAATCCCATTGACCAGAAAGAACGCGTACAAAAGTTTTTTATGATGTTTTTCTTCAAGTTCAACATTGAACGCCAATCTTAGGGTGCGTTCATAAATTACGTAACGCTAAAATCAACATTTTCTGGTAACGTAGCGCAAAAAATTAAAATCATTAATTATTACAAACAATTTTATTGTAACATGGGGTAGATCGAGGTGAGAGTTGGGGGGATGCATCTATTATGGACTAAAGATGACGAATCAGCAATAAGAAAATGTCCGTTTGTCCGACCCTCTCCCTTTTTTTTCAAACGGCTTAACCGATCACCCTGATTTTTTTGCCCTTCAAAGGTACATCTTTCCCATGATTCAAGTTCGAAGATGAGGAAAATCGGTCAAGTTGTTCCGGAGATATGGTCGAAAAAGTGACCAAAAACATGGTTTTTCGAGGGTCGGTGAAACTTTTTAGGAATTATCTTAGCAGGTATAGCACGGAAATTGTTCATTTTGGTTTCAAATAAAAGCATTCGATCTAACAAAACTGGGAAAACTTTTTTGTGGAAATTGGGTCAGGGGTCTAGGCACTGAAATGGACGAAATTGAGTGTCTTGGCCATGTACGAAAGCAGATGGTTTTTTGTCTATATTTGCTCAAATATGCAAGATGGAGATTTACTGGCAAAGGCAAAGTTATAGAGAATAAATTTTCATCGAAAACATCTCAGGGTTTTGGGGAAAAATGGCCCAATCCTGGAATATTACCACTTCTAGAATTACGCGGTATGACTGTGGCAGTTAGAAAATTGCTTCCAAAACCGAAGTTGTAAAGAATAAAATTTTAGAGGGTTTTAGGGAAAAATTATCAAATCCTGGGATAAAGCATCTTCTAGAATTGTGAGGTATGACACATATCTATGAAATTACGGCAGTTTAAAGTTTGCTTCTTGAGGCAAAGTAGGTGAGAAAGGGAATGTAGTCTTGCGGGTCTCAAGTGCGTAGCCCTTAAGCGGAGTTTGAGGCAGAGCTACATGCCACGAAAGTTCGCCTGGAGGGCGCTTTCTAGTAGGCTGCCGGCGGGCACGGAGCAAGCCTCTGAACAGATAAATAATATAAATCCGAACGCATACGCTAAAAAATCCGGACGCTACAAAATGTGAATGATTTGTTGAAAAGTAATTGACAGGATTATAAAGCCTGCGGAATTTTTGCCGTCAAGATTTTTAGAGACCGGATTTTATAGTTGCCGTATTTGCTCGTTCGGATTTTGTAGTATCCGGATCTTGTGCGCCTGAATTTTGAATAGGAGCCCGTGGTATGCAGTATCTCTAGAGTGGAAAGTTTTTCTTGTCACCCTACAAATATCCCAGTGGCCCCTTGATTTTCAAATTATTCAAACGGGAAGAATCAACCCTCTTACTAAAGAAATATAAACTCAATTATTTAGAATATCTTGAATTGCGTGGCTCTTAGTTAAAATATTTTCATTACTAAGAAGTGCAAGAACGTTTTATGCGCTTGGACCTTACTCAAAACTTCTGTCTTGTCCAGTTTTTTATTACAACAATCAGACTTATACAAATCACCGATATGATTATGGGCATGTTAGAAACGACTTCTTTAATTTTTCTGACTCAATATTCGCACGCAAGTCCAGCGCTCTCATTGACTTCCTACTTAGAAAGTACTTAAATTAATTTCAATTTTCACAGTGTATTTTTGTGGCTTCTAGAAAAGTTTTTAGCAAAATTTGCTGAGAAATATTTGTTGACCACACGACAGTGTTGCCGAAAAACTGAACGTGAACGTAATGTTCATATAACATTGACGTTTAGTCTTTCGGCGACACTATCGTGTGTTTAATAAATATTTCTTAGTAAATTTTGCTAACAAATTTTTTAGATGCCACAAAAATACCAAATACAAAAATTGAAATTAATTTCAGTACTTTCTAAGTTGAAAGAGAGTGTTGTTTCTTAACTTTCTAGTATAATTTGTTTGAAAGATACTAATGGAAAAATTATGATCTTTATTATGCTAACAATTTTTTTTAACCAAAAAAATACACTAAGAAACGTTTTCAACTCTTAAAATTTTTGCCTGCAGCGCTACAAATTTAATAACTTTAATAATAAAATTGAATTACACTACTCTTCCTAATTTGTATGCTGACCTATTTGAATATTCTTTTTACCAATATAGCAGGAAAGCAAAGTTGATTTCACAGAGCCTAGGAAATAGCATAAGAAACAACAGAGGAAATTCACCAATTTGTAGATTCGCTTGTTTTATCGACAAGAATCAATCACATAGATTACTTTGAATATTCAAGGAGGAAGCTCCGTGTAAGCTACTCGTTTATAAAAAACAAAATTTTTCGCTCGCTCCGCTCGCGATTGAAGAAATTAATACCTATTCTTGTCATTAATGCCTAAAGATAGGTCGCAGGACAATGCTACAAGTCTCAATGTTGAGAATACAGGAACAAACACATCACTTCCTAATCGAATTCTCAAAAAGTAGTCTTGCCCCTTGCCCCCCCACTCGAAAGTCAAACTCGGCGCCTCTGAAATATCCACTTAGTTCCAAACCAGAAATGATAAGAACGTAATCTGTCAAACGACATTTGACTGTTTTAAGAGAGCTGGTTCGCATGTGTTGACAAGAGAAAACCACACACTTGAATTCGTTAGTTCGTACATCTGTTAATACCACGAGCGAATCGCTTTCTGAATTAAAACAGATTGCTGATTTGTTTTAGAGCGTGAGCAAAATATTATTCGCGGAAATAATAAATACAATTCGAATCATTCAAGATATTTTGGTAAAAGACGCAGAGCTTCATGACACAGCCTTTGAACTTTCCATATCATGAGCGTACGTTAGTAAGCGCCCGCGACGCAAGTCCACTAAGAACTAAAAAACGGGAAAATTTTTATCTTTTATTTTAAGGTATCCAAACCAACCTGGCCGAAAAAGTAAAGTAAGTAACCAACCTGACTTAGGCGAACTTCTTGAATCGAAAAGCGATAACTCATATCTTTAGAAGTATAACGGTTACAAGGTTGCTTCCAACAGGAACGTTGCAGAGAATTAATTTTTAGCGAACTCGTGTCTTAAAGCTGTTTCGAAAAAATGTCCCACTCCTGAGATTTGGCTGCAATTGTAGAATCAAAGAGAATCCACTGAGAGATGACAAGTTTCTCAGTTGGAAAGTATATAATTTTAAGTTGAAAGTATAGTATAAAAATGAATTAAAATTTTATGACGTTACATTTCTCCGCCTCAAATAACATCCGGGCACTTCGGCCATCAATAATTCGTTCTAAAATGCGTGAATCAAGTTTTAAAAAAAAACAAATTTTGTGACCGGCAAATTTTGAAATTGAAAAAAACCTTCACAGACTTTATAGATTGAAAAAATAAAATTTTTCAAGGAGAACATTTTATCTGTTTCCTAACTTTTGTATATCCAAGCTGATAGAGTTACTCCAAGCGAGAATAGGGACCTGCGTCACATTTCCACTTTAAAGTGGTTTTTAACTGATGATAATTCCCAAAAGTGTTATCATCTGTTCTTTTCTGATTCAAATGGATTATTTACTTCGATTCAAATAGGTCGGATACTGCGAGTTATTTCTCTTTAATTTATAGTTAATTTTGATCGCTAATAATGAAATTGTGCATATTGTTACTATGTGTTGGTGCAGCTATTTGCAATTCGAATTCGGGTAAGAGAAGAGCTCAAAAATGTTAAAATCACTTCACATATACCTTTTCAAGTGAAAAGATCTGGTACCATGGAAAATTATACCTTCTATCGTAATTCGTCACCGGCATCGACAAAGCAAATTGGGTGGATTGCCATTTTACAAATTACGTTTTGTGGTGTTGGATCTTTTTCACTTTCTAACGGCTTTTTCAAGCGAATTAGAGCCTTAAATCAAACATGATACCTTCTACATTACATTCGTGTTGATTAGTGTTAGCATGCACATTGTACAGTTGCCCAATTTTATAATATACAACTCCCGCGCACGCTTTTTATCGTGTAAATTAAGGCAAACTGCATTTAATTACAGTTTATTTGTAGTTGCGTGATTGTAATAATCGTTCTCTTCAAGATTGCTCATGTCGATCTTTACCATTTTCAGAGCCTGCAACACAATCAGAGTAAGCTGAGCTTAAAATTTAGGCAACCTAACCTAATTTCTATGAAATGAAATGTATTTTGGGGGCCGTTATACTGTCACGCTGAGGGGGTGAGGTAAAACGAGTGAAGAACTCGAGGAAGTGGGAATAGGTGCGAAAAAGCACCCATTGAAGCCCGACGTGATTTATGAATTTATGAGCGGCCCCTAGTGTACTGATTCATAGAGGATGTCACGTTAAAATTACCTACTTTCGTGCCCCCTCTTACCCTGTCACAATGATTAGGCATACCCCCTCCCCCCTTCGTTGTCACGTCACGTCAACTTTAAGAATTGAATTATAAAAAATATATGAAAGATTGCTACAAAGGTACATGACTTTAGTTTACACTCAAATTTCATGAAGTATTAGCACTAAATGCGGGACACATTCATATGAAGAAAATTGTTTAACACACTTGGGTCGTTGTGCTCCACCCGGCTGAACTATGAGGGTGTTTTTTGACATCTTCAATCATCATTTCGAATACGGCGAACGAGGATTATGCCCAACGGGCGCAACTAGTGTTATTGTAGCTTCCATGACGTTCGGGGTGGTCTCGAAACCCCATCCAACCTGTCACGCATGTTCCCTAACCACCTGACATCCTTTATGAACGGCGACACTTGTTGAAATCTTCATTCGCCTAAATAGAACTGGTTCAATGGGAAAATTCTTCGCAGCCGCTCAAAATTGTAAGTACAAAGTGCACACCCTATAAATTTGGTGTTCTTGAATTGAAATCGAAAGCATTGACGGATATGACCAATTCGCAGGTGATGACGCAGAAGTAAACGCTTTAATCAACAGTGGCGTCAATACGAATATTGCAGACGAAAATGGAAAGAACGCGTTACACCGCGCCGCCGAACATGGTATTGAGCTTCTCTTCAACATTTTGTGCGAATGAAATGAATTCGATTGGGAAATATTTTCTTCATTTAGGATGTTTAAAAGTTGTCGACATTTTGATTAAAAACGGAGCAAACGTTAACGCCATAGCTGACAATCAAATCACTGCGCTGGCTTTGGTAGCAAGCAATGGTAACAGCGGACAGAGCAAAAGCAGAAATTTCAATATTTTCATTCTCACATTTAAATGTTCTAGGTACCGAGATTGTAGATTTATTGGTAAAAAACGGAGCAGATGTCAATTTAAACGCACCAATCATAACCCTCATTCAAAGTCGTAAGCGAATTAATGTCCATGTTTTCAACTATCAGGTGTATACCTATGAAAACGGTAATCATATAGAGATGTCGCTAGTCACAACGATACGAACGATCGAACCGATTCATCTAATACGTCTTATTATTTTAACATTCGCCAACAACATTCAGTAACTGACAATTCAGAATTCGTACAACAGCAAATTTTGTGCAGCGCTCAAAATGTCAACTTTTGTTCCTTCAAACTACGATATGCGGACAGCATTAATTTTCTGCTTCCATCTCAATAAAAGTGCGTTGGAATCCCATCGAATGCTTGTGGAGGCTTATGGTGGGTATGCTCTTGGCAGAACACAGTGTAATGAGTGGTTCAATAAATTCAAAAGCGGTAATTTCGATGTGAACATCAAGTATGACCTTCTGAAACCTGGTGAAACAGTTACTGGTGAGCGTTGCAAACAACAACTACTCGATTTGAACCGTGCTCTGCTTCGAATATCAAAAGAGGCAAAACAGATCCGTTAAGGAAACATTAGAAGCGCTAAGCTGGGAAACGCTGCCCCATGCGACCTACTCACCAGACTTGGCTCCATCAGACTGCCACTTGTTTTCCTCGATATGGGTCACGCGCTTTGAGAGAAATATTTCGATTCGTACGAAAATGTCAGAAAATGGCTTGATGTTTGATTGGTTGGCGTCTGCAGATCCGGGATTTTTTTGGCGAGGCCTCACAAATTGCCTGAGAGATGGGAAAAATGTGTATCTGCTAACGGCTATTACTTTGAATAAAAAAAATGCCTTACCATTTCAGAAGGATAAAAGTGTGATTTTGAAAAAAATTACCGGTTTCATAGGTATACACACACCTGATAAATTAAGTTAGAAAAACTTTTGTTTTGTAAATTATTGATTTTTTTGTTCAGATAAAGACGATGTCGCAATACAGTTAATTAAGAATGGTGCCGATGTTAACATTCGACATGGAGTAGAGAGACCAATTTACCCATTGAATACGGCCGCTTTATTTCGTAACTATATTATTGATTCAACTAACAAAACAGTTGTTTACATCTAATACAAGTCGATGTTGCTAAGTTTTTTGCTCTTTTAGTAGTATATTGCTAACTTCCAGATCTTTAGTCCTTCATAGCCCATCTTCGAACTTAGCCTCAAGATTCTAATTCCGCGTGGATTAAAAAAAAAAGTCTTTGATAATCGGTATAGAATTACTCCAGTTATCGTGCGCACAATGAAATCTGGTTTAAGGCAGTTAACGTTTTTTTCCTCACATTTCATTCAGACCTATAATTACGTGATACAATTGACTTTCAGTCAGGGGATTACATTGAAAGAGTGAAAGAGATGAAAATCGCTACCCAGGTGACGACACTGATGGAATTAGCCTATTACGTCTCGAAGTTTTAAGCGTCACCCCGTAAGGGCCGTAGGCCGTGATCTTTATTGTGTTCCAAAAAAACCACATGCACATAAGACGGCCAGCAGACGGCAGAGCCCGCCAATATAAAAATTGGTTCTTTCATTTGCAATTTTTCAATCCTGAGTTCTGTCTGTCTCTCTGTCTGTTTGTGCACGTAATGCCCGGGCTGCCTTTTTTTATAAGGGTGAGGAAATATTCATAGACACCCGGTCCTGGACCAAGGTAGTGTTGGATTCCATTCTCTAATGACCTGCCAACCAAAACCTCCTTCCTTATTCTCCATGCTCTCTTCTCCCCGGAACCGCCTAACAACCTTACTTCGGGGAGGAACTGTGCTTTTGCACCTACTCGCTCAGATCAACTGGCAGTCTTCTCCATGCAATTCACAGCTTCGTCATTATTTTTGCAACTACATTATCCGCTACTTTCCACACCTCCTCATCGCGGCACATCTCCGATATTATGTTTTCGGCACTTATATCTGACCTACTCACAGTCGCCTCGTTCTTGTTAGAAGCGGGGGCAGACAAATAACACGTGCTCCGCAGTCTCTTCCTCCTTCTCACATGTCGGGCACAAAGGTGACTACTTGAATCCCAACCTGTACAGGTACTTCCTGAAGCATCCGTGGCCAGACATAGACTGTGTCAGTTGGAAGTTAACCTCTCCATGTTTTCTCTGTACCCATATCGTTATGTTTGGCATGAGTCTATGGGTCCACCTTACCTTGTCCGAGGAGTCTCACTCTTGCTGCCACTGTCTCAGTGATTCGGCACTTAATTGCGTCCTAACTGTTTTGGTAGTTTGACCCTCCCCTCTCTTCTTTCTATGACATTCACTGTCTTCCGTCAGCGTTATGCATATGGGCATCGTCCCGTCTATAACACATATCGCTTCTAAGGATATCGTTCGGTATGCGCTTGCTAATATTATGCTCTCCAGCCAGCCTGTCTGCGCACGTAATGCTCGGGCTGTCTGTCTGTGCACGTAATGCTCAGGCTGTCTGTCTACAATAACACGGTCAAATTGTTTTGTAAAGATTACTCTACTGCTACTTTCTTATACCATTTCAATGGTTTAGTTTATTCGAACTACTTGGGAGTTATTTTAAACAAAGTATATAAACAGAGGAAGTAGCGCGGATCAGGTACGAGTACGACACCCTAAAAGTGGTGAAGTTTCCATACAATTGAACGAATTTTTATTTACACACCCATACTTTGCATGGAAATTCTGAATTCTGGCGATCCGCGCTACCTACCCTGTTCATATACTTTGTATTGTTAGGTGCTTTTTTGTTCAGTTTATTTTATCCAGAGATGTTCCAACCTAGAGCAGCGATCGCCAGCGATAACTAAAATTTAACAACTTGAATATTTCAAATTTTACGCTCAAAAATTGTCTAGCACCAGCGCGCCGCTGAAAATTAGCTTGACATGCGCCGAATAGCTCCGCCGCGCCCCCGAGACCTCCTTGAGTCGACTTTCGCTGCCGCCGCGAATAAACGAAAATTCGTTTCGCCGACGCCGAGACTTTTAGACTGGCGCACGAGTCTAGTACAGTAGTTTTGGAGTGTGTGCTCACATTAAGTCAGTTTTTTAAAGAAAAGCCTTAAAAATGCATAACCGTCCGAAAAAGAATCCCTAACAGAAAAACAATAAAAATTTTGAATCTTTCAACAACGAATACCAATGATTACTAATCCAACTTTTTTACTCATTAGAAAGCTTTAAAATTTTACAATTTTTGATTGAGAGCGGCGCCAATGTGAATGCTGTAGATTGTTTTGGAAGGGCACCGATACAATACGTTTGTACAATATGTAAGTGATTCATGAAAGTTTATCATTTTCTACTAGGCTAGAGCGCTGATTGAAAAATATTGGTTGCGGCTGGCCGCACAAAACGTGCCGGTGGCTGCTTGAAATCGACGCGACGGCGCTACGGCCTACTAGAGAGTGAATGTATTTGGAACGAATCATTTTCAGTTATTTGTTTATCCTTTAAAGCCCAATGCACTGAAAATATTGTTGAACAGTTGGTTAATGCTGGAGCCAATTTAAATATTGTAGGTCAACTAGGTAGAAGTCCACTGATTGAAGCTATCAATGATGGTAATTTTTAAATATAAAATATCAAATACACTAAACTGAGACTGTGCCTGGACAGGATATGATAGCATTGCTGAATTGTACATTAAGAATGGCGCAGATGTTAATCACACAGACGATTTTGGTTATACTCCATTATTCTTGGCAGCACTAAAAAGTAATCACTTTCCGAACGTCAGATGAAGCTTTTAAAGTGTACAACAAATGATTCGGCAGAAATGCAGAATGAGTTATTTTTTCAAATCAGTCCGGTTGAGGGTGTAATCGATGCAGAACGTCTTACTGATGTATACTGAGTCGCAAACAGCCCGTGGAACTACTCCCTAGTTAATGTACACGCATGAATTGCTCGCAAATATCTACGATGAACTACCGGCACACGACATCAAAATCGTTTTGGGAGATTTCAACGCCAAAATGTTACCCACAGAGGAAGTGTTCAGCCCAACAACTGGAAGATACAGTCTGCATAATGAAACGAATGAAAACGGACAGCGCATGACTTATCTCGCGGCTGAAAGAAACCTTGTAGTGAAAAGTACCTTCCACCAACATAAAAGCAGACATGTAGGTACCTGGAAGCACACCAATGACAACTTGTCACCTAATCCAATCGACCCACCTATTGATTAGCGGAAGACACCTCACTGATGTAATTGACGTCAAAACATGTTGGAGAGCAAATGTCGACTCTGATCACTATCTTGTGGTGTGAACATTGCGATCACATCTTGCCCGGTTTCATAATGGCCAACGAGAAACTGTGAGGCGTTTTGCAGTGGACAAACTAAGAAATCCACAGATAGCGGCGACATATGCTGAAAACATTAGCTCAAAGCTTCAACAACTTCAACAAGCTCAACTAGATGATACTCCTCTCGACTGGCAAACGGTGAGTGAAATAATCAAACAAGAAGCGACCAACACCTTAGGATATCAGAGCCCTAATGACTTCGATACCTGGTTTGATGCGGAGTGTGCTGATGTTACAGAAGGTAAAAACACTGCGCGATTAAAAAAGGAAACTGCAGGAATGAGAGAACATACACATGCGATAATTAAAAACTGCACTTTTTACAGAATAACCAGTTTCATTGTTTACAGAACAGGTTTTTTATGTGAATTGCATCAAACATGCTTAATGTTTGAAATGAAAGAATGTGCATTTTTAAAATAGCGCATGTGTAAATTGACTGCAGATGCGAGATACAAAGAGCTGAGGAAAGAGGAAAAACATTTGCACCGGCGCAAGAAGAGAGAGCTCGAAGATAGGACGCTAATTCAGCTAGAGAGATTGTGTAGCGCAAATGAGTGACGAAAGTTCTACAAACGTATAAACAATCAAAGGAAAGGATTCAACCCCCGAATAATCATCTGCAAAGCAGTAAACGGAACGTTGCTTACTGCAAAACATGATGTCTTGGAGAGATTCAAGGAGCATTTTGATGCATTGTACACGGGAATGATGATGTGACTGATGATAATGATGTTTCATTTAGTATCGCAGCAGCGCCAAAAATGGGGGAAGTCTCAGCAGCAATTACCTCACTCAAAAACAATGCCAGCAGAACTGCTGAAGACGGGTGGTGAGGAATTGCCTAAAGTAATGTATGATTTAGTAAAACGAATGTGGAGCACGGAAGAGTTGCCTGACGAGTGGCTGGAGGGTGCCATTTTACCTCTTCACAAGAAAAGTGATAGAACTGAATGCAAAAACTACCTTAGAATTGCTTTGCCGAACACGGCTTACAGAGTTTTCGCTCGAGTGCTATGCGAAAGACTAAATAAACGGGGTCAGAATGTCATTGGAGACTATCAAAGCGGATTCAGACAAGATCGCTCAACAACTGACCAAAAATTCACCCTTCGTCTGATTCTGCAAAAGGCCAGACAGTTTCAAGTCCTGACGTACCACCTTTTCATCGACTTCAAACAAGCTTACGACAGGACAAAGCGTATGGAATTGTATGCAACGATTAAGGAGCTGGGTTTTGAAACAAAGTATATTCGTCTTGTGAAAGCGACATTGGATGGCACCAGATGTCGTGTCAAGGTGCAAAACGACATGTCAGATGAGTTTGCTGTTAGAGAAGGATTGAAGCAAGGAGACGCTCTATCTTGCTTACTCTTTAACTTGGCATCAGAAATCGAGATGAGACGTGCTGGTATCCAAACCAGCAAAACGCTGGTGAATGGAACAGTTCATGTCCTGGGCTTTGCAGATGACTTGGATCTCGCCAGTCGCACAATTGACAATTTCACAAATCTGAAAATCCAAGCCGAGAGAATGGGTTTGATGATAAACGAATCTAAAACCAATACATGAAGACCGAGCCGGAACCGGTAGCCAATCAACAGGCAGACAAAATACGCATTGGAGAGTTCAATCTCGAGATAGTGGATAAGTTCATTTATCTTGGAGCGCTGATACGGTCAGTTGGTGACAACACACCTGAAATCCACAGACGTATTTTTTGGTCTAACTAAACATTTACCAATTACATGCCATATTTACAAAACGTTTATTCGTCCAGTATTAATCTACGGATGCGAATCTTGGACGATGAAGAAAAGTGATGAACAGTTACTCCTAACTTTCGAGTGCAAGGTACTTCGCCCTAAGGTGGCGAAGGCGATATAACTTTGAATTGGAACGTGATTAGGCGAGCCGGATATAGTGGCGGTGGTGAAATTCCAAAGGTTGAGCACGTATGGATAAAAACAGAGCCCCCTCAAAATTATTTCGTTACGAAGGGACAAGAGGAGTTGGAGATGGATCGATGTTGTCGAACAAGATCTTCGGATGCTCGGAATAAAAAATTGGCAATACGCGGCAAGGAACAGACGCAATTGGAGCAGAATCCTCGAGCAGGCCAGGGCCCACAAGTGGCTGCAGCGCCGAAAAAGTAAAGTAAGTATGCATCAGTAAGACGTTCTGCATCGATTACACACTCAATCGGAATCATTTGAAAAAATAACCTGAACCAATGCCTGAACCAAGCCAATGATTCCGCGAAGTATCATGTGCATCATGTGCACATCAAAGGTTGCGTATTTTTTCTGTGCACAGTACATGTACTTGTTGTGTATTGTTTGTGCATAACAAGAAATTATTTTTCGCTTACAATTTGTAAACATCGAAGAATAATCGGTATACGACAT
>CM055403.1:6633648-6653131 GCA_029228625.1 Pseudolycoriella hygida | reverse complement strand
CGCCGTTCATAAACTGCGTAACGCAACAGGGGCAGGGGGTGGTATGAGGCGAGCTATTCTAACAAAAGTATGTCAAATTTGACCCTTTAAGTGTGACAAGGGCCCCTTATGATTGATTGAGTGATGGTCCCACGCCTATTCCAAAAATGTGATCAGTTAAACATAATTTTACTATAATGTTTGAAGTCAAATAAATTTCAAAAAAACGGTCTGTCTAGGAACTGCTATGACGGTCCATCTTTTGTTGGAAAATGGCGCAGATAAGGATGCAAAAACGTCCGATGGAAAAACTCCTTTAGATTTTGCCGAAATGAACGGTAATGACTATTGAAAGCAAAAGATCAATTAATTTATTTTTTTACTTTGAAGGTAATCGTCAAATTACTAAAATACTAGAGCCTTGGTGGAAATTTTGGTGATTCCAGTAGAACTGTTTTTTTTGTCTCTCTATAACAACGAGAAAGTAAAGTACGTTGCATATCATACATGTATTTTTATTTCGTAGCAAAACCCCAAGTCATGTTAATTTTAAAATTCTACATCTCATAAGAAGAATAGATAGGGTTGTAGGCGAATCGTGCATTGGTTTCTGGTTATTCGTTATTCATTTTGAAAAATAGAGCAATTTTTTCCTTATATTGCCCACCAATTGATAGCAAAACTGTTGAAGCAAAGACACTGTTTCGGCCTTAGAACATCCACGGCTATAAAACATCCGTGTCCATCTTACCGTCTTCGCAACATCAAAATAGTAGTTTGTGACGTCTGATCGTATAATAACAATAATCCGCCGTAACAGCCCGTCCGCAATTTTTTGTGATCTTTTGTTCACATGGATTCTCTTAGAGATCCATTCGTTACCGAAGTTTTTCACTGTGTTAGTGGTAAATCGCACACAAACCTCGTTCCACCTATGATATACCAGGTAAGGTGCGGAAACGGCGGCTTAGAATGTCGGTTCGCCCCAATAATGTGTTTTACCGGCAGGCATTTTTTGGACCACATGCTTAACGTGAATTCCGAACTACGCCTAATGGTAGCTAGCATTTTACCATTAGGATTTCATTAGGAAATTCACAAATACCTAAATTATGGAGCATGGGTGTGCCTAGGAACGTTACTTTCATGCTATACATTGAAGAAAAATCCTATACAGAATTTGTCCCCGCCAGGATTGAACCCGGATATTCTTGGTGGAAAGCCAGTACGTTACTATTGAGCTAACTCGTTCCCGTAGGTACATCTTAACGACATAGAATTAAAGCTTTTGACTCCTCAAAACATAAACAGTAAAGAAAAGGTGAAGTGGACACAAAAAAAATCCGGACGGGGTGTCTCTACACGATATGATGTGTAATAAATCCTTCTTCTTGTTTGTGACTTCGTGGAGTAAACATCGTCGTTTTATTTTGCTGCTATCATGCCCGCAGCGGTAGCGGAGGGCGTGACGCAGTCCCCACACCCCAAAAAAAACGTCCACAAACCCAAAAAACTCCATACAAAAACCTTTGGGACAAGGAGCCATATATAGGCGAACTTTTGAGTTTTTTCCCCTCGCCCCCCTCCCCCTCCAAATTATTTTAAAAAAAACTGCGTTGCAGTAGCTTTCAAACAAGCGCTCGCTCATCAAAATCGGTTGAAAATTGGCTGAGATATCGAGGTTTGAAAATGACACTTTTCTATGGAGAAATAATTTTTCTATTGTTCTCATCATTATGGAAACTTTTTTTCTGATCTGTCGGTTCCTATCTATCTATCTTTTTTTTTCTATCTATCTATCTTTCTATTTATCTATCTTTCTATCTATCTATCTTTCTATCTATCTATCTTTTTTTTTTTTTTTTCTCAAGGGTGAGGAAACCTTCAAAAGGCACCTGGTCCTCCTGGACCCAGGTAGTGTTGGATTTTTACCAACTAAAACCTCCTTCCTTGATCGCCACGCTCTTGTCTCCCCGGAACCGCCTCACAGCATTACTTCGGGGAGGGGCTGTGCTTTCGCACCTACTTTCTCAGATCAACTGCCAGTCTTCGTTGATCGTCTCTCCATGCACTTTGTAGCTTCACCATTATCTTCGCAATTGCGTTGTCCGCTACTTTCCACACTTCTTCGTCGCGACACATTTCCGATATTATGTTGTCGGCGTTTACGTCTGGCCTGCTCGCGGCTATCAGCTCACATCGCTCCTGTTCAAAACGGGGACAGACAAACACAACGTGCTCTGCAGTTTCTTCCTCTTCAACGCATGTCACGCAGAAAGGTGATTCCGCGTGTCCAAACCTATGCAGGTACTTCCTGTAGCACCCATGACCCGACAGGAACTGCGTCAGGTGGAAGCTAACCTCTCCGTGTTCCCTATTTACCCATGTGGTTACGTCCGGGATAAGCCTATGAGTCCATCTTCCATTTTCCGCGGAGTCCCACTCTCGCTGCCATTGACTCAGTGATTCGACTCTTACTTGTGCCCTCACTGTTTTGGTGTTTTGGCCCCCCCTTTCCTTCAGTCTGTGGCATTCACTGTCTTCCATCAGCATTATGCATATAGGCATCGTTCCGGCTATCACACATACCGCTTCCGAGGAAATCGTTCTGTATGCGCTTGCTACCCTTATGCTTGACAACCTCTGGGTTTTTATCAACCTCCTACGGTTCCTCTTTGTGTCTAACGCCCTTATCCACGCTGGTGTCCCGTAGCGCAGTATCGATAGGGTAACACTTGCTAGGAGCCTCCTTTTACTGCTGCGCGGTCCAAACCCATTCGGCATTATCATGGCCAGTGCTGCATTGGCTTTCATTGCCTTTTCGCACGTATAATCTACGTGGGCATTAAAGTTTCCACGATCGTCTAACATGACTCCAAGGTGTTTTAGCTGGCGAGTGGATGTGATCTCGTTCCCCTCGATGTTCATTACAATCCGCTCAGTTTTCCGACAATTGCTCACGAGCATGATCTCGGTTTTCTGATGGGCCAGCTTCAGTTTAGCCATTGTCATCCAACTTTCTACAGTTTCCAACGCCTCTTTCGTGACGACTTCCACCTCCAACTTTGACGTTCCGATAACTATGAAAATTAGGTCGTCGGCAAAAGCAATCGTCGTAACCCATCTTGGCAGCTGCAGCCGCAGCGCTGCGTCGTACATCGTATTCCACAGCGTTGGTCCTAATATGGATCCTTGTGGAACACCAGCTGTGATGTCTACCATCTTTTTCCCTTCCCTGGTATCATACATTAGCACCCGTCGTTCGAAATAGCTTTTCATTACCCTGCAGAGGAAATCGGGGACTCTCATAGCATGCATTGCCTTAGCTATCTCCGTCCAGCTTGCGTTATTAAAGGCATTTTCAACGTCTATCTTCGTTATAACGCAGAAGCGGTTCCCTGTTCTTTTTTTCTTTCGCGCCTTGTCGGCAATCTCCATAACTCTTTCTATTGCTTCGATCGTCGATCTTCCTTTTCGAAATCCGAATTGGTCGTCGGACAGTCCGTGCTCACCCTCTGTGTTTTTGTGTAATCTGTTCCGGATCATGGCCTCCAGCAGTTTTCCCATACCATCCAGCAAACATATAGGTCTATATGATGGTTCACCTTGTGGTTTCCTTGGTTTTGGTAGTAGGACCAGCTTCTGTTTCTTCCATATATCAGGAAAATTTCCGTCGTCGAGGCACTTCTGCAATGTCAATCTGAGCATGTCCGGCTTTATGCATGCCGCCGTCTTCAAAGCTACATTGGGGATCCCATCTGGTCCTGGCGCCTTGTTATTTTTCAGCTTTTTGACAGCCGTCTGAATCTCTTCTATAGTGATCACCCGGTCCTGTCTGTCTTCAATTTCATCGTCGTAAGGAGTTTGCGGCCATGCGACCTGTTCATGTTGCGGGAATAGCCCTCTCACTATGGCTCCTAGCTTCTCAGGACAACTTTCTTTTGGCACTGATGAACCTCTAATTTTTGTCATCGCTATCCTGTACACGTTTCCCCATGGATTTGCGTCAGCTTCCTGGCACAGCTTCTTAAAGCAGTTTCTCTTGCTAGCTCGGATTACCCGCTTTAATGTTAGTTTTGCCGTACGATGTTCGTCTCGCCTCGCGGCTCTGGCACTCTCACTTTTGGCCCGCTGCATCCTCCTTCTTGTCCTGAAGCAGTCTGCGCGCAAGAGCCTAATTTCGTCGTTCCACCAAAATGCCGATTTTCGTTTATTCTTCGGTTCTATCCTTCTTGGCATCGCTACGTCGCATGCATGCACCAATACTTTCGTCAATTCTTCTGCCGATTTCTCAACGCCTTCGTCTTCTGATTGGAGGTATTCCTTGAAAGCTTCTTGATCGAAATTTCTCGTCTTCCATCTCCGCTCTCTTACTTGATTCATCTGCCTTGCCGCCACCGTACTCTTTTTCAAAGTGTACCTCAATGCCTGGTGGTCGCTGTATGTGTAGCTTTCATCCACTCGCCAATTCAGACTGGGTACTAGTGTTGGACTACAGAATGTCACGTCAATAATCGACTCTCGTCCATTCTTGCGGAAAGTAGTTGTGTTTCCCACGTTTACCAGAACCACATTCAGTCTAGCTAGCGCTTCTTGTAGAATGAAGCCTCTTTCGTTTGTAAATCTACTGCCCCACTCAACTGCCCATGAGTTAAAGTCGCCTCCAATGTTGACTGGGCTTAATCCCGTTAGCTCTCCTGTGAGTAAGTCTAACATTCGTTCAAACTGTTCAATCGTCCATCTTGGTGGTGCATAACAGCTGACAATATACACTCCGTCAATTTTCGCAATCACGAATCCTTCGTGGGTGCCTGATACAACTTCTTGTATGGGATACTTTCCCGTCGTCAATATTGCGGCCATCCCGGCTCTGTCAACAGCCCAGTTACCGTTGTTTTTATTAATTCGGTACGGTTCTGCAATAATTGCTACGTCACATTTTTGCTCCGCTGTGGCTTGCCAAAGAAGTTGTTGTGCCATGTCACAATGATTAAGGTTTATTTGGATCACTTCCATTCTTGTCCCGTCTTTGATTTAAGCGCCTGTTTATAGACTGGGCATCTCGCTCCACCCGTCACGTGGTCATTTTCTGACGTGCACAGCAGGCATTTTGGTGGTTTCGTGCAATCTCTTGCTAGGTGGTTTTCTTCCCCACATCTCCTGCACAACTTGGATCTATCTTCGTTCTTGCAGTTCCTTGCTTGGTGTCCAAAGTCCATGCACTTAAAACACCTTTCCAACTGCTGGGCTTCCCTCAACGGGCATACGGACCAGCCCACCTTTATCTTGCCGATTTTCAGAATCTTAATCGCTGCGTCCACTGAAAGTTTTATTTCCGCCGTTTGGAGTTCGTCTCTCGTTTTTCTCATACGTATCGTCATGGAATCTATCTCGTCATTTATATTACCTTGCTCTTTCAGGGCTTTTCGAAGGTCTTCGCTTGTCGTGATTTCGTCCATATACCTACATTCAATCGTGGTCATGTGGGACAACGCTCTCACTTTTGCTGCTTCGCCCAGTGACTTCTTGACTAGTTCTTTATAATCTGCACTTTTAATTTCTGGGCCCTTCTTGAGTTCAAACAGCATTTCGCCTTTTTGCGTTCGTCTTATTCTCGAGACATTTTCACCCAGGTCCTTGAGGTCTGGGTCTTCTTTAATTTTTTTGAGGATATCGGCGTACGTCATTCCTGTTTCTGCCGCCACTATTAGAGCATCAGCTTTAGGTCTCAGACTTCTAAGCTTTTGCTTCTCGCTCTTCCCTTTCTTCTTTTTTCTCACCTCTCTCCACTCGCTTATACTGGGCTTCGGTGTTTGTGCATCCAGTCTGTTTGTGGTCCTTTCATTGTTTCTCCTGTCCCTTTTACTCCTTTTTGCCGCGCTTCTTGGAGTGGGCGTAATATCCGGTGTTTGTCTTCTTTTTGTCGAGAGCGGGGTGGCTAGCACCTCGATACCTTCGCCAACTTCAGTAACTTCGCCGACTTCAATGCCTGCTCTCGCCTTCTTGTAATTTGCTTCGAATCTCCGCATCCTCCACGGCTTATCTTCCTGTTCCACTTCGTTTAGGCAGGCTCGAATGCTGATCACCTTCGTCTTAATGTCTTTGTGCACGTTATTTTTATTTTGTATAAATTCGTGTAACTCTTTCACCATCTTTTTAACTAGCTCCAATTTTGTCTGCTTTGGTTCATCGTTGTCGTCGTTGTGGAGAACGTCTGTGTGGATAACCTCTATACTTCTCGCTTCCCTTCCCGGGGGCGACCTCGCCACTTTCGATCGTCTTGCGAACACGTCAAATAGCTGAACCTTCGATTGATCCATCCGCTGATCCTCCGATTTCCTCTGCTGATTTCCCTGTTGATTTTCTTGTTGATTTTCTTTTAACTCCTTCCCTTCCTTTCCTAATTCCATGCTGTTGGGTCCCCCCTCCAAGCCGCTATCTCCAACTCGATTGTGTAGTTACCTTCGTGATCTCATGGTTATCTATGCAAGCAGTGAGGCCATGCTAGGGTTGACACGGTCCTTCATGGGGCACCGCGTTCAGAGCCAGATCGGTATTAGTCAGGAATGTTCATCTGAGCCTACACCTCCTTTTCACAGGACGAGCTTTCGAACGTACTTGGAGGCCTGCCAAGGTTTTACCGGGACGGGGGCAACCATGATATTAGCCCACTAGCCGTTTCGTGAAGATGTCACCTTTCCTTATTAAGGTAGTGGAATACCACAGTTGTCAGCCCTTGTCTAAAATTTCATCCGCTGGTCGATATTCTTTGTCCGTGTTCAATGCTTTGCCAGTATGCCGTAATTAAGACCGCACTGGCGTTGGTCTTAATGTGCCCGTGGCACTGGTGAATGATGGTAGTCCATCTGACTAGGACTTTGCATGCTGCCGTTGTCTCTTACCGTCGAGATCCTTCGCCACCATGCTAAGCCGCCATCCCATCTTGATAGCGCCTAGCTGTCTTCAGCCCTCTCTCAACGTAGCGTCTAGGTACTACCCGAAGACAGCCCCCCTCATCCTTCAGCTAAGTGACCCACACTACTACACCAGGGTTGGTTACCTGATCGTTCGTGGGGTTGCTCACTATAACAGATGTCACCACGGGTAGGATAGGATGTAGGAGTAGGTGGACAGAGGCTAAGGTACATAAGGAGTACTATATTGCGCTTAACACACCATTTGACAACCCTCTATCTATCTATCTATCTATCTATCTATCTATCTATCTATCTATCTATCTATCTACCTATCTATCTATCTATCTATCTATCTATCTATCTATCTATCTATCTTTTTTTTTTTTTTTTTATAAGGGTGAGGAAATCTTCATAGACACCCGGTCTTTCTGAACCAAGGTAGTGTTGGATTCCATTAACTTTAATGACCTACCAACTAAAACCTCCTTCCTTAGTCTTCGTGCTCTCTTCTCCACGGAACCGCCTCACAGCATTACTTCGGGGAGGAGCTGTGCTTTCGCACCTACTCTCTTAGATCAACTGCCAGTCTTCTTTGATCGTCTCTCCATGCAATTTGCAGCTTCGTCATTATTTTCGCAACTACATTATTCGCCACTATCCACACCTCCTCATCGCGGCACATCTCCGATATTATGTTTTCGGCACTTACATCTGGCCTACTCACAGTCAACAGCTCTCCTCGTTCTTGTTCGAAGCGGGGGCAGATGAATAACACGTGCTCCGCAGTCTCTTCCTGCCTATCGCATGTCGTGCAGAAAGGTGACTCCGTGAATCCAAACCTGTGCAGGTACTTCCTGAAGCATCCGTGACCAGACAGAAACTGTGTCAGGTGGAAATTAACCTCTCCATGTTTTCTCTGAACCCATGTCGTTATTTTTGGTATGAGTCTATGGGTCCACCTTCTCTTGCTGCCACTGTCTCAGTGATTCGGCTCTTAATTTCGTCCTAACTGTTTTGGTAGTTTGACCCTCCATTCCCTTCTTTCTATGACATTCACTATCTTCTGTCAGCGTTATGCATATGGGCATCGTCCCGGCTATAACACATACCGCTTCTAAGGATATTGTTCGATATGCGCTTGCTACTTTTATGCTTGCCAGCCTCTGGGCTCTATTAAGCCTTCTCCGATTCCTCTTCGTATCTAGCGCCTGTATCCACGCTGGTGCCCCGTAGCGCAATATCGATAGGGTGACACTTGCAAGGAGCCTCCTTTTGCTGCTGCGCGGTCCAAAGCCGTTTGGCATCTATCTATCTATCTATCTATCTATCTATCTATCTATCTATCTATTAATAATTTTCGATCTCGAGAACTAGACAGCCGATCTTTCTGAAATTTTCAGGGAACGTCAGTCTCGGCCCCAAATGAAAAATTTCATATGCCGCTTTTCCGGGAAAATTCTGGAAAAGCCGTGGCATGTGGAAAAGTGGTCAATTTTGAGGGTTTTTTAGGTAATGCTCGGAGTTTTCAAATTTTAGCTCCGGAGTAACAATAGCTAGAGAGTTGGTTTCTTCGGGAAAGTTATAGAGTTTGGTCAGGAGAACTTTTTGGGATCTTAAGAAAATGGCTGCCAGCAGTCAAACCGGCGCCATCTTGAATTTTCCCAAGCAATAAATTAGGTTTTTTTTGGTTTTCGAATTTTAGCTCCGGAATGATAACACTTAGAGAGTTGGTTTATTCTAGAAAGTTATAGAGTTTCATCAGTAGAATTTTTTGTTGTCATAAGAAAATGGCTACCAGCTGTCATAGCGGCGCCATCTTGGATTTTCGTTTATGCTTTTTCGGTTTTCGAATTTTATCTCCGGAATGACACTACCTAGAGAGATGGTTTCTTCTAGAAAGTTATAGAGTTTCATCAGGAGAATTTTTTGGGATCATAAGAAAATGGCTGCCAGCTGTCATATCGGCGCCATCTTGGATTTTCGTTTATGCTTTTTCGGTTTTCGAATTTTAGCTCCGGAATGACACTACCTAGAGAGATGGTTTCTTCTAGAAAGTTATAGAGTTTCATCAGGAGAATTTTTTGGGGTCATAAGAAAATGACTGCCAGCTGTCATAGCGGCGCCACCTTGGATTTTTGTTTATACTTTTTCGGTTTTCGAATTTTAGCTCTGGAATGACACTACTTAGAGAGATGGTTTCTTCTGGAAAGTTATAGAGTTTCATCAGGAGAATTTTTTGGGATCATAAGAAAATGGCTTCCAGCTGTCATAGCGGCGCCATCTTGGATTTTCGTTTATGCTTTTTCGGTTTTCGAATTTTAGTTCCGCAATGACACTACTTAGAGAGATGGTTTCTTCTAGAAAGTTATAGAGTTTCACCAGGAGAATTTTTTGGGATCGTAAGAAAATGGCTACCAGCTGTCATGGCGGCGCCATCTTGGATTTTCGTTTATGCTTTTTCGGTTTTCGAATTTTAGCTCCGGAATGACACTACCTAGAGAGATGGTTTCTTCTAGAAAGTTATAGAGTTTCATCAGGAGAATTTTTTGGGATCATAAGAAAATGGCTGCCAACTGTCAAAGTGACGCCATCTTGGATTTTCGGTTATGCTTTTTCGGTTTTTGAATTTTAGCTCCGTAATGACACTACTTAGAGAGACGGTTTCCTCTAGAAAGTTATAGAGTTTCATCAGGAGAATTTTTTGGTTCTAGAAAATGGCTGCCAACTGTCAAAGTGACGCCATCTTGGATTTTTGATTATACTTTTTCAGTTTTCGAATTTTAGCTCCGAAATGACATTACTTATAGAGATGGTTTCTTCTAAAAAGTTATAGAGTTTCATCAAGAGAATTTTTTGGGATCATAAGAAAATGGCTGCCAACTGTCAAAGTGACGCCATCTTGGATTTTTTGCTATTTTTCGCTGTATAAGAATACCTAGACAGTTTTTTTCTTCTGGAAAGTTATATGAATCAGTGGGAAGAATTGGTGATACGAAGTGTTCCGAAAGTAGCCGAAGGTGACACGAAGTGTTTCGAAAGAAGACGAAGGTGACACAAAGTATTCCAAAGGTAGCCGAAGGTGATACGAAGTGCTCCGATGGTAGCCGAAGGTGTTGGAGAACAATTTTCTTCGGTGAAAAATTTTTTTTTTTGTATAAAATTTTTTTTGGAGAAAAATTTTTTTCGTAGAAAAATTTTTTTTGAGCAAAAATTTTTTCGCAAAAAATTTTTTTGAAGGAAATTTTTTCGAAGACAATTTTTTTCGGAGAAAATTTTTTTAGAAGACAATTTTTTTTCGGAGAAATTTTTTTTCTAAGAAAATTTTTTTCAAAAAATAGAAATTTTTTCAACAACTGAAAACTTCCAAAACGACTGATACAGGTGCATGACAGTGTTTGTTTTAATCTTTGCAACTAATATTCAACGTGAAGTTAGCTGCAGTTGCAAAAAAATCAGCTGATTTTTGAACTTTTCAATGAAGTCAGCTGTTTTTGGTAAATTTATGAATGAAATCAGCTGATTTTGTTGCAATGAAGTTAGTTTCGGCTGCAACTGCAGCTAACTTCATGCCGAATATTATTTGCAAAGATCGAAACAAAAGACTGTCGCGCCCCTGGACTGATATCACAACAAAAACCTCTTAAAAGGTAAAGTGTGACGCAGTACGAAAGTCCGCTTCCAAAATTAATGATATCGCTTGAGGTGACACTATTGCTGATAATACGCAGAAGTTTGTTTGAATGGAATCTTGTGTTCAAAGTTTTAATTTCCTGAAAAAATTACAGCGCTTTTTTTAAAACAAAATTACGTAGTGTTAAAAAAATTGCGTCACAAATGCCGGACCCAACGACGAAATAATTTTTCTGTACCGTCAGTTTTTGCGCTGCAAAAATTTGATTTTTGTTTGTTATTGCGTAGATTGTTTTTTGTTGAAAATTATTCCGCTGGTGGGTCCGCATTTGTGACGCAATTTTTTTAACACAACGTAATTTTGTTTTAGAAAGAGCGCTGGAAGACCCGGGAAAATGCAATAAAAGCACATTTTAAAATGTAGTAAACAAAGGTTCCTCATGTTTTATAATCAATTGAGTTAAGTTAATAATTGCGTGAAAACATAGTTTGTGTTTGACTAAATCATGTCGATAAGTCTCTGACAAAATTCTGAATTTTTTTTTTATTAATTGTCTCATGGCGACTCATTATGCGCTTGTGTCTTCTTCCATTGGAAGCATTGGGCAGCAAAAAGTTTTTTGAGTTGTTGTAGCCATCGTCTGCCATCGATCTCTCGCCCTGATCCAAAAAACCAACAAAAACTTCACTGGCAAGCTTTAAATCCGGGTATGCTCCACACGGGTAGCCCCCATGAGTCCAAACGATGTCACCTGTTCGCAAACATAATGCGATCTCATATCGCAATCCAGCATGTTTAAATTTGTGGGAATACCATTTTCGATCGAATGGCTTCGGCTCATTTATTTTAAAATCAACGCCGTCAATGGAAGTGAATGTGGTTTGGCCTGGTGCTCGTTGCAACTTACGATGTTCCCATTCGATCTAGATAAAAATTACCGCATATTTATGCAGAACGTGGAGAATAGACAGAGGAAATGAAAATCTCTCCACTTTTATAAATGCCAATTTTTCGATAACAACCGAAACTCGTTTTCGGAATGTTTTTTCATCGCAACGAGCAACCGAACAGTTAACCGAGTCTGTATTGTAACATTTTAGAAAGGATAAGGTCCATAACAAATGCATTTCGTTATAATCTTTGGGCAATTCATTCTTCAAATGAGTCCATGCCATAGCACAGATCGAAGGTGACACTCCAAAAAATGCCTTGAATCGGCTTATTCCAACATAGGTTGACGCCCCAGAATGTGTAGTTAATGACTTTCCGTAATTGTAAAATAAAGCAGTCAACGAATTGGCCATTTTAAGCACTTAAATCGAATAAAAATGAAATTAATAAAAACTGGAATTATTTATACAATTTACAATATGAGACGTACATTTTAATAAACAACGTTCAAATGAAAGAATTAAATTCTGCGGCCGCAAAAAAGATTAATCCAGAACTTTTAGCAAATAACGCTTACAGATTTCAACTGGTCGAAAAAATATTTTCCGGAACAATATCAGCATGAAAAAAGCAAATGTCAATACACAATAGCATCCTTATGTGAAAAATGCGTTTATTATATTTGTGTTCAATACATAAACAAATTTTCGTAATCTTTTCCCAAAGTACGAAATTGTGAAAAAAGAACAAAAGGGCGATCTTTTCCCAATTTTGTGATTTTTTCACAAACATGATTTTTTAATATTCAATTTTGAAACTGTCAGGTTTTTATAAATAATTTGCAATTAGTGTACTTCCAAAAAGAAAAAATTGAATTTTTCATTGCATTACTGAACCTCCAAATATTTGTTGCTAAACACTCAAGTACACACGACTGAACTTTGTGAATTTTGCAAAAAATGGAGGGTTCACTAAGGTTCATTTAAAAAATTTGTTTACTTAATTTTTTTTTTAAAATTCCGAAAAAGCGTACCTTGGTGAACCTCTAATCAATAATTAAATTGCTATATCGATATTCTTCCTAAAAAATCGTTTTTGGCTAGGTTCGTGGAAAATAACTTTGTGACCATATTACGTCGGGAAAATTTCACCCATCACAAAATATGTGAAAAGGTAACAAATTTGTACCTTATGGTTGTGTGTGTGTTTTGAACGTGTTCAGGAAAGAAATTGTCGCACATACTAGATTTCTAGTTTAATTCTCTTTCTCGACGATGCGATGTTTGTATTGCGCCAAGTTTTTTTTTCAAGTTGGCATTTATATTCACGAGCATTCCCCTGATTCTATTCCCCTTTATGTTATTTATATCTGAACGTAGGCAGCCTATGACTTAAAATTCACTTTGCGTCACAGTTTTCGTAATATTGCAGTTATAAATCTTTTCAATTTGTGATAAAGAATAAAAAATAAAAAATGAACAAAATGTGGAAAAATTGTGGAGAGGAGCAGAAACACCTGGAAAAATTGTTTCGGGAAAAACAGGTGAACGGCACAATGAAACCGAGTGAAGTACAAAAGAGTCACTTCATATTTCATGGCTTCACACCAACCGTATTTCGAAAACATTGGAATTTGACAAAACTTATGTTCGCAACGAATAGTGACTTCTTTGAATCATTTTAAATTAGCTCAAACAATTAGCTCATGAATTGCAGTTCCTGGTTCCACTAATAATAGTACAGGCGAAGAAATCGTTGAAGTTGATGGCACAGGCGCATCATCTTCGAAAATTGCTAAATTATCAGAGAGTGATGAGCCACCACCAATCGGCTTTTCGTTCACACGTGCACCGATAATTGCAACCGTATACAAAGATCCTGATTCGAAACGAGACGTCTGTTTTGTGGTCATTTCGCTTATAAGCCGAATTAAGCGAATTGATTTCGATGTGGTCACCAAAGATATCGGTCACGTTTTACAAGTGACGTACTCGTGGCCTACATACTCGTATAACTGCGAAGAAATGTTTACAAAAGATGGGGAATACCGCCCTTTCGTTAATCGCCTACATGCCAAGTGGTCCGCTGTCGAAAAGGCACTTGAGAGTGTTCGTGATAACATCGAGGACGCTCCGCAATGCATAATTGAAGTGAATTTGCCAGCAAACATTGACTTGGACCCTGGTACCTGGAAAAATTATTTCAACAAAAAAGATGACGGAACTTTGTTGGTTTTCTTCGAATTTTTGTGCGCTCGAAGCGACTATATTATCAAGAAAAGAGAGAAAACTATCTTGTTTGAATAGCGCGTCGCTAAAACTAAACTTTTTGAACGATCATTCATCAAATGTATAAGAATTTATAATGAAACGAAAAATAAAGTTTTACAGATTTCTCAAATTTTTGCTTTTATCGCACTTTCCCGGGTCTTCCTGTAATTTTTTCAGGAAATTAAAACTTTGAACACAAGATTCCATTCAAACAAACTTCTGCGTATTATCAGCAATAGTGTCACCTCAAGCGATATCATTAATTTTGGAAGCGGACTTTCGTACTGCGTCACACTTTACCTTTTAAGAGATTTTTGTTGTTTCGCCTTTACGTAAGGATATATTCTTCGCATGCCGTAAGTCAGTTCTGTTATGGAATACCTTAAGTGATCTTTTGTCTATTTCTAATTCTATATTTACTATCCAACTTGAACAAATATTTTTTCGTAACAATTTAGTTTGTATCTATCTCATTACTTTCCGAACACCCATTAAATTATGTCAATTTTACCAGGCGCACGAGACCTTTTTTCGCTTTTCAATGAAGCAAATGTCTCCACATATGCTATACCATTTCGAAAACACTTTACTATAATTCACAAATCAAAAAAGTTTCGCATGAAAATACAATAAAAATATTTATTTGCTGCATATTAAATAAGTCAATACACTATTTTAAAAGCCAATTTTCTGTTGGTCTCCATTAGGAAAACATAAAAATAATATGGAAGAAATAGTCATGGATGAAATGGGAATCGAAGCGAAATGTAGAGAAAAACTTTACGGTCCCATATGGTAGGTATGGCTAAAACGCTTTATATACAAGGTTTTACTGTCGTTAAAAAAATAGAAAAAGTTTTTATCTTTATCACTGTCGAATAGATCATAATAAAGACAAAATGTAACTTTCTGGCAGCTGTTCTCAATTGCAGTAATTTAAATATTTATCGTCCGACTGGATATTAAGTTCACTTTGAGTGAGGTCGTGCCTTTTGCTATTTTATTATTATCGAAAAAAAGCTAGCGTAAATAGCTTTCAAGTAATGATTTAATATTAAAATCTATCGACCGCAACTGGATGAATTTGTTCCGAAGTTAAGTCAAAATTTAGTTTTCTTGAATATGTCTGGTGTGTAGTGACTGTGAAATTCAAGTGAAGAATAAGCCTTCAAAAAATTTAGCAATACTAATTTAACTTTTCCAATTTTGTCTGGTGTTACGATTAAGATATTAACGGAATTATGCATTGATTGATACATTGTTTGGGAAGAATCATTTACCGTTAATCCACAGTAAAGACAAAATACCTTTGTTTATACATGCATGCGGAGGAGATTGACAAGTTCTAAAATTAATTTCTAACTGTATCAGTCACGTTCAATGTTCTACATAAAACATTTCCGATTGACTTATCTGCACTTTAAGACTTTAGAGAGCTTCTCGTCTATACACATAAAACAAACTAAGTTATTTCATTATTCACCTGTTCACATCCAATCAATGGGAGGCACACAGTCTTCTGTTTGTTGTGTTCCTCTGTGGCTTCGTTATTATTTAATATAACATATGAAGGGCCCCGTACGTATCAGAATAGATGTGGCAAACAGAGTTGATGTTACGAAAGGTTCGAACGTATTTAAGTAAATATTGCCTTAACTCTTAAGTGTTTGAAATTACGTTCACATTAAGCTGTATTGGAAATTGCCGATAGGGAAATATTGAAAACCCCGTCCGAAGAAACGGTGCAAAAGAACTCTCCCGAAAGCACAAAATTGATCTCCAAATAGACAAAAATGTTCGCCTCAATTTTCTCGACAACATAGCAAAAAACAATTTTTTTGTTAAGGGCCGACTTTTGGACCGACCTAGGGCCATAAAGAAAGGCCTCTGACACATACTTCCATAGACAAAAATGTTTCCCTCAATCTGCTCTGCAATATAACAAAAAATGCTTTTTTGGTTAAGGCCGACCTTAGGACCGACCAGAGGCCCACTTGAGCCCCAAGCACAGGTCCAAATTTGTTTATGAATATAATTTGGTACACGGTTACCTTTCAAATAGAAAAAGAATCAACAAATTCGGCTACGACTTGCCCGATTTATGTAAACAAAAACACGTTGGGCCTAATTCAGGGTCCTGGCTGAGTCCAAAGGCATCTTATCAAAAATTTTCTTCCATAAAATGTGAGACATTCCTATATCTTTCGATATATTTTTTTTTTTTGGACATCGGAAGAGATTTATACTCGAGTTATGTAAAAAAAATGTAGGGCCCTAGCAGAGACTCGTTTTTAGTGCCCTAGCTAAGTCCAAGTGCTCAAAATCAAAAAAATGTTCTTCCACAAATCGTCGGCCATGCCCAGATCTTTCAACCAAAAAATAAGTTTATGACAATGGGAATAGATTTACTCGAGTTATGTACAAAACGTATGGCCCTAGCATAGAATTGTTTTTTTTTGCCCTAGCTAAAACTTTCTTTCACAAATTGTCGGCCAGATCTTTCAAACAAAAAAAAATTATGAAAATCGGCTCTTGGGCCGACAGTGCCCAGATTCATTCATATAAAAGATTTTTTGATTACCTTTTAGGGAAATTTTTTTTTTGAAAATCGGTTGAGTTTTACTCGAGTTATCGTGTTGACGGACGGTCGGACTTTTTTGTTCGTGAAAGTATGGATCAAAGGACTCAATCCCAAATCTGGGCACTGTCGGCCCAAGGGCCGCCGAGCTAGAGCCGTTTAATTGGTTTTTAGTCTTTTGTACATAATTCGAGCAAATCCTTTCTGATTTTCTTTTCTGAATTTCTTTTTGTTTAAAAGATCTGGGCATGACCGACAATTTGTGGAAGAAACTTAATTGGATTTAAGTCCTTGGAGTTAGCTAGGGCACTATAAACGAGTCTCTGTTAGGGCTTTACGTGTTTTTCGTACATAACTCGAATAAATCTTTTCCGATTTTCAAAAATTTTTTTGTTTGAAAGGTCTAGGCATGACCGACAATCTATAAAAGAAACTTTTGCCTGTGCTTAGGGCTCAAGTGGGCCTCATGTCGGTCGATCAAAGGCAGAACCGATAGCGCAGACGATTCAATCAAGAGTTTAGCCAGCTTTGTGGAGAGCCGGACACAGTTAGAAAGACTAAAATAAACCGTCTACGTTGGTTCGGTCATGTACAACGAATGGAAAATCATCATATTCCGAAAAAATCCATAAAACCAGACCGGAGGGCAAGAGAGGTGCAGGGCGTTCAAATTTCCAGATGGTATGATGCAGCTCTTGCCGACTTAAAAACTCCGAGAGTATGCACCTGGGAGACGTTAGCTGCGGATAGGCCCTCCTCATGGAATTTTCCTATCAAGTGTAGCGCATTAATCACGGTGTGTCTGAAGGCAGAAAAAGTTTTTTGGAAGTGTACCCAAAATTTTATTTCTGTTTTCGATAAAGGGGCTCCCAGGGATGCCAAAACAACGTTTGGTTTGCTTGGATCAGATCCTACCCCATAGTCGATTGTTAAAAAAACGATTTTTTTCATACATTTTCATAGTTTCATAGAAAATAAAAAACCGTCTCAACAACCGTTTTTTTAACAATCGACTATGGGGTAGGATCTGATCCAAGCAAACCAAACGTTGTTCTGGCATCCCTTTCAGAGATCGGAAATCAAAATCAAATCTTTTTTTCATACTCAAATCATTGTTGAGCATCACGAAAAATGAGTGATTTTGAGCATCAAACCGTCGAAATCATGATTTTCGTAAATCAAATCACAAAAATCCGGTCTCTGGCCCCTTCATCGAAAACAGAAATAAAATTTTGGGTGCACTTCCAAAAAACTTTTTCTCCTTTCAGGCACACCGTGTAATAACGTCCTAATAAAAAATAAAAATAAAATAAAATAAAAGTTCACTCAAGCTTCAAAAGTTGGGTAGTTGTGGTGTGTTTGGTGCCCAACTGAATGAATCGTATGACGTAACCCATATACGATGAATCTGTGTACGAGTTATCTAAGCCTTCATTTAGGAGAGATAATAATCATGCGCCTAACAATTCTTGGAGTAATTGAATAAGACGCTACATTCGCATTACTCTGAGACGTGGTTCGGAAGTCACGTTGGTCCAGACAACACTTGTTATTGGCTATAGAAAGCTGTTTGTGCAGTCTCTAAAATGCAAATACAAAGTGAATTCAGCCTTTTTGAGCTCTCCTTTTACCCGAATTTGAATTGCAAAAAGCTGCACAAGCACATAGTAGCAATATACACACTTTTATTATTTACAATCAAAATTAACTATATAAATTAAAACGAAATCACTCGCAGTATCCAACCTATTTGAATCGAAATAAATAACCCAATTTTTCAGAATTGAATCAGAATAGAACAGATGGTAACTTTTTTGGGAATTATCATCAGTCAAAAACTGATATCCCGTCTGTGAAGTGATTATTTTGTGACAAAAAAAAAGATGAGTGGATGAATAATAAGTTTGCCATAAAAAACCTATACAAAAAAGGTGTCCTAATTTTCACCTGTTCCAACATGACATCGTGATCGAATGAATTGAATGCGTTGGCAAAGTCGATCAAGAGCAGAAGCTTTTCATTGGCGGCATTCATTTCTACCTGAGTGGACTATCGCTTCATACTCAGCCTTAGTTGCACAACCCAGTTGACGTGGCTGAAATTTATAGCCGAGAATACCATAAACAGAGCTGCAAGCAAGCTTAGACGTTACTCTTCTAAAGAAGTTCCCAACTGCGATCGAACACTTTCCTCTTCAGACTGTTGTTCATGTTGCTCTTGAAAATGTAACGCAATTTGCCGAACGCCGCCCAACCAAGACCGATCCTTCTTTTTATTTCAGCCGTTTGATTGTCGAGACCGAGTTTCATGGCATGGCCGAGATACTTGTATGAATCCACGGTTTCAATTTCCTCGTTTCCGATTTTGATTGGTGTAGCGCCAACGATGTTTGTCATAACTTTCGTTTTCGACATGTTTATCTTCAAACCAATTTTTTTGGGCTTCCTCGTTGAGCTGCAACAGCATCGCTTCAATCTGTTCCAGAGTCGTAGATGTCAGGGCAATGTCGTCGGCGAATCGAAGGTTGTTCAGAAACTTCCCATTTATGTTGATTCCCAATTCCCTCCAATCAAGCTTTTTGAAGACCGTTTCCAGAGCTGACGTGAACAATTTTGGTGAAATGGTATCTCCTTGACGGACTCCTCTTCCAATTCGAAATTTATCGGTGGTTTTATGCAGTTTGACGCATGACGTTGCGTGCTCGTAGATATATTTTATCATCCTAGTATATCTCGAATCAATCCGACAATCGTCCAAGGAGTCTAAAATCGACCACAATTCGACCGAATCGAACGCTTTTTCGAAGTCTATGAAACATGTAAATTTAGCTAAATTGTTGTGTGTTTCAACGGACTAATTCTAGTGACTTTTTCGTATAAACATACGTTTTCAAAAAAGTGAGTCTACAATTCTCTTCCAAAATACGTTACCTGAAAGCACCAATTATATTCTTTCAAAGCTTACGGATTAACGAGATTGATTTTTGTTTTTATTTTTTGAAGCGTTTCATTTAAGAAATATTTAGCCGCGCAGCGAAATTTTTTTTTATTTAATTATTCTAATATTTAATTCTATTTAATTATTGTCTAGCTCTTGTATTTCAATCTGAATATATGTGAAAAGTTAGCTGACTAAGAAAATCTCTTGAGAAGGTTGCAATATTTCTAAAGGGGGCGCAAACTTTTCTAGAGGGGGCGAAGCCCCCTCTTCGCCCCCC
>CM055403.1:6612527-6623515 GCA_029228625.1 Pseudolycoriella hygida | reverse complement strand
AACTAAGTAACTAACTAACGTAGGATATTTTCATTAACTTTGGTTTCTATGAAAGTGCACATTTTGTATGGAAAATGACGATTTTCTAAAGGTCATATCTCCGGATCCACTGGACCGATTTTTTTTGAGTAAAAAGTCGATTTTAATCAGAATTTTACGTAGAATCCGAAAAACTAGGGCTCAGAAAGATACGACGCAAGGCAAAAAAGTCAAAATCTAGCTGTATATATGGTTCCGAAGTCTACGAAAAAAAATTCGTGGGGACTTGCGTCACGGGCGCATTGCTACCACGCTCCCATGATAAAATCACCAAAATGAACACTTGAATGATGCGCAGCTGATGATATTTCATTTAGAACTTTTTTGGTCGTAACTTAAAATCGACAAATATCAGTAAGAAGTCGTATAACACTTGAAATCAAACATAAAGTCGAGAAAGATCAAAACGTGTCATTAAACGAAAACTCCCGACGATTTAAAACTCAAAATTCAAAATGAAAGGCTTCAAAAAACTTCTGTTGTTCTTTCGTCTAAGCTTAAGCTTCTTTTTGTCTTTCGTCTAAGCTTTTCCTGAAGAAGATTGATTTTTAAGTGGAAAGAATTTGATAAATGGATTTGCTTATAGCTCGAGACTTTGTCTAAAGTCAACCGTCCAAAACAGGCCAATGAATAACTGTTTCTGTGACTGAACAGACATACCGAGAGTTAATGCGTCGTGAGTTCAATTTTACTTTATTTATTTAATTTTTGTTAATTTGAAATGTTCTTTAGAGACATATCTAATTTACACATAATTTCACATAAACTAAAGAAAGAATGGTAACATTTGCATTCTTTAGAGCGTCGCGGTTGCCGACGAAGTCAATTGAACTTGTTTAAACTTTAAACTTGATTCAACAAAGCACCGAATATATCTGTCGAGACTTGTATGCTCTTATGCTGGTAATACGACACAAATGTGTATAGTTTTTGGTTTCTCCCTGCCTTTTTATTGTCGTTTTAAAAGATTTATGAAAAGCTATCGGAGATCTTTTCGCCATAAGAAGTTGGTTAGCAGTGTCCTAAGCCAATGTTTGCTTTAAAATTCAGCTTTCTATTCAAATATTTAAGTATAGAGATTTTAGAGATTCTCAAATTATTTTATTTATGTTTTATTGGTAAGATAATAGCTGGCTCATTCAAACCAATTATAACAATATATTCGGATATACACCACATACTGCCCGAGGTCGATTAAATAACCAACAAAACAACAAGTGCAATTTCTGTTATAATTGAAGAACTTGTAGTTTTTTATTACATTTTGTATTATGATGTGGTCTTATCGTAGCATACTTTAGAGAATTATTTTAATTAGTTTTAATATCATGTCCAATTTAACACAATTTCCTCAAATTTACTTTGTGTTCGATTAAAAAAATTGTTTTACCGCAATACTTTTTCTCTCAAAAAATCCTTAGTATCAAAGTGACATGATGTTTTATAGCACAGCTGTTTTCAACCTGGCACTATAATGCGGCTGCACTATAGACTCCTAGTTGTAGAACTAATGGAATACTGATGCTGCAGTGCGTCTTACGCTACCATTCGCTTATTATTGGCTATTCAAGTAGTCTAACAGTAAGACGCCTACGCTTTCAACACTCTTGAATAACTAAAGTAAGTTGTATTTACTTTGACTATCGAAGGCTGAATGACTTTGACTGGAGTTCCACCTCGCGCGTGATGCGTTTGATTACGTGTCATTCATAATCGTGCCAATTTCTTCGATTTCGAGTTTATTGTTGTCTGTGCTGATGATGTATTACTTTTCAGTAAACGTTACCAGGAGGGTCGAGGTGGTCCGAAAGTGAGTCTTGCCCCGGTTGTAACATTGTTGTTTGGTTGAATTTACCCAGTGCAGGAAAATTCGCTGAGGATTTCCTTGAGGCAGGATGAAATTTTATTTTGTCATTAGAAGATCTCAATCTTGCTCCCATTTCATTGAAATCTCTTCCCTTCCCTAAGGAAGTGTGTGAGCTGTGCTGTCGAAGTGAGTGCACGTGTTTTTTGTTACGTTCGCCATTTTTTTTGTATATTTCTGCAAATTATTTTTTTGTAAAGATACATGAACGGAAACGTTGACGGGTTGTTCATTTATCATACATACCAGAAACTTGTCGGTTTTCACTTTTCCGTCCTGTACACTAGGGTGGTCCAAAAATGTATGGAAAAATTAAAGTGTCGAAATGTTTGGGGCCCTAGCGTTAAAACGAATCTAAATGGGTCCTTGATAGAAATGAACGCAACTCAATCAAAATAGTAAAAAATCCCAAAAACAGTGAAAAACGTAGGCTTTTGTGAAGTTTCCTGTGCCTTAAAATTTGACCCATATTGCACGATAATTGTTTGTATGAAAGACAATGTTATTCAGCGTTAATGTTGTTAAATTGGTTATTATAATTTTTTTCGCAATGTTTTTTCTTATAAAAAAACTGCAGTACATTTCACATGTGTGTTTGAAGTTCTGAGAAAAGCATCAGTTCGATATACTGGATGGATTTCAATAAACACCTGCAATAATTTGGCCAAAATTTTTATCGACAGCCGTTTTACTATCATCTGTTGAATTAAATTCCCATGCATGGTCATGTATTCGGACAAGTACAAACAGCAGATCGTAAAGTGAAAAATTACTCACTCTATGAAAGTCACACGTAACATCAAATGCTGTAATGACAACTTATTTCCTAAATTATCATTTGCTTAATTTCTTGGTTCAATTTCTTCGAACCCGATCTAAAAACAAAATTTTAAACCCGACTCGAACCGAACCTGAATCAAAATAAAAAATATGCAAAGGATCCGTAGACATCAGAATAAATATGGGAATCGGACAAAATGACTTCAACAGCTTCTCTGAAAACCGGACAACATTAAATTAACGCAGTCTGAAGGGCGGAATCTACTGAAGCTCGCCGCAGGCGCGCAGGGGGGGTGGCAGAACCCCCGAACACTACACAATGTCCTCTTAATGATGAAAAATGGTGAGGTGTTTTATTTTAATGTTGATAGTCTTGTAGCGCATGTGGAGGAGGTCCATGAAATTTGACTGAGGAAGAAACCACTAATTCTGCTGATAAGTGAAACATGTTTAACAAAGGAAATTAGTGACAACGAAGTTGAGTGTGAAATGTACAAACTTTTTAGAAATGACTCACATTCAAGACACACTGGCGGCTGCTGTATTTATGTGCGATCAGATCTTAGGTCGGAAATTTTTAACTCCTCAACGTTGGACAAAAAAGCTTGGATTATGTCAGTGAAAGTACACAACGGTGGTGACGAGTTTTTTTTTTTATTTAAATATATTGAATCGTACATAAAAAAAAAGATTAACAAGAACAAAAAAAATCAAATGAATCAGAAATCAATTAATCAATCAACCAACCCTGGTCAAGTAGTCAAAAAAAAAAACAAACAAAAAAATCAGAAAGAAAATTACATTTTGTTTTTGAACTATCTAGACCAGGAAAAAAACCGAAGCGATGACGCGACGTTAGAAGTTTTAGAACTACCATGTTACATGGTAGTTATCATTAGAGTGAAAAAGTAGAAGAAAATGTGCCTTAAGCCGTGCTTTAAATGTTGCCAGAATTTTCATATTTTGAATGACTAATGGTAGTCCATTAAAAAGACGAAAACCACGATTTGTTAACGCAAGTTGCCCAAAGTGGGAGCGTGAGAAGGTGGTGTGAAGAAGGCTACTCCCTCTTGTGTAGTGACCATGGATTTCAGAATTCACCACTGTTGGAATATAATGTTTCATGAGATCGTTCTTCAACGAAAAAACTAAAACTGCCGTCTGATACATACAAAAGTAGTCCATTGGCAGAATCGAATTATTAAAGTACTGCTTAACTGAGGTTCCAAATTTCAAGCCGTGAATGTTACGTAACGCCTTTTTTTGAAGTAAGAGCAGTTCATTCAACAAATATCGTGGAGCGCAGTTCCAAATCGGATTCAAATAACTTAAATGGCACAATTGTTCCAAAAACTCATGGAAATAGCCATATAAGAAAAATATACATTAAACAGGATGGAAACAAGTACAAAACATCGGATGCGATTGAGAACACCAATAACAGGTGAAATTTTCTTTATCACTTTGTGAATGTGGTCATCCCACGTAAACTTATCATTCAAAATTAATCCGAGATACCTCACAGTGCAAACACGTTGTAGTGTTGTACCGTTAAAAGATAACCGAAAGCCAGGAGACGTATCTTTAAAAATCGTGTAGTTAGATTTAACTACATTTATGAACAACAAATTTTCCTGCGACCAGGTCTCTAAATGTATCAAATCGTCCTGCATCACTGCCTGTAGTTCACCCAATGAACGCTCTGAGTATTGAAAGGCGGTGTCATCCGCATAAAGATACAATTTGCCTTTAAATCTTCTTTTGAAAAATCACAAACAATAGCGCGGATAGCGTTGAACCTTGTGGGACTCCGTTGATAACATCCATTAACGAACTATTCACGCCACCTATATTACCATATTGCTTACGGTTACTTAAGTAGCTCTTTAAAAGGTCAAAAGCCGGACCATTCATGCCTAAGCTCTGCAATTTTACGAGCAATATTTGATGTTTGATCGAATCAAAAGCTTTTCTAAAATCAATGAGTAGCAGGCCAACCGTTAAATTACGAACAAGATCGCTCCTGAGATTATCACAAAGATCTAAGCAACTTGCCAGAGTGTTTGATTTTTTCAAAAAACCAAATTGTTTCATGTCAAAGTATTCGTATTTACGGTAGTCTACTTTTCGCTGAACAAAAGGAAGAGAGTGTCTGGAGTTTTTTGACGGTTGGTGTGATGGAAATCTATATCAGGCGAGTAAACAAATGATTTGCGGCGACTTTAACATTAACTTATTAAAATAGGGCACATATCAAACGAAAATAAAACAATTGATTGCGTCTCATGGAATGAAGCAGTTCGTCAAGAAGGCGACTAGGATAACTGAACACACCAAGACCATAATTGATCTGGTTATGTCTAACATGAGTGTAGAGGCGGAGACGTTGCTAGTGGATAAAATTTCTGACCATTCCACGGTTCAGATAAAGATCGATCAGTTTATGTGTGAGAAGGTGACAAAGAAAACGGTGAGGAAGTTAGTTGACTATTCGCCGGAGAAATTTAGACAGTTGTTGGCAGAATTTGAGTGGGACAGTATAATAGGTGAAAGTGTCACGTTGAACGAAAAATCAAAAATCTTGAGTGAGAGGTTAATAAGTACAATACATGAAGAATATTGAAATCGCTTCTGAAAGGCAAACAGGGAGACGAAATTAATGGAATCAACATAAAAGGAGCGAATGTTCGGGACAAGAAGGAAATAGCAGATAAACTAAATAAATTCTATGTGAACAGTGTGGTGGAGACAATTGTGGAATCAGTAGTAGCAACATTCAGGAAGACGAAGATGAGAGGCTCTTACATACCTCGCGGAGCTTCGAGTTGAAGGATGTGACTGTCAACTATCTGGAAAAGTGCCTGTTAGAAATGAACAATAAAAAGGACGCTTACCACATCACACCAAAAATTTTGTTGGACGCTTGGCCGATTATAGCTGAAACGGTAGTCAGTCTCGTTAATCATTCGCTGAATAACACAATGCCCGATAATCTAAAAGTGGCGACGGTAGTGCCTGTGCCTAAAGTCACGCAACCAAAAAACGCTGAAGATTACAGACCTGTCAACATGTTACCAAAAACAGAGAAACTTGAGAACTAGAGAAACTGGGTTAGGACCAGTTGACATCATACATCGAAGAAAACAACATCCTGTCAAAATACCAATCTGCTTGCAAAGCAAGACACTCGTGTGAGACAGCACTAAATTTAGTGCTAGCAAAATGGAGGCAGATTCAGTCTAATGGAGACATTATTCTGGTAGTGTTTCTGGACCTAAAGCGAGCGTTCGAAACAATAGATAGAAACAGATTATTACGCAAATTGGAATTATTGGGTTTCTCACCACGAGCGTTGTCATGGTTCAAAGGCTACTTCAACAACAGGGGTCAAAGGACAAATGTCGGAAACCATCACAAACAAGCTAGGCGTGCCACAAGATTCAGTGCTAGGGGTAATTTTGTTCATTCTATACATCAACGAACTGCCATTCCATCTAGCAAACGTCTTCGTAAATCTGTTTGCGGATGATACATTGACATACCTACATGGAAGCAACATAGATGTACTGACTGAACGCGTAAATGGTGAGCTAGAAAAAATAAATCAGTGGCTACGAATGAACAAACTCAAGCTTAATGCATCCAAGACAAAAGTTATGGTGATAAGACATTAACTCATTACCGGCTGCTGTAAACAGGATCGCAGTTGATGGAGAAGAATTGGAAATTGTGAGTTACATGAAATACGTAAGAGTTATGATTGATTACAATTTAAATTTTAAACAAAATATGGACTATGTCTGTAAAAACGTGGCTAGGAAAGTCGGAGTTTTGTCAGGATTGGCCAATATTTTAACAGTTGGAGCACGAATTGCCATATAAATCTATTATAGCTCCCCACTACAACTACTGCTCATCATTACTATTTTTGAGTAATCAGTCGGCTTTCGATAGACTGCAAAATCGTGCAAAATGTAAAAAACTTCCATTTCATTTATGTTGGAAGCGTTGGATTGGCTGAGTGTGAAACAAAAAACATATGTAACAACATTGACGTTTATTTACAAACTACGAAGAGGACTGTTACCTAAGTATCTCAGTGAACGGTGACATACATTGCTAAATAAATAATCAATCAACGCAATAATGAATTCCACAGCTGCTCTAAAAACCGGACAAAATATGTTCCAGGTTATTTTGTCCGGGGTATTTTGTCCTAGAGCCAAGTCAAAAAGTTTCACCGACCTTCAAAAAACCACGTTTTTGACCACCTTTTCGACCGAAAAGTTTACGACTGATTTTGCCCAAATTCAATGCTGTAATCGCTGTCAAGCTAGGTCAGTTTAATTGGTTTTTGGTCTTATTTATTTAACTCGACCAAATCTTTTCCCATGAAAATCAGCAATAAAAAAATGTCCGTCTGACCGTCGACACGATAAATCAAGTAAAACTCAACCAATTTTCAAAAAAAAAAATTTCCCTGAAGGGTAGTCGAAGAATCTTTTCGGACACTGTCGGCCCAAAACCGACGAGCTGGGGCAGTTCAAGTGGTTTTGGGTCTTTCGTACATAACTCGTGTAAAGATTTTCCAATTTTCATATTTTTTTTTTGTTTGATAGATGTGTTCAAGTTCAAGTCAAGATGGCGGCAGGTATGGACGTGTTTGTTTTGCTCTGAGTAAGTTTCGTTTATTTTTTGCCCTCTTCGCGTTTTAAATCACAGTTTCTCGTAAATAAGTTAAGTTAAATTAGTGTGTGTTTTTGTAACTTTTTTAGATATCAATTAAAATCTGCGTTTTCTTTTCAAGCAACGTAGTGCTCACATAACCTCAAAGTTACAGCGTTTTTCGGGTGTTTGTTTTGTTTTCTTCATGCAAAACAATCGGCGTTTTGTGTTTGTGATTTTGGTATAGAATTTCAAGTAGGTGTTTGTCTACGGTTACGGTTAACTTCTTCGCTATTCATATAGCAATTCTTTTTTGGCAAAAATAAATGAGCTTGCGCTTAGCATCGCAGGCACGTGTGTGATGTCCCCATTGAGGCTTGAACTTCCAGTGCGGTTCGGCTTACCAGGCCGTCCCACTGTATTCATTATTGGTAAAAACGGTCATAGGCAGCCTCGGACGAGTGTTGGTCACGGGGTACGGCCAATGCGGGACTCGAACGGTACCCCATCGTTGACGATCAGGCAATGTAAGGTAAAAAGTCTAAACGTTAATAGGGGTTTTAGGGGTCGCAAGGGTGAGGTGGTGGACTTGGCAATGGATTAGGGTGTAGATATATTAGCGTTGAGCGACATTAGGACGAAAGGGCAGCGCGAAGAACTGGTGGGCGGTTATAAAGTGTTTTCGTCTGGTGTTCAGTCTGGTAGGGCGAACTGGGGAGTTGGAATGGCTGTCAAAAGGGAATTAGAAAAGTTTGTTTTGGGCGTGCGGTATGTAAGTGAAAGGATCATGTGGGTCTCCATTAAGCTGACAGGAGGTATTTGTCGGCTGGTTAGTGTTTATAGCCCGTGCGAGGGTAGCAGTGCTGGCGGTCTTGACACCTTTTACGAGCAGTTAGGGGATGTTGTCAGCAAAAAAGGTAGTGAGGGTGTGATTCTGTTGGGGGATTTCAACGCGAGAATAGGAAACAGTAAGACCAGTGGCGGCTATGAAAGGGTAATGGGCAAATTCGGGGAGGATGTTTTAAACTCAAACGGAAAGCGGTTGTTGGATTTCTGCGATTTCAATGGACTGGCAGTAACCAACTCTTTCTTTAGGCATAGGTGGATCCATCGGTACACTTACGTTAATAATAGTTTGGGGCACAAGTCAATAATTGAGTACATGGTTATAGAGCAGGACAGGAGACAGGAAGTCAGGAACACACGTGTTTTCAGGGGTTTCACATTTGGCTCAGACCACTACCTTTTGGGTACCCATCTCTCTGTTAGTACACTCTGTCAGGCTAAAAGGAAAAAAGTGGTGGTTCGGAAATTTCGTGTGGGAAAATTCAGGGACGAGGAAGTTAAGTCTCGCTTTATGTCAAAATTCAGCGAAGCTTTCGAAAGGCTTCCTCCGGACTGCGTAGACATTGAGGTTGAGTGGGCAAACTTTAAGGAATTTGGCTTGGGCGTAGCTGAGGAATGTCTAGGTAGTGTCTCTAGTGGGGGTAGAAACAAAAAGACAGGCTGGTGGAACGCAGATATCAAAAAGGCGGTATTAGAGAAAAGGAAGCTGTATTTGGTTTGGTTACAGGATAAGACGGGCGAAAAGCATGAGGCTTACAGGGCTTGCAGGCAGGCGGTTAAGGCTCTAGTCAAGGAAGCGAAGGATCGGTCGTGGAAAAAGTTTGGGGAGGAATTGGAAGAGGCTGGTCAAGGAAGGGGTAAAAAATTTTGGTCGGCAATCAAGGATATTAGGCGTGGTGGTGAAAAGGAGGGCGGCGGTAGCATTTTGGGTAAAGATGGCGAATTAGTTACAGGTAAGGGTGAGGTCCTGAAAACCTGGCAGGATTACTTTCAGGATCTATTCGCCTCTGTCAATCCCGTAACAAGCCTTGACAGGGAAGAGGGCCGTAGCTTGGAGGGTGAGGAGGAAATTACATTAGAGGAAGTGTCGCGAAAGGTCAGCAGGCTGAAGGCAGGAAAATCCGCAGGTATAGACGAAATTAGGACAGAATTTATTAAGAATAGCGGGCCGGGTGGGGTTCAATGGCTTTGTAGGATTTTCAATTTAGCATTGAAGTCCTCAGTAGTACCCGCTGACTGGAGCTTCGGTGTTATTGCTCCTATCTTCAAGAAGGGTAACCGCAAAGTCCTTACCAACTACAGGGGGATTTCACTCTTGAGCGTGGTCGGAAAGGTTTATACAAGTGTGCTAGTAGACAGGGTTAGGGTTATAGTGGAAGATGTTCTTGACGAGGTTCAGAGGGGTTTCAGACCTCTGAGAGGTTGTCAGGATCAGATCTTTTGTCTCAGGCAGGTTATAGAAAAGCTCTCTGAGAGAAATATTGATTTATACTTGTGCATCATCGACCTAGTAAAGGCATTCGATCGGGTACCGAGGCAACAGCTGTTCGAGGTACTTGGCGAATACGGGGTTAATGGAAGTTTATTGGGCGCTATCAAAAGCATCTACTCAGGGAGCAAGGCTGCGGTAAGGATAGATGGTGAAATTAGTGAGGCTTTCGAAGTTAATGCGGGAGTTCGTCAGGGTTGTTGTCTCTCCCCTCTTCTGTTCATAATTTTTATGGACAAGATTATCAGGCAAGCGAATTTGCAAGGGAATGTGAAGGTGGGGGAAGTAATCATGAAAATCCTGGCCTATGCGGATGACTTAACTCTATTAGCAGATAATGCCAAGGATTTGCAGGAGAATTTAGACTGCCTGAATGCTGCATGTGAGGAATACGGCATGAAAATAAGTGTCAGTAAAACTAAAGTTATGCATATTGGCAAATCCCGGAAGGATGTAGTTTGCAGTTTAAATGGGGAGCAGTTGGAACAGGTCTCTGAGTTTAAATATTTAGGAGCCATTTTTTCGGAGAATGGCAAGTTAGTTAGGGAATTTGAAGAAAGGAGAAGAATGGGGAATGCAGTGGCCAGTCAGTTGAGGTCGTATGTGTTCAACAAAAAGGAGTTAAGTAGTGGCACAAAGCTAGCTATTCACAGGTCAATCTTTCAGACCAACGATTTTATACGGTAGTGAAAGTTGGGTGGACTGCGGATACCTTGTGCATGACCTGGAGGTTTCTGATATGAGGGTTCTTAGGAGCATAGCAAAAGTAAATCGGAGGGAACAGTGGGACAATCATATTAGGAACGACGACATCAGGGAAAACTTAGGGGTTACATCAGTGGAAGAGGCGGCAAGGATTAGTCGTCTGCGGTGGTACGGGCACGTTCAGAGGATGGGTAATAGCAGGCTACCAAAGAGGATATTGGATGCTCAAGTCCCGGGTGTGCGTCCCAGGGGTAGGCCAAGGAGAAGGTTTATAGACTCAATTAAATCCGATTTAGAAGTTAGGGGACTTTCTCTAGGCGAACAAACCATCTCCTTGGCACAGGATAGGGGGGTATGGAGAAGGGTGGTCCATGATCAGTAGTAAAGACCTCACACCGAAAGGTACAAACGGTCTATAAAGTGTGATGATGATGATGATGATGATTGACCAATACTTTGAATACACTCACACACACATACAAAACATTCTTTCATTATGTTCTATATATGGCGCCTTCTAAGAGCCCTGGCGCCCAAACGAGACCGGTATATCCCCTTTTTTAAAATCTCATATGGCGTAGAATGCCCACCCGAAGGTCC
>CM055403.1:6559647-6605860 GCA_029228625.1 Pseudolycoriella hygida | reverse complement strand
TATCAGCAACGATGGCCATAGAATGATACCCAGACTATGCCAACTCGCCTTTTATACAATCCAGATCCTACGATTGGATGCATGTCATTTCGATGAACAATTTGGAAGTAAAAGAATTGTGAGTTTGTTTCGGTTATTTTTTTTTTTTTTTTTAATTTGGATTATTCTGCTAAGCGATTACCACAATTCAACGACTATCGAAGATAGTATTTACGTTGAATATTTCGGCTCCAAGGGGCTAACCATACCCTCTGTGTAAAGAAGTACACAAACTTGCAATCAAGGTAAAAATTGAGAAAATTCTCGTTTTGGTACAATTGCACCCATAGAAGTAATATTTTACTATGGCTGCTGTACCTTCGGCAGATTAAAGTCTTAATGGTCTTAAGACAAGGTGTACTGATGAGTCGTAAACGACGAAATCAGCACTTTTAGTTTTTCGATTTTTGTTAAACAATTGGATGTAGGATGGAGAATTGTGAGTGGCTTTTAAATGTTGATTCAAGCGGGTGGACTTTAATCTGCCGAAGGTACAGCAGCCATAGTAAAATATTACTTCTATGGGTGCAATTGTACCAAAACGAGAATTTTCTCAATTTTTACCAACTGACAGGTTATTATATATATTTGGTTCATGTATCGGTTGTGGTTACACTGAAGACGATATAACGGGCATTTATTGCGAATGTTAGTTTTTGGGGTGGGTAATTTAAATGTTGGTAGTTTTCGTAAGTTATATGGATTGGCTGTGAATTCAATCTTTTCTAACAGGTCCGAATGCATATGTCTATTGATAATTTTGAATAGGTAGAGCTCATCTATGGCAACTCTTCTGACAGATAATGTTTGCATTTTGAGGACCGATAACCTAACCGCATATTCGGCTTTTTGGATTTTGTGTTTGTAAAAAAGCCGTTTTGTGAATTTTCTCTGAATTCGTTCAATCTTGTCAGAGTATATTTTATAAAACGGGTTCCAGACGGCCGCGGCATATTCACATATCGATCTGATGAGTGAGTTGTAAAGAAATATGAGGGATTTCTTGGATCTAAATCGATTGCATGCTCTGAAAATGAATCCAAGTAATTTGTTGCAACGACTGAAAATATAGTTTATGTGTTTGTCGAAGCATAGCTTAGAGTCAAACACGACACCAAGGTCTTTAATCTCATCAACTCTTGCCCATTAATGTAATAATCGAATTTTATTATATTTTTCTTTCTCGTAAAGGTGATAATTGAACATTTGTTGACGTTCAGCTCCATGTCATTCGACTTTGGAGGTCTGACTGAAGGGCTACACAATCGGCATTTGATAATATGCGTCTGAAGACCTTGAAATCATCTGCAAAACCTAGAGTGTTGCAACGCATGTGTTTTGGCAAGTCAATAATGAAGATCACAAATAGTAGTGGGCCGAGTGTCGAGCCCTGAGGGATACCGGAGCACGGAAAAATAGCCCTGGATGTACAACCTCCAAATTTGACATGCTGGATTCTGCCCAGAAGATATGATTCAAACCACCTAAGGGTAACTCCCGTTATTCCAAGCGACTTGAGCTTACTCAGAAGGATCTTAATATTTAGCTTGTCGAAGGCTTTAGCAAAGTCTGTATATATTGCATCGAGTTGGATATTGTCGTCTAGAGATTCTGCAATGCATTCGACAAAACTCATGAGATTACTGACCGTACTCCTCTTTCTTACAAATCCGTGTTGACTGTTAGAGATAGATGGCTCAATATGCGCATAAACAATTGAATGAATCAACTTCTCAAAGACTTTACTGAAGCTGTTCAATAAAGAGATCGGTCTGCAGTTCGATACATCCGTTCTATCACCCGATTTGAATATTGGAGTAATATTTGATCGTTTAAAAGTATCAGGAAAACAACCAGTATCTATTGAAAGGTTAAAGATAAGGGCCAATGGCTCGGCTAGGTTAACGGCACAACTTTTTATAAAAATAATGGGGATGTCATCGGGACCGGCACCCTTATTGGTATTTAATTTGTTCAGCGCATGCAATACCTCATTATTGGTGAAGTCGAATTGGAACAGTCTTGATATGTCAATGAATGCCCGACATTGTATGGAAAAAAGTTTTTGAATCGGGGCCATCGGACCTAGCTAGAGCCCAAAAAAGGGGGCGACTAGGACTCAAGTGTTTTTTGGAGTTACCTTGCAAGTTATGAAAGTCAGACCATTGGTTTCATCGGCAAATTTTTAGAGTTCTGTGAAAAATGTTGGGCAGTTGGAAAAGTGATCAATTTTCAGGGTATTAGAGTTATGTGGGAAGCTATGGGAGTTAGAGCATTGGTTTCTTCGGGTAAGTCTCAGAGTTTTGTGAGTAGAAGAGACCGGTATAAGCGGAAAACATCGAGCAACAAAGAATTGTCCGTATGCCTGTAGATACGATAACCCGTGTAAATTTTGTTTGACCGAGAAAAGTAGTAGGGTCGGTCTTAAGGCTAGCTTTTGCTATGTTGTAGAGAAAGTTGGGAACAACATTTTTGCTCATAGAAGTAAGGGTTTGAAGGCTCTCCTTAGAGTGATGCGTCGCTTTGGAAGGGTTTTCCAAATTGCCGTTTCGGCGATTTTCAGTGTAACCTAAGAATTTAAATCAATAAAATCAAAGTTTATAACAGTTGCTCTGATACTTGCAGGTCTCTTTACCCTCGTCTTACCCATATCCATTCTGATAGTGCGCGTCACTTTAGGTATGTTTATAGTGTTCTTATTTATTGAAATTCGTAAATAACAAGTTCTAATTGGGACGATGTATTAATTAAGTTAAAGTAGAAGAATCGATTCACCGAACGTTTTGAAATAACAGATGATTCCGTGACATCCATACAATTACTTAAAAAATAGTATAATGTACACGCAGCAATGTTTTTCAAAAGGTAATAACTTAAAGATTAAAAACACAATCCGGCACTGCATTAATGTTTCAAAACATTTTCGAATGTCTGGCGTTCGAACCAATGAATTGAAAAAAGTAGCGGCTGAACATCAGCTAAACCAGCCTTTACGATACCTATCATTTTTTTAAATTAGATGGACAGAATATGTATACAATTAATTTGATTAATGTGGTTTTAAGAAACTATCGCGCCTCAATTGAATTTTTCAAAGTTAAAGAAGAAAGATTATTTTTGACGATATTTTTGCGCTATGACCGACTACGATTTATTACATTTTTAGCGGATATTTTAACGTTGTTGAAAAAGTTTCGAAAGGCGTGTGAGTCTGAAAAAATATCTATCGCGAGTGTGCCCTCTTTGAAAGAAAAGTTTATAACAGAACTGATTAAATTACAAAATAGTAGCTTGGAAGGCGGCTGGGAAGAACCTTTCCTGGATAGTATTGTTGACAATGGCATTGAAAAACGCCTCTACTGAATCAAATTGACTCAAAGTGAGAGCGTCGTTCAAATTTACGGCGCCAGATAGAAAAAAAATCATTAACTTGCTAAGAAATCATGTAAACATATTGATCTGGACGCGGATTTACATGATGCCATCGCCCCATTGACTAACATAACGAAAACCACAACCAATTTTGACCTGAAAAGGTGCCAAAGGCTTATTATTCTCGATTTGGACGAAGATACTTTTGTCTCAGAGTACACATTAGCAGCGGGAATAGGTTAGAAACAGTTTTTTGTTATACATGGGGAGAAAATGATGAATTCAAACAAGAGCGAAAGTTTATGGCCAGAGCGGAGCGACTGGGGAGAATTATGGCCCTCGCTCCGCCCTGGCCACAAACTTTCGCTCTTGTTAAAATTCATCATTTTCTCCCCTCGGATAACATATAACTACTTATTCAAAATAAAAAAAAGATCTACTGCAGAACGGCAAAACAGTAATAATAAATCTGTATATCCTTGTTCTCTAACTAGTAAGCAACATCAACCATCCAACACCAGAAATCACCTAACGTTATGTTTAGGATGAAAGTAGCGTTGACAAGAGTAATAGGTATTAAGCGCTTAATTAGTAAGTAAGGCAACTCAATCGTTTTCTTTGATATAGCCCTGTGTACGAACAATTTTACATAGGCAAAGTTAAATTCTTTTCTTCCGTGCGGGTCGAACTGCCTTATTTTCTCCACACGAAAACATTGAAACAGTTTGAGAGTGGTTTTTCGGCGTTTTCGACGATGCCAAAAGTGGGCGAAACAGATCGGGAGAGAGAAAAATTAAATTATAGACCTGATCATTTACAATACCGAAATAATTTTTTTTTATAAAAAAGGCCATAATTTTTCAGTTTTTCTCAAAATTACTCAAGATTTCGCATTTTTCAAATTTCCCTAATTTCCTTAAATTTCCATAAATTTCTCAAAACTTTTCGCAAATGTTAGGCTCTGCTTGAAACTTATCACGCAACCGCGTAATTTTATTGTAATGATCGGTAGTAAATCAAACACTTAGTTGTAAGGGCATAACAAGGCTACTTGATTCAAAAAGTGCATATGTCGCTGATTTTGTTTAGAACATAAACAAAATAATTAAATTTTGCCCGAAAGGATTTTGGTGAAACATAATGCCAGTCTGTCGTGCGTGATTATAGGATTCCTGTAAAGTACTTAGTTTCTCAATCAGACCAATATATCCCGAGAAATAAGGCTTTGAAAACATGATGTGATCTATTTGTAAAATTTGTAGGTCGATATCGATTGAAAGTCTATTTACTACATTTTTATAAGAGTTTCTGTATAAAAATTAATAGACGTATTTGATGGAATACACGTAACACAAAAAAAAATGTAAAAAAAACTAGGATTTGAACCGAAAATTCTGGAAAAAATGAATTTATAACGTCGCAGCATTGCTCACTGAGATATCTAGACCGTTGATGCCTTGCGTTTTTATCACATCGACAAAGAAATAACAAAATGAACACAGCACATTCAATTGTTCTACGATAGTTCATTGGATATTTAGTCTACTCTAAGAACTCAAATAGTGTACGCTGTATTTCAGGAGTTATTTTTTTTGTTTTCAAAATGTTTAATTGTTTGTTTCAACGATCGAGTGCTACTACGTTACAGCCTGTAACACGAGGACGATTACACAATCTCGCCTTCGGCTCGATTTTGCAAACTTCACCCTTATGTTACCGGCTGTTTACATGACCTCAATCGTAATATACTATTAACAATTTGAAATTTATCACGATGCGCGTAATATTTGTAATTGAAAATTGACGTCATTTCAAAATTACGCGTAATTGAAATTTTATTACGAATTCAATTACGGAATGTCTCACTGTGAATGCCGCTAATTAAGTGGAGATTGTGAAGACCCGTACGATAATTTTTAAAACTATTTAAAATTTTATGGATAATTTTATTTCTTCGTGAATTTGATAATTACTGAAAAATCTTAAATGAATTTAAAAATAGAGATATTCAAAACTTTTGGAAAATTTAGCATTTTTACCTAACAATGGAATAATCTAAATTGGCAAAATAAAATAGTGCAGCCTCATAAAATGTTAATAGTATTTATAAATGAGGCTGCACTATTTTATTTTGCCAATTTAGATTATTCCATTGTTCGGCAAAAATGCTAAATTTTCCAAGAGTTTTGAATATTTCTATTTTTGAACACGGACACAAGCAGCATCATTTGTACCGAATTTAGCCAATTGCTTGGTTTCGCAGATGACTTCGATGCCTTGGGCCGAAACATGCAAACTGTTGAAGACAAATTTGGAGAGGAAAAGTACCGACATCGGGATAAAAGTTTCTGACACCAAGACCGAATAAACATGATCATCTCCTCATCGAATCAGCAATATGACCAAAGCGCAACAATTGACAAACACACATTTCAAATGGTAGACAAATTCATATCTTGAATCTCAGCCATATGTCGAAATATTTTAATGATGTGCAATTCATCCAATTATCAACTCAAATATATCTCCATCACACATCCTGTTCATGATAGACTCCCCTTTTTACGTTTGCACAAGTATTCTTGTAAAAATCATCCATTACAAACAAATTGATTCAATGATTGTTAAATTGAATTTTTGCAATGCCATTCGAGTTCATCAATTATTCAAGTTTAATCCGAGTCACGTACGACATTCAATTCAAAATGCTTGTTTCGGATATTTTTTTTTATGTAAATTACAATTTCATCATATTGGATGCCAGGATTTTATCAATTGATTTGTATGAGTATACGATACATATTTAGCTTGTTGTTCACTCTAATAAACAAGCAATTAGGTTGAGGAGTTACGGGAAATGTTTGACAAACTTCGAATTATTACTCGATCTTAAAGATCATCAATTAAGTAATTCTTATTGTATTTACAAACGTTATGAATCACAGAAGAATTTCTTTTCACGCAAGAATATTTTCTGGTCAGACCAGAAAAACTATGTGTCCGCTTCGCTCCGTCCTCTGACGTTTTCACGACCTTGTTCTAAATACACTTTATGATTCCTAGTGATGTGATGTACTAATCTTATAACTTTTTTTCAGGGTTGTAGTCGCTAAAGGGCTTTTTATACAATCTGCGATTGCGATTTTTTGGTTACATAAAACCGAAAAATTAAACAACATCCTATCCTTTCACTGATCGTATTTTAACACTGACGAATAACACGATCTTTCAATTTCAATAAAAACATTATTCACTTGGAACATATTTACAGAAATATAACAGAAATTGCATTTTATTCGCGCGATTATTTGCGCCACAATGTCAAACGTTATATGAAAACCCATACAGTTGTAGCGCTAAAATATCTGCGAATATTCGCAATCGCAGAATGTATAAAAAGCCCTTAACGTTTTTTTTATAGCGACGCTAACTCTAACGTTAAAATGGAAAAATATTAGCGTCGCTAATGCTCGCTAAATAATATTCGAATGAAAAATTGCAATTATCGCACACTCTTTTTTTATGCCTCCATTTAGAAAAAAGTTCTCCGTTTACCTTCCGTTTAACCCCCGTTTAGAAAATAAAATTGACCACGGTTCAATTTTCTCTCCGTTTACCTCCAAAGTTCATTTTGGTTCACTAAATATTGTTTACGTTGCAATGTAAGATAATTTCGCTATTCAAATAAGAAGTATTTTTTGCGAAAAAATTAATTAAAATATTATCGGCTTGATTTTCTCAAAAATATTTTGATCTAATACAATTAGTTGTTCGTTTATTAACAAAAGAGTTTAGATATGGTATACACGGTTGAGAAAAAAAAAATAATCAACACAAAGCTCAAAGATAAAATACCTGATCCAGGTGATTCAATGCTGGTGGGAGTGTGCCCAAAATGCTAGAAACGTTGGCTCTTTGGATGGCCAAAGAAATGCGCTGGATCAAATATGCCTGTGATCGTGGATCGCCACTAATTTCATTAAGTAATGGTCCGATTTTGTTGACGAGATTACGGGCGTCTGATGACCATGGGCCGAGTGTTTCGACGGCGAAAGCGTTGAAAATATAACCATTTTCCTTCAACTCGGAATATTATCTGTGCTTTGTGCGGGATGCGAGCTCTGCTATGCGTCTAGCTTGACGAGTGGACATATCGATATGGCTTGGGGCCAAAGTATCCCAGCAAGTGACATCCCAGACAAGGTGACGACCGTTAACGAACGGAACGAGCGTTAAACCGTCGGGCTGCTTACCGTCATCGCGGTGTAAACCGGGCGGCTCGAGCGTGGCGTGAAAATTGACCGACGACAGTGCCTGTAGCAAGATTTTGTTGATCTCCGTATGTCTCGGAAGACGCCATGAATTCCACGCTCGGAAACCGAAGTGCCACACGAACAAATATGAGGACGACATTTTGGCTTTGAAGGAATTGTTTCGTTCTGATCGAACCATATTTCCAATGCTTCATTGGCATAGCAAATAATGTTCTCGTCTGATGTTTGGAGGATAAGAGAGACGAGTCCTTTAGTCGCATTGACTGAGCTCAGGAAAGACGGAAGAGCAATATCTCGAAGTCGACGAATTCCGAAGCCGCCGTATGCGGTGGGGAGAGTCGCTTGTGTCCAAATCTTCGACCATTGAGATGTTCACAATGTGCTCCAGTGTTGCTTTGATGCATGTGTCGAAACGATCGATGAAATCTTCGTGCTGCCAAGTGGGTGATGAGCGAATTAAATAATTAAGTCGAGGGATGGCTAGACAGTTTCTTAGTAAGAAATATGCCGAATGCGATGACAAATTTTTCACTCTGTCGAACATGAGTTCTGCTTTTTCCATAATTGCGGCGGCCGATTTGTCGAATCCAGCTCGAAGAATTGGAGCACCGAGCAAATGAAAATCGTCATCATGTATAATACGGATTCCAGGAGCCAATTCGTTAAATTTCTGAACAACGTCGTCATCGATTTGTCCGGATGAAAAGTGCAATTCGCACTTCGAAGAGTTGATGGTCAAACCAATTTCGTTTGACTGACTAATCAAAGTGGCAAAATCTTTCAGGACGGTGTCGGGTAAGTCACTCAACGTTCCGTCATCCTGGTACCAGACATTTAATTCTGAATCCATTTTGTCGATTATGTGGTGAATTGCAAGTGGGAACAAAAAAGCACCGCCAGGATCGCCTTGCTGGATTCCAGTGGCTGATAAAATGATGTCCGAGTCGTACAGTAGATACGTTGGGTTGGCGTAACATTGCCAAAAATACTTGTAAAGTAACGGTGTCTTTTCTCGAACGCTGGCCAGTATAATGTCTCGACCAACTGAATTATACGCGTTCGAATAATCGATTTTTAGTGTCACTCTTTTAGAGTTTCCAGAATTCACCACGAATGATCTGGAGGCGTGGATCGCTGCTTCGCAGCCGCAACGAACGCCGAATCCCAGCTGTTTCGATCCGAAATAGTCACCAATAACCTCTTTAGCATGTCCAACGGCCAATTTCAATGTCAATCTTCTTACAGCGAGACCGATTGCTATTGGCCTAATGCCTCCACACTTCTTGCATAATGCACACAGTGATGCGCCATATAGAAATTTACACACAGTTTGATTCACAAGGCCTTTCAGCATAAAATTACTCAATTCGGTGATTGCTGTCAAGACTTCGACACCGTCCCAACCGGCAGAAATTGAGATGAGATCTTTGAGGAACTGAGATCTAAAACCATCGGGGCCAGAGGTGGAGTCGCTCGCGAAACTCAGAATAGATCTCTTCACTTGTAATGCGTCTACTTGGTGACATTCGTCCGATGTGGTGGGTGCCGGTGGTAATAATGGTGGTGTAGTCGGTTGAGGATGTTTTGCACGAAGTGAATTCAAAGTGTCAATGTTCGAAGGAGCGAATGAGTCTTCTGAGCTCAATAGTCTGACAGCACCTCTGACGTCGAAATCGGACAATTTTGATTCCACACGCTTGTAAAATTGAGCTGGCTTCCGCTTAGGTGGTTGATCGAGGGGCATTTCCAAGGAATTTATGTTATCTTTTACTATTGCCACCAAGCTTCGAGCTTTAGTTTTTTCTTTTTGCTTCGGAATGTGAAAAGCCTTATAGGAAAACGAAAAAAAAGCCAGCCAAGAAGACGGATTGTTGAATGCGATGCAATTCCTAATTAAGCCGACCATAGATTTGGCGGCTATGGATCTTGCTCCTTTCGGAATACGACGTAACACGCCGATCGTGGATTTCATATGAAACAAGTTTAGGAAATCCTCCTCGGTAACGTTTGAATGTGTCGTAGTAACGCCGGTGAGATTAGGAATGACGAGTTGAGGAGAATCCGGGTGGCATCGAGTGTTATGGATCCTCAGACCTCTGATTGAGTCGAAGCTTTTAACATTGTGATCGGGGCAATTGGAGCATGTGTATTTAATCATTGATGACGCGTGTTGTTGACTATCGGCATCTTAATTCGACATTCTAAGTCGAAAATTGAGGTTATGTGAAGGCGTTGGAATTCGGGATTGAAATTCGTGAAAAACAGGATGATGATCCAAAGGACTCCAATTTACTGGTGATCTCGGACGACGGAAGATCCCGAATATACGAAATCCGTCAAATTATACCGAGAAAAACGGAAAATTGAATCAAATTTAACGCGGTGCATTTTAAAAGACGTCAAAACACTCTACTAGTTGTTACACTTGATCGGCTTAATTTAAATTTGCGTAGAATTGAGAAATCTATTGAAATAAAACAATTTCATTGACTTTAGTTTTCTAAATTTAAGTTAAATTAAGATATTTTGAAACGTAAACAAAAGTTTGGAGTGTCAAGTAAACGGATGAACAAATTTCTAAACGGAGGCTTGAAAAAAGAGTGTGCGACAAGCATGTCTCCTAAACGATTCAAAAACACGGATTATTTCTTTTGTAGACTGCCGAACTAACTACATCTAAGTTTTAACTTTTTCCTCTTGCTTCGTACTCCCTGGATTTGGATGGTGGCCCGGCAAATCGCCTGCGTTATTTTCGTCGCAATATGTATTTTCTTCGCCTTTATTTTCGACAAACGTCGCTGTTGTTTTCGTCGCATTTATTTTCGTCAAATTTTTTTTCGTCCACATTTTATTATCGCCGCATTTATTTTCGTTGCATTTAATTTCGTCGTTTTTAGTATCGCCGCATTTATTTTTGTCCAAATCATGCCCGAAGCGGTAGCAGAGGGCATGACGCAGTCCTCTCACACAAAAAAAGTATGTATGTACAGCCAAAATTATGAGTTTGAAGCATTTGAGAAACATTTTTGTTCATCTTATTGAACATGAAGGTCCTAAAGTCGGCCAAAATATTGAGTTACTGACTTCGGTAGGGTTAAGATCAATATCTGCCAAATAATAGATCAACAAAAAACATAGCTGCTGGATATTGTTTCTTGAAGCTCGATCAAAATCTGTTGTAATGGTCACTGGGCTCAATTTCCATTTCGAGTCCAATTTCTTGAACAAGTCGCTGTACGCAGCCTGCGTTTTTCGTGTTATAAGAACGAAGAATACAGGAAAGGTCTACAACAAAATAGTTACCTCTAAATTAATCTACTATGTTCCCTACTCTAAAAATTCGTCTTAGAGAAAGTTTATTCCGATAAGAATTAGCAAGGTGAGTGCGAAAGAGAAAAAAATTAATTAAAAGGATTTTCTGATGACTTTGTTATAATGATCAACAGGAAATTCTGGAAATTGTCAAAATAGCAATATTAAAAAACCTGTCCGAAGAAGCACTGTGGAAATTTTTGTTTTGAAAATTGATCATTTTTCCAACTTTTGATAATTTCATGTCTGTGGCACAAAAAAACCCTGTAACTGTTACTTTGAATTAGGTCTCTATAACTCGTAGAACCGGAGCAGACCCTAAAAATTGATCACTTTTCCACGCGGGTGCAAAATGTGGGTATGTGGGTGGTAAGGATACCAGGAAATCAGCTCGGGCTCACAGTGAAATCGTCTCGATTTCTCAAGCAAATCGACTTGAGAAAAAATAAAACGAAGCAGGAAAGTGGAAGCAGGAGTGACTGGAAAGAAAGAAATGACTGAAATTTGTATACACTGACATTTTGTTTCAAAACACTGAGAAATAGTTCTTTGAAGTAGAATCCGCTCAATATTTATCGCAATAACAGTTAATGTAGCAGCTCAAATTTTTGTTGTTAATTCAGACTCATGTGTGAAAATAGATTTATTTTGATACTTAAATGGTTTCTTATTTAGTCTTGACTCGTGGTAAACGCATAAAACCAGTACTTCGTACGAGCCTAAAAACTTCAAATAACAGAAACTGAATCGCATACAGCTAAAATTATCTGAAGACGTGAAATTTCTAGGAGTAATCTTAGATAAAAATTTTAATTTTAACAGGCATATTGAATGTTTGTAAAGTTACCTCAACACAACATGTTGTCCTACAAGAAAATTGTTGTGTTGTGTTGATATAGCACCGGAAAAGTGTTGTGTTGTACTGAGATAGCACAACAGCATTTTCTTGTGTTGTGCTAACCTTATCCACTAAATGTAAAATGACGATGAGCGGGAAATAACTATGAGCGGGAAAGGATTTAGCAACTGGAAATGATCTAGAAACTTGAAATGATTGAAAAATGGGAAATGGTTTTAATTTTTATCGAAATTTCAACGACTTTGCTGAAAAAAATCTCGCTCGCTACATTTTAAAAACTCAAAAAAACCTGATTGAGACTTTAACGACTCCGCTAAAAAAAATCTCGCTTCTCGATTCTTAATCATCTCTTCATAAAATGTTGATGATATGCGTACAACTTCGTTAGAAAACATCAACCAATATTTTAACGACTCCGTTGAAAAAACTCGTAAGTTTTGATTGAGATTTTAACGACTTCGTTGAAAAAAATCTTAACGGCTTCGTTAGAAAACATTAAAAAATGTCTCGTTATTTCCTCTTCAGATTTTAACAACATACCACAAGCTTCATTACATTTTGTTCAGCGAAAAATTTGAGTTTTGTCACCATCTTTTCACCACCATCATGTTGTTACCGAGAAATTTTGTCTAATTTTTTAGGAAACCGGCGAGAATAATAATGCGAATAGCACCTACCAAAAAAACACACCCGAATGAAATTTTTCGTTCCCTGTGCTCGCGGTTTTTGCTTTGCTGTTTTTCCAAGAAATCTTTACTTAACTGATACAACCTTCTTAAAAATGTTGAAGTTAAATCCCAAAACATCTTTGCTGAACGAAAAACAAACCAACACACATTTTTATAGCTTTTCTACTGTAAACTGCATAGTACTAAAATTTTTGTTTATATCTACATGAAAATACGGTGGGAAATCAATTAAGAAAATTGTTATTTCCATGCCCGGCTCTCCTACATTTTTCGTTTTTAATAGCTATTTCGTTCATTAGGCTTTCGCTACATCTAGGATTTTACTGCATTTAGCCTATTGCTACATCGTGCGGGTCTGCAAAGCTTTTGTTTTATTTTTTCAGTCTTACCGATGCACTTTTTCTTTGCTCACGGACCGAGAGAAAATTACTTACCACCGTCTTCTATCGATAATTCACAAAAAGCGGAATCTTAATCCTACAAATGAATATGAGGTTCGACTACGAATTCGATATGCAACGAAGAATAAGTATCCACACGAGATCTGAGAGGATTTTGGTACCAATATTGCCTCGCAGTAAGATGAAGTTGTAAGCTGATTCCAGGATTCTACGAAATGTTGTGGAATAATCCTACAGCTAAAGTCGTTTTCCATAAAACGTTATGCTTGCCGTTATTGCCAGAAAACGACATCGATAATGCGCTTGGTGGTTCAATGAAGGATTCTGAAAATTATAATACAGCCGGACTATTTTAAGTTTGAATGTTTTTGCTAATTTATCATTTCTAGGTTTCTTCTGTACAATTTTTATATGTAACTTCATATGCAAAATTGCTCAGAAAAGAACGCAGAAATAAGAGAAAATAGCAAACCAATTTTTTATCGATGCAACCATAAGTCACTTTATTTGTAATTCAGTTTAACAAGAGACTCATTATAGAACTACTCCCTTTCCTCAAGTGGCGTCATCCATTCCTGAGTACGGACAAACATTAAACTAATGACACAATCTATTTGCAAGAAATTTTACTGAGTCGTACCGAAAACTTTTTTAGGAAAATGACGAAAAAAGGCAAATAAAGCTCAATCATGTTTCTTATTTGTCGACGTTATTTTTTCCTTACGCTATGTCGTATTTTGTTACGGTACTAGAGGAGCGTTTAAGGTAGCATAATGCGCAAGATTCTTCTGCATTTGTTGTTCGGTCATAACTCCGGATCTACTTGTCTGATTTTGTTGACCGATAGGTCGATTTCAATCAAAATTTTTCGGAGAATAAAAAAAGGCTCAGACTCAGAGGAATACGTCGCAAATAGAGAAGTCAAAATTTTGCTGTATAATGGTTCCGCAGTCTACGAAAAATTTGCTTTTGAATTTGTAATCGTGTGAGACTTGCGTCACGGGCGCATTGCTTGCGCGCGCTCATGATAAAATGTTGCATAAATGCGACGGTAATAAATGCAACAAAAATAAAAAGTGGACGAAAATAAATACGACTATAATAAATGCGACGATAATAAGTACAACGAAAATAAATCCGACGATAATAATGCGACGAAAAAAAATGTAACAAGTGTACGAAAATAAATGCGACGGAAATAAATGCGACGATGATAAATGCGACGAAAATGATTGCGCCGATAATAACGCGGTGGATTTGTCATGTCACCAAATTACCTTTAGAAAATGGCAATTTTCGTTACGAAATGCTTGCTCCCACAGAAGCCGAAATGAATGAAAATATCCTACGTTGGTTAGTTACTTAGTTTCAGGGCGATATATTTTCAAAAAATGGGCTCATCGGCCTCGTTTGGAAGCTAGGTCTCCTGGAAGCTTCTATAGAAATCTCATATAAAATTATATTTTGTATCGAATTGCGTGTTTGCATTCAAGACATTGGTCAAATGTGAGCAAAACTTTTAGATTGTGGGCGGCCGACACCTTTTTGTTAGGCGCCTATATATTGACAAATATGACAGTCAACATGTGTACTTTCGTTTTGATCTATTCTTCAAACAAATTCGAGAAAAAATTAAATTTTAATAGTGTTGTTGTGGTTTTTTGTTTGATGGTGGGTAAATTTACATGTATTGACAATACTACTTCTTTCCATAGCATACGTTCCATGCTGTGAAAATAATTCATTAATTCAAGATCAATTTTGTGAACTCGGGAACTCACTCGTAAATTTTTGAGCAACTCTCTTCGGACACTGTTTTTGACAAGGGTATAGTTTACATATCCGAGCTGAAACAGTTTCCAAGGCTTGTTGCTCGAAAACACATTCGTGAGTTCCGCTCATATCTCAAAATCGATCCCTCATGTAATGAATTATTTTCACTCGCTAAAATGTTATATTTTTAGTTCATATGCACTATTTTTTCACTCTTGCTTACCATTCATTTCATATATTTAACATTTTATTTATTTTTGTAAGCTTGAAAACAATATGAACAATAGATTTACATTTTGTTAGATAGTGTTTGAGGCTTCTACAGTCAGCTAATTAGAAGAAACAAAAAATCCGAAGTATCAGATATTGCATTTCTCAAAATAACAGACACGTCAAAAGGCAAAGGTATCAGATATTGCGACACCATTTATCTTTCAAAACAATGTTTGTTAATGTTTATGGTATCGTAGTCGTAGGTTCGCCAAATAGAGCGACCACTATCCTAAATTGAACCTACCTACATCCCTACATCCCTACATCTATATGGATGTCTACTGTGTATGTACTACATGGGGTGAAAAGTCCGCGGCCTTGCAATGAAAGAACTAACTTTTACATATGAAATTAATTTTATTCTTCAACGTAGTCTCCCTGAAGGGAAATGCACTTAGTCCAACGGTCCTGCAACATTTGGATACCTTTGGTATAATAGGATTTCTTCAACCCTGCAAAATAGGCCTCTGTTTCGGATATCACCTCATCATTAGAGTAAAATCTTTTTCCCTGTAGCCATCTTTTTAAGTTTGGGAACAAATAGTAGTCGCTGGGGGCCAGATCTGGAGAGTAAGGTGGGTGGTGTAGTAATTCATAGCCCAAAGAGTCCAGTTTCACAGTTGCTTTTATGGATGAATGCGCTGGTGCATTGTCATGATGAAACAGGACCTTTTTCTTCTGCATATGCGGTCGTTTTCTCTTGATCTCGTTGTCGAGCTGTTCCAATAATGTGACATAGTACTCGCCAGTTATTGTTTTTCCTTTCTCCAAATAGTCGATAAATATTATGCCATGCGCAGCCCAAAAAATCGTGGCCATAACCTTGCCTGCAGAACGCTGTGCCTTTGGGCGCTTCGGTCGGCTTTGACCAAATTCTAACCACCCAGCAGACTGTCTATTGGACTCTGGTGTATAGTAATGAATCCACGTTTCATCAATCGTGACAAATCTACGCAAAAACTCCGTTGGATTACGCTCGAACAAAGCTAAATTACGCTCTGAATCGTCAAGACGGTGCTGCTTTTGATCAATTGTTAGAAAACGCGGCACCCATCGGGCAGAAAGCTTTTTCATGTCCAAATACTCATGTAAAATGTGTCGCACCCGTTCTGTTGATATTTTGAGGATGTCAGCTATTTCACTGTTGTATTGTTGTATTGTCATGTCACCAAATTACCTTTAGAAAATGGCAATTTTCGTTACGAAATGCTTGCTCCCACAGAAGCCGAAATGAATGAAAATATCCTACGTTGGTTAGTTACTTAGTTTCAGGGCGATATATTTTCAAAAAATGGGCTCATCGGCCTCGTTTGGAAGCTAGGTCTCCTGGAAGCTTCTATAGAAATCTCATATAAAATTATATTTTGTATCGAATTGCGTGTTTGCATTCAAGACATTGGTCAAATGTGAGCAAAACTTTTAGATTGTGGGCGGCCGACACCTTTTTGTTAGGCGCCTATATATTGACAAATATGACAGTCAACATGTGTACTTTCGTTTTGATCTATTCTTCAAACAAATTCGAGAAAAAATTAAATTTTAATAGTGTTGTTGTGGTTTTTTGTTTGATGGTGGGTAAATTTACATGTATTGACAATACTACTTCTTTCCATAGCATACGTTCCATGCTGTGAAAATAATTCATTAATTCAAGATCAATTTTGTGAACTCGGGAACTCACTCGTAAATTTTTGAGCAACTCTCTTCGGACACTGTTTTTGACAAGGGTATAGTTTACATATCCGAGCTGAAACAGTTTCCAAGGCTTGTTGCTCGAAAACACATTCGTGAGTTCCGCTCATATCTCAAAATCGATCCCTCATGTAATGAATTATTTTCACTCGCTAAAATGTTATATTTTTAGTTCATATGCACTATTTTTTCACTCTTGCTTACCATTCATTTCATATATTTAACATTTTATTTATTTTTGTAAGCTTGAAAACAATATGAACAATAGATTTACATTTTGTTAGATAGTGTTTGAGGCTTCTACAGTCAGCTAATTAGAAGAAACAAAAAATCCGAAGTATCAGATATTGCATTTCTCAAAATAACAGACACGTCAAAAGGCAAAGGTATCAGATATTGCGACACCATTTATCTTTCAAAACAATGTTTGTTAATGTTTATGGTATCGTAGTCGTAGGTTCGCCAAATAGAGCGACCACTATCCTAAATTGAACCTACCTACATCCCTACATCCCTACATCTATATGGATGTCTACTGTGTATGTACTACATGGGGTGAAAAGTCCGCGGCCTTGCAATGAAAGAACTAACTTTTACATATGAAATTAATTTTATTCTTCAACGTAGTCTCCCTGAAGGGAAATGCACTTAGTCCAACGGTCCTGCAACATTTGGATACTTTGGTATAATAGGATTTCTCCAACCCTGCAAAATAGGCCTCTGTTTCGGATATCACCTCATCATTAGAGTAAAATCTTTTTCCCTGTAGCCATCTTTTTAAGTTTGGGAATAAATAGTAGTCGCTGGGGGCCAGATCTGGAGAGTAAGGTGGGTGGTGGAGTAATTCATAGCCCAAAGAGTCCAGTTTCACAGTTGCTTTTATGGATGAATGCGCTGGTGCATTGTCATGATGAAACAGGACCTTTTTCTTCTGCATATGCGGTCGTTTTCTCTTGATCGCGTTGTCGAGCTGTTCCAATAATGTGACATAGTACTCGCCAGTTATTGTTTTTCCTTTCTCCAAATAGTCGATAAATATTATGCCATGCGCATCCCAAAAAATCGTGGCCATAACCTTGCCTGCAGAACGCTGTGCCTTTGGGCGCGTCGGTCGGCTTTGACCAAATTCTAACCACTCTGCAGACTGTCTATTGGACTCTGGTGTATAGTAATGAATCCACGTTTCATCAATCGTGACAAATCTACGCAAAAACTCCGTTGGATTACGCTCGAACAAAGCTAAATTACGCTCTGAATCGTCAAGACGGTGCTGCTTTTGATCAATTGTTAGAAAACGCGGCACCCATCGGGCAGAAAGCTTTTTCATGTCCAAATACTCATGTAAAATGTTTCGCACCCGTTCTGTTGATATTTTGAGGATGTCAGCTATTTCACTAACTTTAACTTTCCGATCAGCCAAAACAATACGATGGATTCTTTTGATGTTTTCTTCAGTAACTGCTTCACTTGGACGTCCTGAACGTGGGGCATCATCGGGGCTTGTATTACCTCGTTTAAATTCAGCATGCCACTTCTTGACCGTTGTATACGACGGAGAAGATGTGCCATAACACTTATCCAGCCATTCTTTGCTTTGCACCGTATTTTTTCCCATTAAGAAACAATGTTTAATCAACACACGGAATTCATTATTTTCGATTTTTTACGAACAACAAAAACCTGCGTCACTCTATTGACAGTAATTCGAAAACTATGACACCAAATGTCAGGAAATTTTGGCTGTAGACAAGTAAAGGGTGGTACTACTGAATGTTAACAAAAATTCTGAAGTAATGACGCCATCTCTTTGTGAGGCCGCGGACTTTTCACCCCATGTAGTAAAGAATTGTGACACGGTAGATACAAATGATATGGGTGCAATAGAACCATAAAAGACAATGATCTAGTAATCATAGAGAATTGCATTGTCTGATGTTTCCGCACTCTTTAGAATCCAATTTTATACATAAAACTAGTCGAAACCTCCGCCCCTATGGGCTACGCAGGCTTTATAATTTTCGCTTGTTGTCTATTCAGAGAGCCAAAGCAAATAATTTTTCGTTTTAAATAATGATGCGTAATGTTGAAGGTCGTTATACCACTTCGTTGATATTACCGCTAACAATACTAAAATCGAAATGGGCGAGAAAGGCACTAAAGTCAAAACACTTTCTTTGTCGCAAAATAACTCCATCTCCCGCGTTTTCCACCTCCCCCGTATTTCAACTCCCCCGTATTCCACATCCCCCGTATTCCACGTTCACCGTATGCAACGTTCCCCGTATTCAACTTTCCCCCATATTCCACGTTCACCGTATTCAACTTTACCCGTATTCCATGTTCCCCGCATTCTATTTCTCCGTATTCCACTTATCCCGTATTACACTTCCCCCGTATTCCACTTCCCCCGTATTCAACGTTCACCGTATTCCAAGTTCCCCTTATTCTACTTCCCCCGTATTCCACATTCAACGTATTCCACTTCCCCCATATTTAACGTTCACCGTATTCCACTTACCCCGTATTCAACGTTCCCCGTATTCAGCGTTGCACTTGCCGATTTTCAATTTTGACCCGTTTTTCCCCGACAACATATCAAAAAGAATTTTTTTTTCTTCTCAGTTTAAACGCACGGCACATAAATAAATAAATAGACAAATAAATCAAAAATAGATAAACAGACGGACATTAGAGGTTTATAATTAGTAATGTACAAACAACCAGTCCATAAAACATCTTTCTTTTACTTATTTCTCCTCCAATTCTCAACATTGAGGCAAGGTGAATTAATTACCCTTAAATCAATTGACATAGCATAACGTCCTTTTGCTCAGGGCAGTTCATTGAGACAATAAGTCTGTATTATACAAATTCGGAAACAAATGATAGTCTGATTAGTTTCATTCACTTATTATCGCTACTAATATTTCATCTTTCCGAATTAAGCGAATATTTGCGTTCGCTACTAGCAAACGCTATTACCGCGAGTGAACAGTAAGCGAATCACATTAGCAACGCTAAATCAGACATAGCGTTAGCGAATACAACCCTGATCATGGGCGCGAGTGACGCAAGTCCCCATACGAACAAAAAATTCGGAAAAATTTTTTTCGTAGACTTCGGAACCATATATACAGCTAAGTTTTGACTTCCCCCCTTGCGACGTACCCCCCGGAAAATATTTTTCCTGGATTCTACGGAAAATTCTAAGGCGAAATGTCTTTTCACTCATTAAAATCGGTTCGGTGGATCCGAAGATACGACCTTTAGAAAATGATCATTTCCTATACAAAAAGGGCTGTTTCATAGAAGCCAAAGTTAATGCAAAGATCCTACGTTAGTTAGTTAGTTAGTGGGTTAGTTAGTTAGTTCCAGGGTCATTTGTATGAAAAACCACTTTTTTGGCTCGTGCTCGAAAACGGCTCGATAACTTTTCTTGAAATTTTGCAGGGACCTTCGGGTGGACATTCTACGTCATATGAGATTTTAAAAAATGGGGGGTACCGGCCTCGTTTGGGCGCCAGGGCTCTTAGAAGGCGCCATATAAAGCCCATACGTATGTGTTTGTGTGTGTAGTGTGTATGATAGCACATTTTGTATGAGGCAATGGTTGTGTGTTCGAGATAGAGGTTTGGTGTCAAAGGGAAAGTTGTTGGGTTGGGTGTGTAGTGTATCAGGGTGCCGCCAAAATGGCGGAAAATAGGCGGGGACCCAAAAAAAAACTTTTGATATGTTGTAGAGTAAGTTGAGGGAATCATTTTCGCCCATGGAAGTAGTAGCCGCCGCGCTACGGTTTGGCGGCGGCGGCGGCTCAAAAAAGAAACTTTTGATATGTTGTAGAGGAAGTTGAGGGATCATTTTCGCCCATGGAAGTAGTAGCAGTCGCGCTTCAGTTCGGCGGCAGCGGCGGCTCAAAATAATGCAAAACATTACAATCACAACGAAAACCCTTTTTAAAAGGGAAACGTGACGCAAGTCCTCATATCTTCTTCCAAAACAACTGATATCACAACAAAAACCCTTTTTAAAAGGGAAACGTGACGCAAGTCCTCGTCCTTTCTTCCAAAACAATTGATATCAACTTTTGTGACGCTTGCAGCCATACATCCCATAAAGTCAAATTTTTGCACTGTGAAAGCTGAAAGAACAGAAAAACTATAACACTGGGGGGTCTGGCATTTGTGACGCATTTTTTTAATCAAAAATGAAAATATTTCAAAAGATTTTTTTGCGTTCCGAAGCTGCAAGCTTCACAAAAGTTGATATCAGTTGTTTTGGAAGAAGGGACGAGGACTTGCGTCACGTTTCCCTTTTAAAAAGGGTTTTTGTTGTGATTGTAACAACGCCTCAGAAGGCATATTGAAGACATATGCGAGATAGCAATACGCCGATTTTATACTTCAGGTGCGTTAGCTAAATCACTAATTTCAACAACATTGAACAATACAATGACGAGTGAATTCCTGGAAAAAGTTCAAATTTGACGCATATAAAGCAAACCGCGTCTCAAAACAACTAGTACTACCGTGCGCTTCTGAGCAAAATTTATGAAAAGTTGGATTGGATTTCAATTTTTTTGCAATTTCTGGCTAAATTGTTTAGCGTCCAGGATCCATATCTCACTTTTATCTCACATTGTCCTTCTCGCGTGAGTTAGAGCAACGGAGGCAACCGGTGAGAAAACATCGCACGACTTCTCCGTTGTTGAAAATAAGGGTATGTATTTTTTTTTATCAGTGTACCTTCCAATATTAACATTATAAAGAAAATCGTTTGAAAAAATGTTTCTGCCATCACAGAACGCAATATCCTATCATATCATCATGTGGGAAATTAAAATACCGAGAGGTAAAAATCTGAAACGTAAAAAACTTTATTCTTTTATTTCTCGTAATTATGTTCATGTCCCGGAACTCCTTGGGGAAATCTTTACAAAAATTGCTCTTATTATTATTTGCTTCTGAATGTTCAACATACATAATCTAGCACAATCTTGGATAAAATTTACATACTTTAAAGATTGTATTGTATCGATATTTTTTTTCAAAAAAATTTATTTCTTGGATTCGGAATAATCAATTGTTGTACTGACAATCGCATGCAGGATTTATTTTTCAAACTAAAATATTTCCGTGAATATTTAAAGTTCTAATAGATTTTGCCAAAATTGAATTTATCGGCTGAAATACTCAAATAACGCTAAACACTAACGTTAAATTCAAATGTAAAGATTTGACAGAAAACGTATCTATCTGTTCGTTTCGTCTTTTAGTTCGCAAAATTTATTAAACATTTGCTGATTACTAATCCTGTGGTAGCGTTGAACCTTTATTTTATTAATGCAATTTGTAAATCTGATGTTTACCAAGCTAGCTGGTCAATTTGTATGTCTCATTAATGGACAACTCAATGACTCAAGCGAAGCAACGCATTTGAAGGTTAAGTTAAACGAATCAAATGTTCATCATTCAATAATGCACTATTGAAACAAAAAAATTTGCCAAGCTCACTGCCGCGCCGCTAGCTTTGTAAACATCCTTTTTACGAACTTCAACAATAAAATATAGGTCCAACGCTTTTCCAGAATTATAATTCACTAAATTGCGAATTGACAGAGTAAACCGAACATTCATTCATTTCTGTCAAATATTGTAATTTGCCTTTATCGTTAGTGTTTAGCGTTTTTGTTGGATTTAGTGATTGAAATCTGACGCTCTCCATTGTTAGATTTAGTGATTGCAATCTGACGCTCTCTAATGTTAGAGTTTGTTGCCACCTTTGTTGGCAAATCTGAAGTTCTCTATATATTCTGTAATAGAATAAAAAGATTTCGCGGACCTGTAACTCGGGTTTTGTTTTCTATGGATTTTGGGTATAAAACACTATCATTAGATGTTAAGAAAGTTTTGTATTGACCCGGTATTTTTTGGAGGTATGACGATCATGGTTTGACAGATGGGGCGAGAAATAGTGTGTGGTTACGAAATTGACGAATTGCCTTAAAATCTAAAATCATGACGTTCTGTTAATTTTGTCCACTATAGAACCGATCAATTGGAGTTTAGTTTTTGTAGAAATTAAAGTTTGTAAAAATTGATTAAATTGTTACAGTTCATTTTTGTTGAAGAAAGCTTGCAGTAAGCAAGGAGAGCGGCTGAAAAGCAAATACTTTATTGCCCAAGAAAGGCAAACGAGTTCTATACAGAACATAAAGCCTTTAGGATGGGATTGAAGCATTTAGGGTGGAACGTTTTGAACTTTTGATTTTTAATTCACAATGGTTTCTTATTTCTTATTTCACATGGTTTTTAGGGATTGTACCAGGGAAAAATTTTCTAGGGAAATCCCGGGACGAACCAATCCCGTTTCCCGGGAAATGAATTTTTATTTCCCGGAAAATCGAATTTCATTTTTTGTTTTTTTTTTATTCAAAAAATTGCGCTTTACGCTGACTCCTGACACTATGGATTCCGTTTCGGAGGATATGGGAAGGCAGGCTGGTGCTAAGATTCTGCTTATGCCGAATAGAAGGTAATAATATAAGACAATATTTACGGTAATCATCAAATTGGCACCAGCGTGCCTCCATGAGTTCTAGCTCAAAGAATTCAAAATCTGTATGGGGGTTATGGGAAGGCAAGCTGGTTGTAAGATTGTGCTTATGCCAATTGAAAGGTGTTGCTGTAAAACATATGTTCCGTAAATATCAACATGACACCTGCCTGCCTATTCGAATTCCCTTTTTTAGGGTGAAAAAATTCACACAAAAATTCAAACATCTTCTTGGAGTGAAATACAATTTTTAAAATTCTGAAAAAAAATTACGCAATATACATCTCTAAGGGAATATATAGTGGAAAAACTGAGTTAGTCGTCAACCTCTAACACTAAGAAAAAATTCATTGAATTTTTCTATGAATTTTTTCACTCCCAAAAATTCTGAAAAAAATCACAGATGTTACTCTCACTACAGAGATTTTTGAGAATTTTTTCAGAATTTTACGTAAGCACTCTTATGAGAAAAAGCCATAACTCCATTTTCGCATTTTCATCAATAACTCTACTATAACTTCATTTTGGAGTTTCATATTCTACCAAAAGTAGGTCTGGGCAAAGACGCTTCGAATGATGTATTATATGCCTTATTTCCCGGGATTCAAAAAATTCCCGGAAATTGCATTCCTTAATGGTTTTCCACATCTACCAGGGCCCCCGATTACGAATATATCAGCCGTTTTTTTAAATTGACGTTTTAAGAGTACCGACCAAGCGATTTCCGAGTAGAGAAGAGAGAGAGAGAGTGGGAGGAAAAGGGGAGATCCCCGGCCTTGTGCAAACAACTATCTTCAATAAAAAAATTGGTAGATGCTATTCACACATTGTGCGAAAAAAATTGGTAGATGCTATTCACACATTGTGCGAATAGCAATATAAGGACTATTCGCACATTATAAGACCAACATAATAAAAGTAAACGTCACTTGCACACAGAGTGAATAACAACAGCGCAGTGCGAATAGTCTCTTTATAGTTCTGTGGCTATTCGCCCTCATATTATTCTTCTTTGAGTAGTAGTTAAATCAACTTAGTCGTTATGGAATGTGAATTAAGAGAATTTTTGAATCTTTAAAAGTGAATTAAATTGAATAAAAATTCGATAGACATCCGTCAGTAGTTTCTAGTCACTTTGTTTAAATAACATAAAATCAAAATTCAAAATTAAAAAGGAAATTTTGGACGAAATTCTAATATCAATTATAAAAGAATCATTACGAATACTGCACCGCCACTTATACAAACTACTTGGTGATTGAAAGACAAATTTTGAATGATTTCTGTGTTGATAGCAACTCCTGAGCAGAACTTCTTTCAAAATTGAGAAATATACACATAATAAAAGGATTAATTAAATTAAAACGATGGGACCATGGTGTGATGATGCAAAGAAATTTTTTGACGAATTGGGAAAGATGATCGCGCTTAAGACAGACGAGCCAAGATCAAAATCCTTTCTCATGCAACGCATAAGTATGGCCATACAAAAAGGCAATGCGGCAGCTGTGATGGGATGTTTCGAACCCGATGACAATATGAAGGAAGTATTTTATCTGTGATTTTTTTTTTTTGTGATTCTTTGTAATTCTTGATATTTTTGTTCTAATGCTGCAATAAATTTTAAACAATGTTATTAAATTCGTTACCCACCTAATCTTCGCGACATGTAGTGAAATGAAAAATTCCCTGGTTCCGTTACCCACCATTGTGTTTTGTGGCGTTTCACTAAAGCGCAAATTCCCTAGTTTCGTTAGTCACCTAGTTTTGTAGCGTCGCGACGCGTCGTAAAAGGAAAAGTGCCTCAGCTTCGTTAGCCACGTAGTTTTTGTAACATTTTGTAAAAGGAAAAGCTCGCTAGTTTTGTTAGTCACCTAGGTTTTTGTGGCTTTTCACTAAAGCGCAAATTCACTAGTTTCGTCAGTCACCTAGTTTTGTGATATCGTAAAAGGAAACGATCGTCAGCTTCGTTAGCTATTTGTTAAATATGCGAATAGTCCTTAAATGGCTATTCACAAAATGTGTGAATAGTCCTTATATGGCTATTCGCACAATGTGCGAATAGACTTTATTTCACTATTTGCACAATGTGCGGAAAGCCTTTACCAAAATAATATTTCAAAAATTCCAGTACGAAATGCGTTGTCAAATTTCGAGACATTAGTGCCGTGGAAAATCAATTCCATGTAGAAACGTAGTGACTACAACAACATGTATAAAAATGTCTACCACGTTTGATACATTTCACACAATTAAAGATTCCGAAGTACGAAGCATAAAAGGTGCAGTAGAACAGTGTACTTATAGTTACATTTGCTACAACTTTGTAGAATGTATTTGCAAAAGAAACCGAGAAAATAACCGGGGAAATATACGATATTTAAAAAATATGAAAAAACAACATACAGTGAATCAATAGTTTCAGAAATTTTTAATTGCTAAATTTCCAGGTGACATCCGCAAGCCTACAGGGAGTGTTCAAGTAAAACATTAGGGAATTCTACATTTCCTAAACGATTTCCAAAAAGTTTTTTTTCTGGATTCCTTATTAAATTGTGCCTGAACCAAAAATCCGACTTTGCTGACCTGCACTTCTTACATACTTGATTTTTTTCATTGACGAGATGCAGAGAAAATAAATTTTGGACTATCCCTGGTATTTTCCTTGAATTCACCTATAACGAATATTTCGAAGCTTACGCGCAGTGACTGCTTGGAAAAGCCTTTGCGCGACGAAAATTCTCTACTCGGAAATCGTGTGGTCGCTACCCTTAAAACGTCAATTAAAAAAACGGCTGATATATTTGTAATCTGGGAGCCCTGTGGATGTGGAAAACCATGTCCAATGTCCATTGTGAATTAAAATCGAAAGTTGAAAATCCTCCATATTGGAATTTTTGGTGATCTTGGAATTGGCTGTCGTATCTCACACCCAACATCAAATAGTGAGTAGTTTTAAAGGGAGTGCACTATGACCTTCAAGATTGTTTTTTTTTTTTGACAAAATTATGGTAAATATTTAAGAGATAAAGGCGAACGAATGAAATGAAATTTCGTAAAATTAGCGATTACGTCATTACTTAATTTTATTGGGAATCGCCAAAAAAGCAAATTTGAATAACCTATCTGAAGCAGCGGTGTTGTGAAAAGCCTTTCCAAACCTCACTAATTTTTCTCCGAACTGGAGTCGACCTTACGTTGGAGACAAAATAACCCCTCGGACCTAAATCCGTCGGACAAAATAACGGGAACAATTATTTCTGATAATTCTAAAACAAAATTTGACCGCTTTAAATCAGGAAATGACCGCTTTAAAAAAAGAAATTACCGCGATCATTTTTTATTTTTTCCGCGGTAACTTCTATTTTTCATCATTTCTACTTTCCCTGCGATCAGTTTAAATACATGCCCAAAATAACTCCCTTTTTCCCGATCGCACGTCAAAATAAATAATGTTAAAAACCTGTACAGAATTAAAAAATTCTTATTTATAAGAGATAACCAACCACATTAAAAAATTATACGCTACAAACCCGTCTTTACAACGGGAGAAAACATCAAGGTCATAATTTCTTATGACAAAATAACCCGGAGTTATTCAATTCGTGGTTATTTTGCCCGGGATTGGGAGGGTTATTTTATTTGGTGTTCCTAGAGCCAAGGAGATAACTCGCACCTATACTTTCATTGACAAAAATTGTTCCTCTCCGTTTTCTCTGGAACAAACAAAAAATTGTTTTTGGGCTAGGGCTGACCTAGAACCCTAACAAAAGTTCTGTGTCCCATACTTATACGGGCAAAAATGCTCCTTTCGGTTTAGATGGACCTGGGTCATCAGGACAGACAGAGCCAAACTACGAAAAGGCAGATCGGGCGGATCATCATTGTCGGATCATCATCGAACTTTACAGACCACAAAATACCTTTCAGATTGTAGTCTTTATTCGGCAATCCCAGGATGGTCAAGTACCCTCGTACAGCCCACCCTATGGCCCACCAACGAGATGGTTTGTTCGTGAAAGTCTAACAACATGAGCGGTGCCGAATCGCAGCCGCCGTTCAATCCATATTATTACCGTAATCTCCGGTGTCACGTTTCCATTTCGTCCATGCGAAAAAGGAAACAGCTATATCGCACGATACAATAATTGTCGTTCTTCTTTTTCGCATGTGCGAGATAGAAATGTCAGGCTGATAGAAATGTCAGTGTGGATCATTCACGCTCCGATACTTGACTTGGGTGGACGTGTTTCAGGTGTGGCCTTATTAAATAAACCTTTGTTTAGCCGTGATCGCCATTAGCGGTATTGAACAAGGGAATTATTCGAAACATTTTTGACCGTTTTCGATCTGAGTTTCTGAATATTTCAAATAAGACCTGGCCTTCAAACCTGTTGAGAAGAAATATAAAGTTTTGTTATTAAAATTTGTGTAAATTAATTTGAAAAAGAGCTGAAAAGAGAACAATAAGATGTAAAGAGGTCAATTGTATTGTTTGAAACCGCGTGGTGTAAAATTTTTTTGAAGAGAGGAGATAAATTAAAACCCAATATTTAGTGTGTGAAGAACATTTACGAATATACATAACTGAGAAAATTACTTACCTGGTTCAGTCTATATGATTATAATTTGGTCTACTACGAAAAACTATTTTGAGGTTACCTGTGTGAATAAAAAAAGTGTGAATAGAAAGAGACAAAAGAGTAATAAGGGAACTATTTGGATATTTTATTGTGTAAAATATGGTATGAAGTGAAATTGGAAACAGAGGAAGAAACTTTGGATGGAGATTTAAGTGAATAATATAGTTGTGGCTTTCACGGAAAGCTTCCGGGTTGGATGTGCGGGGAGGGGCAGGGTTAGTGCTCTTGCTGCCCGTGCCGGGTTAAATAATCCGTCGGGGTGATCCAGTCGGGCCACGGTTCCCTTGGGGAACTAGTGGTTGGGGTGCCCTATGGGCCGGGTGTTCATCAGGGCGGGAGGTGTGAGATAGTCTGTTTTAAGACGCGTCAAGCACGGAAGGTTTTCGCGCCAAGAATTGATGTGCGGTTGCACATGTTCATAGACAATAAAAGTGAACAGTTAAAGAAACAATGAAAAGGAATATAATTAAAATGGCGATTTACGCCATGTTCGGATAAATTTAAGTTAAGTGACACATAAGATATCGAGAGGACGATTTTAATAAATTCAGAGTTGTATTAAGTGATACGTGTATAAAATATAAATAGAGATATTAGACTGATATTAGATATTAGCAATTGGCCCCGGCCTGCTATTATAAAAAAAAGTCAGTGTGGATTGAGATTAATGCGTATTTACGTTGCGCTGCACGTCAGAAATTTTCTGGCCGGTGCAAAATCTGAAGTAGAACAAAAAATATTTGATTTTCGGATAACGCAAACGAAATAAACTTAATGTCTAAATAAGAACAACGAAATTTTACATTTAGACAAAAAAGGAACAAAACAAAATTAATTTAAAATTAAATCAAAAAAATATTATCTAATTTCAACGGGTTGCTTCCCGTGGGTGTTGTGGGCGAAAGTTTGATGAGGTATTAAATGCATTTTTTGGAATAATAGTGTCATCGGTCTCATCATTGATACTAATGTCTACGTGGTCTTTGAAAAATAATTTTAGGTTTTCGTCGTACGTAACATTCTCTAAGAACGCACTAACGTCTTAATTTTGGCATCCCAACTTTCACATCAAATCGGATGGTATTTTCTCGTTTATAAGAAAGTAGCATTTTACCTTTTGCCGCTTCAGTTATTTCCCCATTTTTATCCATCTCAATAAGTTTAAGTGCGTCGATCAACGACCAAATCGATGGATTAGCTGATTTCAGCAACGAATTCAGTGTTTTGTTGGAAATTTCAGATAAATTGCTTGTCCGGTCAACCAATGAATACACTGAAATATTGGCAGTTGTCCATTGCTTTCTCCAATATTTCCCAAATTTGGTCCAAAACGTTGAGATTTTTTTCTCTAGAACTGCTCGTCAATTTGATTAAACCTTATGACCGCGAACTCATTTGGTAATAGGGCTAAAACAGAGACTTTCTGTAATAGGACTTTAAATTTTGGATCGTCTAGCAGATTGAATTTGTGAGCGTACTTGTATATCGGTTGGACATAATGAAAAAACAGCCTGAAAGTTTTGCATTTGGAATATTGAGACGAAGAGCCTTTCGAGTTGCAGGCTCGTAATCGGTCATTAGTTTATTTACGTTTACTGATAGCATGAGCAACTTGAGACTGGTAAATATCGCATCTTAGGCTGTGAATGTTCTCTTTTCCATAAGGGTAGCAGTGATTTTTGTATATTATATTGATTACGTATAATTGACCGAATTCGATAAGGAAGAGCTTTGAAGGTGCCGTCCATGAATAATTCGACATTGTTCAGTGTGTTGACTAGTTTAAGCACAGTTTCGCATATAAATACACACTTTTATTCAAATTTTTATATCAGTCCGGGAATTGCTCTAGTAAATATTTATGCAAATAAATAAATAAAACTCTCCTGTTAAATTGATATTAATTTTGTATATTTCACAACACAATGAACGTAAGTAACCAAGAAATAAACAATGAACGAACAAATTGAAATGCAGTTTTCATAAACAGATTTCCAACTCTGGTCAATACTGTCTCACTTTTTAGCTGAAAATGAAAGTTATAGATTTGAAAAGCTTTTTAAATGATACTAATAATGAAATTGAGAATAAATATTAGCATTTTTTACATTAGTTAAGTTAACAAGAAGGCTCTTAATAAATAAATAAGCGAAAACAGATACACAAAAAAATAAAAAAAAAAACAATACAAAACTTGAAGCTTAAAGATGTGGGTAAAGTTAGCTCAACAGAATCTCATCTTCCCTTGATATTCTGTTGAGATCTCAGCAATTTTCTTGAGATCTCAACAAATTCTCAACAGTGGTGAGTATACATTTTTTTCGTAGTACAAGTGGTGAGTATGGATATAAACGCTTGCTAAATTGAACAACCGCAATATTTCTTGACATTTCCAATATCTCAAAATCGTACAATATGAAACGAACGGTGATAGCTGAAATGGATTTCTCGTTGAGATTTTGAATATCTCAACATCGTACAATATGAAACGTTGCTTGTTGAGATTCAAAATCTCAACAAGAAATCCATTTCAGGTATCACCGTTCGTTTCATATTGTATGATGTTGAGATATTCAAAATTTCAACAAGCAAGCAAGTTCGTTTCATATTTTACGATGTTGAGATATTGACAATATCAACAGATACACCACTTGGAAAATTCATTCATTCATTATGCAACATTTGTTGGACATAAAGACGTTGGGCAAATATTGAATAAAAGCAAAGCAAATTAAAATATTTAAATACAGCCGCTTCAAAGTTACGTTGAACACTATTATGAATTTTATGACTTTTAAAAGTCAAAGGGAATGGGATGTGTTCACCAAACGGGCGCTTATTTGAATTCACATCCCGGAAGGAATATGTGAACGCTTTTTCTTTCGTCATACAAATTTTTCGTGGCATAAGACATTCCCACACGATTCCTATACGATTCTTAAGGGAATGTGTTCACTTATCCCTGACGGGATAGAACACGCGTGCGTTCGATGCAGAATTCAACAAAAGAAAATGTTAACGTGAACATATCTCATGTTGTTAACAATTAAAAGTCTGATAATTCATTTAGTGTTCAGTCTAACTTTGATGCGTCTGTACAAACAAACGAAAAGAAAGAAACAAGAGGAAAGAATAATTATAGAATTTTGTCAAATGAAACCAAGCTAGACACACAATTCACCAATTCTATATTCACCACAGAAGAAATTAATACTTCCCACAGTTGAGCAATTTTTGTTGAGATCTAAAGAGTTTCCTTCAGATCTCAACAATTTCCTTGAGATCTCAACAATTTTCTTGAGATCCTGTTGAGCTAAAATTACCCACACGCTTAAAGCTGGTTTGCTCATAACTCTTTCAACTTGCAGAACAAAACATACATCCGAATCGATTTTTACTTGAACGAACAATGTTAATTATAACACCAAAGCTCTATGTACTCCTTAAAATAGAATATGGTCACAAATGTGAGTTGCCGTTCATAATGGACACCAAAACCGGTTTTTTTCGTACTCCTCCCACCCGGCTATGAAAAAGACTGCTCACAATGGCGCAGCCAGTAAAAAAACTATCTTTTAAACAACAAATTACAATAAATAAAATTCATCTACTCCACTTTTCCCTAATGTTGCCAGGATACATGCCGAATTGTTTCTTTGAATTGCTTCTGAAATCTTCTGTAATAGGAAATCTTTCGAGCGTGATTCCCCAGAACTGTCCTTATCAATGACCCTAATTTATTAATTTTATTAATTTATTCGTTTCTGAACCCATGCGACTGTTAATACAGTTAATAAATAGTTTTCTTTTACAGATATATAATGATTATGCTCAAATCTTCCCGCTCTATCGGTATCGGCTATTGAACGCACTTTCTTAGAAGATTGATTGATATAAAAGAAGCTAACGTGTCTCGAAAGGTAACATCCCAAAAAAGAGACTTCCCAAATAACAAACTGAAGGTAGAAGAATTGAGAATATGTTGATTCGAGATGTAGACTCTACTCCACAGATGGTATAGCAGCCACAGAAACATTGTAGTACCAAAACGAGAATTTTCTCACATTTTGACCATTAACATGATTGCGATCAGTGGGAAGTGAAGAAGCTCGCTCTTAGACGTCCGAAGTCGAAGAGAAGCCGATGTCTACCTGCTAACTAGACTAATCCGCATCAAGCTGTGAACCCATAGGAAACGCACCGCACCAAACGGACGGAACGACGATGTAAAGCAGAACTTCATTCGACAAGTAAGCGAGACAGTCATATCGAACCCTATAGATGACGACGATGACTAGTACAGAAATGGAGAACCATTAGCAATACTGTACAACAAGCTGGTGAGCGAACGTTAAGTTTTCGGAACAATGGGACGAAAGAATGGATCTCCGACAACACATGGACATTTATTGAAGAACTCAAACACTAGGAAGAAATCATCAACAGTACGACAGATGCTGGAACGAAGAGACAAGCGAAGCAAAACTACAACGAACTGGAAAAGAAAGTGAAAGTCAGCCAGAGCCGATAAGCGGAAATGGTTGAGTAACATTGCTGAACGAGCGCAACGTGCAGCTGACAGCAACAACATGCGCGAAATTTATAGGTTAGCTCGACGTACTTGTATTTTAGAGACTCCACTAACAGCTTTTTATAGCCAATAACAGGTGTTGTCTGGACCACGGGCTTAACGTGACTTCCGAACCACGTCTCAGAGTAATGCGAATGTAGTGTCTTATTCTAATACTCCAAAAATTGTTAGGCGCGTGATTATTATCTCGCCTAAATGTAGGATTAGATATTTCGTAAACATTTCGGGAAATGGACCTAACGCATGCAAACCTTTGCAAGCTGCTGATGGAAGTCTACTGACCACGGAATCGGAGCAAAGCGAAAGGTACGCACTTTGAGCATCTACTCAATAAGCCACCCGTAACAGTCGCCCAAAGTCCAATAGAACCAGTGAGAGAACGTAGTTTCAATAAGTCGCAACCAACCTTGTACGAAGTCACATCAACAATCAAGCTGTTCAAGAACAAAAAAGCACCTGATGCCGAAAACATCGCAGCTGAAAGCTGACATCGAAGTCATAACAGAAATGCTGCATCCAATAATTCAAGAAGTGTGGAGATTGGAAACCGTTCCAGCAGAGTTTACCGGCAAATTGATCATAACATTGGCGAAAAAAAGCGATTTAACTGTCTGCAGTAATTGGCGCGGTATAACACTCCTAAAAACAATCGACAAGATTCTCTCGATCATCACCCACGACCGAATCAAAGGTCCTAGAACCAGTGCTTCGCAACCAGCAAGCTGGTTTTAGACCCCACATATTATGCGTCGACAACATCAACACACTACGAATCGTCATGGAACAGTCAGTGTAATTCAACACACCAATGTACTTGGTCTTTGTTGATTTCAAACAAGCGTTCGACAGTATGGATCGAAACGTGATGTGGAGAATTTTGGCGAGTTACGGCATCCCAGCGAAAATCCTGAACTTGATAGTTGGGATGTATCGCAGTGGAAAATGCCGGGTATCTAGGACGACGATTTACCTTTGATTCTGTAGTGAAATAGGGATATATGCCATCCCCCTCCTGTTCCTACTCGTGCTGTACTGGGTCATGCGGAAAGTGAGTACGGGTGGCAGAGGTATTCAGCGGACACCTTTTTTATAAGGGTGAGGAAATCTTCATAGACACCCGGTCCTCCTGGACCAAGGTAGTGTTGAGTTCCATTCTTCGATGACCTACCAACCAAACCTCCTTCCTTACTCTTTATCTCTCTTCTCCCCGGAGCCGCCTCAAAACATTACTTCGGGGAGGGACTGTGGATTCGCACCTACTCTCTCAGATCAACTGGCAGTCTTCTTTGGTCGTCTTTCCATGCACTTTGCAGCTTCCCCATTATTTTCGGAACTACATCATCCGTTACTTTCCACACCTCCTCACCACGGCACATCACCGATATTATGTTTTCGGCATTCACTTCTGACCTACTCGCCGTCATCAGCTCAGTCGCTCTTGTTCGAAGCGGGGGCAGACAAATAGTACGTGCTCCGCAGTCTCTTCTTCTCCTTCGCATGTCGTGCAGAAGGGTGAGTCTGCGAATCCAAACCTGTGCAGGTATTTCCAGAAGCACCCGTGGCACGACAAAAACTGTGTCAGTTCGAAATTAACCTCTCCATGTTTTATCTGTAACGGCGTACGACACCGTTTGGAGAGAAGGATTGTTGCTGAAATTCATCGATGCTGTCCCTTGCTCAGCCATAGCGGAGTTGTTGGAAAACACGCTGTCAAACAGGCGAATCGTGGTGGTCATGAACGGTGAACGAAGCAAAACGAAAACCCTAAGCAATGGCTTACCACAAGGGTCGGTGTTGGCGCCACTGCTCTTCAATCTCTACGTCAGCGATATGCCAGACACCCAATCTCGCAAATTTGGCTACGCCGATGACAACGCTCAAGGGTGGCAACACAAAAATCCAAAGTTTATTGAACACATCCTGACGAACGATCTGGCGAAATTGGAAAAATATTACCGTGACTGGCGACTGTGCCCAAATCCCGATAAAACGGAGGTAAGCTTTTTCCATTTAAACAACCGAGAAGCGAACAGCGAACTGAAGGTGTTTTTCTGTGGCAAAACGTTAAAATTCAATCCGAACCCCACGTACCTTGGATATACAACGGATCGGAGGTGTTTTTCTGTGGCAAAACGTTAAAATTCAATCCGAACCCCACGTACCTTGGATATACAACGGATCGGACGCAAACACACAAGGCACATCTGGAGAAAGTAGGTCAAAAGCTCAAAACTCGCAACAATATTATTCAGAAATTGGCCGGTTCAACATGGGGAAGCAATGGTAATACGCTCCGAACAGCTGCTCTTGCGCTCCTCTACCCGACATCAGAATACTGCTGTCCGGTCTGGCTGCGCAGCGCACACGTCGACAAGGTGGACGTTCAAATAAACGCCGCATTACGAACAGTCACTGGTACTCTAAAATCAACACCATTACCATGGCTGTCAGTTCTCGCAAACATCGCTCCTCCAGAAATTCGTCGAGAAGCAGCTCTGGCACGTGAATGGTCAAAAATTACGGAAAACTCTTCCTTACCGATTCATGAAGATCTTTCACTGGCGCCACGAACCCCCAGATTGAAATCCAGAAACCCAATCTGGAAAGAACCATTCTTCGGAACAGAAGATTTCACTTACGACGTAAACGACAAGTGGAGAGAGTTGTGGGATCGAGATAACGTGCGTAACAAACAACTCATCGACGACCCAACAGAAAAGCTGAATGGAATGGACGAAAATCGAAAAGTATGGTGTCGTATCAATCGTATCAGAACTGGCCATGGTCGTTGTGCCAGTATGCTTCATAAATGGAAAATGATCGACTCTCCGTACTGCACTTGCGATCATAGCGTCACCCAAACCACGAATCACATCGTGAATGACTGCATCACTCGAAAATTCGCCGGTGGAATTTCCGAACTCCACCAAGTCACTCCCGATGCGATACGGTGGCTGCAACTTATGGACACCGAACTGTGATAAAACTTATTTTTTTAATTCCCGATTTCAGTGTGATTTCAGTATTCTAGTATTTTAATATTTTGTCTACCTCTTTTTCTATGTTAAATTTTTTTTGTTTTGTTTTACTGACTCTAACGATTTTAATGACTAAAAGAATTTGATTCTTGTTGATCTTAAGAGGATAATGTATATGTTCATGTAATGCCATACGAAATAATAATAATAATAATCTGTATCCATGTCGTTATGTTTGGTATGAGTCTATGGGTCCACCTTCCCTTGTCCGTGGCCTACTCCTGCTGCCACTGTCTTAGTTTAACCCTCGCTTCTCTTCTTTCTATGACATTCACTGCCTTCCGTCAGCGTACATATGGACATCGTTCCGGCTATAGCACATACTGCTTCTAGGGATAGCGTTCGGTACACGCTTGCTACTCTTATGCTTGCCAGCCTTTGAGCTCCATTAAGCCTCCTACGATTCCTCTTGGTATCTAGCGGCTGTATCCACGCTTGTGCAACCTTAGCTCAATATCGATAGAGCGACGCTTGCTAGGAGCCTTTTTTTGCTGCTGCGCGGTCCTAAGCCGTTTGACATTATACTGGCCAGTGCTGCAGTGGCTTTCATTGCCTTTTCGCACGTGTAGTGCACATGACTATTAAAATTTCTGCGGTCGCCAGCATAACTCCAAAGTATTTTAATTGGCGAGTGGATATGATTTCTTCCCCGTCAATGTTCATTACGATACGCTCAGTTTTTTTGCAGTGACTCACTAGCATGATCTCGGTTCTCTGGTGGGCCAGCTCAGTTTTGCTGTTGTCATCCAGTTTTCGACAGTTTCTAGCGTCTCCATCGTAACTACCTCCACCTCCATCTTCGACGTTCCAGACACCGTGTGGATCAAATCGTCAGCAAAAGCAATCGTCGTAGCGCATCTTGGCAGTTTCAGCCGCAGCGCTGTGTCATACATTACATTCCACAGCGTTGGTCCTAATATGGATCCCTGTGGAACTCCAGCTGTGATGTCTACTGTCTTTTCCCCTTCCATAGTATAGTACGTTACTACTAGTCGCTCGAAATAGCTTTTCGGCATCCTGCAGAGGTTATCAATGGATGCTTACCAAACGAATACAGAAAGCGCGCCAAGCACTTATATCGCTCAACAACATTTGGAATTCGACATAGCTGACAAGGATGTTGAAAATGAGATTTTTCAAAACGAACTGTATGTCACTGTATAGCTGAGAGATTTAGAAAATGACATCGACCATAGAACAACATACAAGTCTTCAATAAGTGCCTCAGACGCATACTGAGAATACGCAGGCGATAAACCATATAAGCAACACGAAGATGTGGAGGAGGAGGATAACCAAATGCGAACGAATAAACGCACTGATCAAAGGTGGAAAACAAAATTGGACCGAAACCGAAAACCGTACTCGACTAGAACACTCAGATAAACCGAAGGAGAGACCGACCGAAGCAGAAATGGACACTAACGGTCGTCGACGAAGCGAGAAAAGCCGGCAAGGAATGGAGTGAAGTCAAGGCGCTCGAACAGAACCGAATTCGATAGCGACAATTTATGATGATGAAAATTAAGGTACGCTAGACTCGTACGACTATTTCAAAAATGAATTATGATTTCAGGAAACTTCACAAGGAAACCTAAATATCTGAAAAGTTCTAAATTATCAAGAAAATCTATAGCTTAGAGAAAATAAAAATTTCTAGGAAATTCCAAAATTACAATACAAATATTTTCTAGAAAAATTTCACATGATCAAATAGCGAACTGATTGAAACTTCATATCGGCATACATTTGGCAAAAGGCAAAAGCGACAACAGTAAAACTGATTGTATTCAATGTGTGGGTTTCAGATCTCAAAGAACTCGCAGGTTTAAATAGCCGGTATCCGCGGTATCCTAGATACTGGGCAATCGGTCGGCTAAAATCATACCGGGAAATTTTTGACGCGACTTGGAAGAAAAAGCAATGAGTTAATCGAGAAACAAGGAACCTAACCTAGAAATGTATGAGGATTTACAAACTGAAAGTTTTTCTTTGGTAAGTGAAGTTTAATCTGACCCGGAAATGAGACAACCGACCGGTAAGCGGTTAAATGCGCTTTAAATTACCGGGAAGTTTCACTTGATCAAATTTCGTTACCGAAAAACGTTATTTCCACACGCGGTCAAAAAGTTTCTGTAATCAGAAATCTGACCGGAAAATCCTACCAAAATCACCGGGAAATGCGTTTTAATTTCAAGGAATTTCACTTGATTTTGACGGATATTGGGAAATCGATTTTCTCGTAAATCGGCGTGAAAGACTTGCGCCACAGCTTCGTACCACCTTGTGTTGTACTACAGTAGATGAACTTACAAAGTTATAAGAATTTTCCACAGAAACTTGAAAAATCTCTTATTTACATCAATCTATTGTAGTCGGTACCATCTTACTACACAAACAATTGTCATTACTTTTAGAAGAGAAAATGCGCGCAGAAATATGTACACCTGTCAAAAGTGTTTACATAAAAGTCGACAAAATGTAAACATTGTGAGATGGCCGTACCGAAGAACATTATGAATATTTAAGACCAAGGAGTGGGAATTGTAGTTACACAAAATAACACCATTTGTGCGCATTCGGCACTTTTAGGGCGCTCTCGTCTTGTACAGTAAAAACTAACTTAATGTATCTCACTACATTTTCCCTTGACCTTTTGTCTCTATGAACTAAAATAGCTTGTGTGCGTTGGCATACGCTGAAATACACTATAAATTCGATGTGTGTCTTTGTTAATTTATTTAACAACTCGTTACTGAAAAGATTTATTTTCGGCCTTAAAACTACACCATGACGTGCTTATATTCTATGCAGCGTGCACTGTTATGACAAAGTAAAATTTAATTAGATCGTAAATTGCAATCATAAATTGTTAGTTTCGGTATAGCTTACTATTTGAAACTGTGTTCAATGATTTCTTGCTTTGCCAAATCGAATGGAAAATTTTAATTATTTTTCACTCGTTTCATTTCATTAACTTCTTGGTCAGGCAAGAAATTATTCGTTTCGATTCTCATGTTAAATGTTATTTGTCGCATTGGAAGGCATTTGAAGCATTCGTTACGTCACATTTGGCATTTTAAGAAAACTCTCACATCTTGCAAATAGTATGTCGTAATCAATTTTGCAATACGGTTTTCCTTCTTTTTGGAAAAATGGTGTTGACATAGCCATGGGTTTCCCACAAGGTCCTGCGCACATGAAATGATCTTCATGGTATGAGTGATTCATTGCTTTGATTACTTTCTGCAAAGAAATGCTTCGATATCATCAAAATTTTAAATTGTCTACGACGTTTCTTACCCCAACGATTGGCTTTTTGCAATGGTAACATTTTTCACAGAATTTTTGAGCAAAGCACGGTGGACAAACTGGTTGTCCTTCTCTTTCGTTGAATGTTGTGTTTGTAATAGGCTTCTGGCACACTTGGCAAACAAAATGTTCTGGGTGCCATGATTTTCCCAATGCGTTTAACGTCTGAAATGAAATGGAAATTCCAATTATCACCCAACTAAACTTCAAGTAGTGAGCATAAATATTTCAAATCTTGTGTGGATTTCGTTTTGTACTCATCTCATCTGTATAATACTCGGAAAAGGGTTTAATTTTGCCAGAGAGATGCTGAACTAAAATCATTCATTAGGAAGAAAGGAGTATAGTGCAACAACAATGTCGGTATCTAGTTACGTCCTTAAGTTCATAATTTGGGACATTGCTTAATCAGTGAATTAAATGAGACAGTGTCTAATCCTGTGCAGATGATTTGATGATATTGCTGAAGAAACTCTCAACAGTACAGTTCAATCTATTAACACAACCGCTCTTGGAGGGCAGGCGTTTTTAACAAAGCGGAGAAAGTGTGACCACTGAAACCGGGTAAGGGGGGGGGATAAAAACATGGGGTAGATCGGAGCAGGAGTTGGTGGGTACTTTTATTATCCACTAAAAAAATGTCCAGTCGTCAGGTCGTCCATCTGCACTTTTTCTTCCAAACGGATCAACCGATCAGCCTAAACTTTCTTTACCTGAAAGGTACATGCCTCCCATGATTCAAGTTCGAAGATGAGCAAAATAGGCCAATGTCCTATCCCAGCCCGTCATGCATTATCCTGTGAAGGATTCAGACGAGAACGTGAGAAAATAAATAATTCCAGGAAACATGGTGTCGATACAACACCCACGACGTCCGGAAAATTGCCTGTGAACAAATATATCAATATCAAAAATATCGATGCAAGCGCAATATATGTTGCCGTATGCATTTGAACATATTTGTTATATATGGATTTAATATCTTATAAATTGTCTTGTCTAGAACAAAATAAACACTTTAAATAAATGCATGTGAACGGATGTGGAGGTATCTCACCGTCGTGGGCGGTGAGAAAGAATAAGCGTTCGATCTGCAGTTTCACAAGGCATAAATAACAGTTGCAATCGAGAATCGAAGCAGTTCAGATCAGTTGAGCTCGTTAGTTCAATCAGTTGCAATCGAGAATCGAAGCGGTTCAGATCAGTTGAGCTCGTTAGTTCAATCAGTTGCAATCGAGAATCGAAGCGGTTCAGATCAGTTCGGTCAGTAGAGTTCAGTTCCGCCGTTCGATTAGTTTAACTCATTAAGTGAGTTAACCAGAATAGTTCAACTCGCTGGTTAGTTCTTACACAATTAACGCGTAGAGATGTGTTATGGTGACATATTTTCTTAATACTTAAACGAATTCAGTGTTTTTCTTTGTAATAACATACAAATATCTTAAGACAATTGCTTGATTGAGAATCAATACTCCCATAATTCCCTCCCCTATTCTGTGCTACCCGGGCAAAAACGGGTCTCGTGCATCACACCAAGTAGTTCCGGAGATAAGGTCGAAGAAGTGAAGGCCGGACATGAAATTTTCGAGCGTCGGTGAAACTTTTTCGCAAATATCTCACATCTCAGCAAGTATAGCACGGAAATTCCTCATTTTGGCGTCAAATGAAAGCATTTGATGTCACAAAACTGGAAAAAGATTTTGTGAAAATCGAGTCAGGGGTGTGGGCACTGGGACCAATGGAATGGACGAAATTGAGTTTCTTGGCGATATACGAAAACAGTTTTTCGTCTATATTTCCTTAACTGTGCAATATGGAGATTTACTGTCAAAGGCAAAGTTGTAGAGAATTAAATTTAAGCGAACACGTGTTTCAGGCTTTTGGGGGAATATGGCTCAATCCTGGTATATGGGCACTTCCATAATTGACCCGAATCTCCAGAACTATGAGAGTTAGAAAGTTGGTTCCAAAGGCGAAGTTGTAGAGAATAAAATTTAAGAGAACCTGTATTTCAGGGTTTTGGATTTTTATCCTGGGATATGACCACATCTAGAATTAGGAGGGATGACCCACATGTAGAGAACTATAACAGGTAGAAAGTTGCTTCCAAAGGCAAAGTTGTAGAGACTAAAATTTTAGAGAACATTTGTTTCATGGTTTTAGGGGAAAATCGCTTAGTCCTTGGATATAAGCTTTTCTAGATTTGAATGGTCTGAGACGTACTTCGTTAGGGCCTTTGACATTACCTCGGGTAATTTCTATGGATCTTCGAAATTCTTACAGTTATAAAAGAACAGAAAACGTTGGATTGTTGGCTTATTTGTATATTTAGATACGTTCGAGTCTCTTTGCCACATATATTCTGTTTGCCACATCTATTCTGCTCCATACGGGTCTTTGGTTATGTTTTACTTTACTATTACTAAAGCACTTCTAAGTTTGAGGTGACTTATTCTTCGAAATGTCTCCTCATACATATTCTCAATAAATTTTTTGGAGAATCCGTGTAGTTCTCTTATGTTTGTTTTCATAATTTGCTCTTAGTTTAGCCGTTACCATAAAGTAGCTACCGCTACTTAATTAAAAATTAAATCTTAAGTTGAAACCACAGAACTCGCCATAGTTTCAATAATAAATTATTAAATCAAACGGGACTCAACTATTCAGTTTTAAGTTATGCCATTTACTAGACTAGTCTTGACCGAACCTTCAGGATGAGAGCATAGCTCTCGAAAACAGTCGGTAAAACCAAAAAATAAATGGCATGATTTAAAACTGGATAGTTGAGTCTCGTTTGATTTAATAATTTATGACGCTACTTAATAAAAGGGAAAAATGTGGAAAAACACTGCTAGGAAATTGGATATGTTCTTTTAATGTATATACAGCCAGATCAAAATTCAATTTTTTGAGAAGAATGGCATTTCTGATCACCGACTTGAAAATATTATTGTAAATTTTGCTCCATGTTTCTGCCTGGGTTCCTTCTAATTTAACGAATGCTCTGTAGCCGAAGCAGGAATCAACTGTATTAGGTCGTACTCGTTTGAATGCACATATTATTGAGGATCGTTTTCGACGATAGGGTTTGTCTATCAGTATCCTAAATTCGTTGTAGATATGCGTAAGAATAGGTAAAAATAAATTTCGTTGTAAGATGGATTGAGGAGGTTATACTGATGATATTTTCAGAATCTATTGAATGTGTTCGAGGGGTGGATAAACATGAATTTAGTTCGCATCTGTTTTTTTTTTGTTTTTTTTTTTTTAGTTTTTCAGTTTTTTTTTCTTTTTCAGTTTCTATTTAGTTTTTAATGGTGAAGCTCAATTTATGCGAATTGAGCTGGGCTGAATTGTACTGCACCCAACCTATCCCAAGCCAACCCAACCCAGCCCAACCCAACTCAATTCAACTCAACCCAAGCCAACCCAGCCCAACCCAACTCAACTCAACCCAACTCAACCCTACTCAACCTAACACAACCCACCCAACCCAAACAATGCAATTTGGCCACGCCCGAGTCCCAACCGAACCCAAACCATACAATTCAGCCACACCTAATACAATCTTGAGTTGTAATATCGTAACTCACGTCCTTCTGGAGTACTGGCTTTATCTTATTTAGTACACCACTTATTGATGCGAGTTTTTTGTACAATTTTGTGATGTGGGCTTTCCATTTTAGGTTTTCATCAATTCAACTAACGTGAGAAAATCCATTTTTTCTTTGAAGTGTTGTTCCAAGACGGACTGTCCAGTAGAGAATGCAATCTTTTTTGTAGTCATAATTCTAACTATTGATAAAAGAAATTCATACTGATATTAAAAGAACTTTAAGAAAACACACTTACTACACTCCCACAATGTGATCAAAATTGAAATCTAAATCTATTTCTAGTTTTCTAAAAAAATAATCAACTTGACTAACAAACTGGAAAGAATAAGAAACTTTTCACAAAAAAAACAGTTTCTGGTCGACGACGTTTTCATCAATCCATTTCAAATGTTTATTATCGCTGTCATAAATTCAAACTAACATTGCATTTTCATCAAAAACCACAGAGTCAACTTACTTTACATTTTTGTTGTCAGACGGTTTTTTTATTTGAAAATAACATCTGAGCTCGTGCGTTTACATCAAATTAGTGATAGCTTTCGACGAATATGCGGAAATAATATTTCGAATTTTCGTCCTACGTAAAGCAATTTTTAATACCCGCCATATGTTAAATGCGCATGAAGTATTCTAAGCTTTCGGAATCACATTTGTAGTTCGGCATAATCCTTTCCATTCAAAAACTAAATAAAAAAATCGTTCAACAGATGCCCCAACTCTCGAACAATTTAAAGTGTTATGTGAAAGCGATGTGCTGGAATGATTAATTGCCATGGTCAATAATGTGTCGTAGTAGTTGTTGTTGAAATGAGAATGTTGGTAAAATAATGTTTGTTCTTTGGCACTTTTCTAAACAACTATTGATAAATCGCCTAGTAAATGTGACAACATTTTTTTGTTAATTAATTAAAACGAAAATATGTAGTGGATGTGGTTTATTTATTGAAGGCAGGCGTTGGGTAATCACGAAAAATGCAAAAAACTAAAAAATTTAAATTCGTACACATTTTGTGTTATTTTATGTACTCGAATTCTGATAAATGACAGGTTCAGAGGTTTGACAAAAACAATAACAAAGATTTCGATGATTTTGAAATGGGTGATAGTATTCGTAGTCTAGTGAATACATGAAGTCGATATGAGTCAGCTCGGAGCAGCGATTGGTTCGTCTATAAAAAGACAGGATGAACGCAAGGATGTGCTGATGCTGTTGGAAGTATTGATTATTGATGTGGGTTGTAAGTAGAGTTCGGTGACCTAAGTGTGTGGTAGTGAGAAAATGGAAGGGGTAGTGATGGAACGGAAAGCCCTTCACTTTGTTACGAGCCCCTCAGATTCAAGGCACAGTTAGTGAAGGCTCTAGAGTATCAGTGAATTCTCTAATTGAACGTTTAGTTTATTATCCTTTGCTTAAGGCTCGGAGTAGGTCAGGTCAACTTGAGAGCTGGCCTGAAATATCTGACAAGAAAATATGCTGTCGTCACATCAGATCAAGGTAGTGTTCAAGTTCAAGTCAGGTCAGATCAACGTTCTTCCGACCTGGACCTGGCCTGTTCCGAGCCTTTTTTGTTGAGTTGCATAAATTTAAATGACTTTATAGTTTATTTGTTACAAATAAGATTGCATTATTCAGATACCTTTAGCTGTTGAAATATATGAATAAAATAAACGAAAAATAAAATGCAATGTTTTCTGTTTAGTGAATCAAAGGTCTGCTGACGCTTGTTGACCTTTGAGACTGTTTTGCTTAGAAATGCAAATAATTTAATGTAAAAACTTTCAACTTATTTTTACAATGAAAAGAGGAATGACACACGAAGCACCAACTGAGGCCATGATGCAGTCCCCGGACTAAAAAAAAATCCACAAACCCAAAAAGACCCCATTAGGCATGGCTGATAATTACTGTGATTATCAAATATCGATATATCGAGTATCGATATTTCTTTTTGATAATGATATTCTGTTTTATTATCGATAATATTGATCATTATCAAAATATCGAACATCGATAATTATCTAAATATCAAATGCTGGATTATCAAATCTTTATTAGCAACATTTCTTTCCATGAAAATTTAACATGAAGCGTGTGAAAATTGAAAGCGTTGAAAAATTATCACGCTGGTGGGTCCGGCATCAGTGAGCATTTTTTTAAAAATATAAGGCAACTCAGCTTTAATTTTTTTTTTTTGCGAATCGAAGCTGAATGCGTCATCCTTTTATGTAAGCAGACGTAACGACTTGCGTTACACTATCACTTTAAAGGGTTTTTGGCGGATTACAGAACTTTTGTAAGTGTAGCATCTCACGCGGACGGGTAGTTTGGCACACCATACAAATCTGTGGTGTGCCAGATTTCTCCGACTGGGGAATTAATCACCCTGTTGGGGGAATTTGGCGTACGGAGTAAAAATGAATGTTTTCATGAAAGTGATAGTGGGCGGCAATTGGAATTCATATTCATATGCCAAAAATAGAATGATTGTGCTAACCTGCAATAAGTGTGTGTCAAATATGGGAAAGCTTGTACCTGTCTTGTTTAGCTTTTCGGAAGAACATAAAATTGGATTTCGTGTTCCAAAAATAGAATGCGTGTGCCAACCACCAAAAAATGTTTACAAAGACTGGGAAAATGTGTGATAGTCCAATTGGGGAGTCTGAGTACACAAAAAATTGGATTTCGTGTACCAAAAACAACCACCAAGAAGTGCTTAAATAACTGGGACTTGACCCTCCCAAGAAGTAAGACCCAGTACTAGGCTAAATAAAACATATGCAGGGGACCCGTGCGCATCAGAATAGACGTGGCGAACAGAATAGATGTTGCGAAAAGATTCTAACGTATCTAAGTAAATGTTGCCTTAACTCTTAAGTGTATGAAATTACGACCCATCCGAAAAAACGGCGCAAAGAACATCTCTAATCTAATCCTTAAAAAAGCCCGAAATTAAAAAAATGGAAAAAATTTGAAAAAAAATGCACTACGCCCGATCTTAAAAGCGACTTAGAGCACTTAGGAGACGCCTCTGATCCATATTTCCATGAACAAAAAAGTTCGCCTCTTTTTTCTATGCAACACTGCACAATCATCATTAAAGAAATAGTCACAAAAAACCACCAAATATCGTGAGGACTCTACAGTCCGAACCACCCAACAGAATTTGACTAATTTAATTTTGGTGATTTTCTGATGTCCATATGTTTCATTTTAAATTTTCAAAAGCGAGTTCGATTCTAATTTAGCAGAGATATAAGTCAAAAAGTTCCACCAACCTTCAAAAAACCACTTTTTTACCACTTTTTCGACCGTAACTTCGAAAGTTTTCGACCGATTCCGCCCAAATTCAATCTTGTAATTAATTTTCTGATTATCTGTCAAGTTTTTGAAAGTCGGATAAGATTTACCCGATTTATGTTAAAAAAGCACGTTGGGCACTGGCTGATTAGAGATTCAGATTTAGGGTCCTGGCTGGGCCCATAGGCTCAAAATTAAAATGAGATCCATAAAATGCCCAGGCCTTTCAAACAAAAAAAATTGCGAAAATCGGAAAAGATTTACTCGAGATATGTAGAAAAGATCAAAAACCACTTAAACGGCCCTAGCTCGACGGTTCTTGGGCCGACGGTGCCCAGAATCCTTTAAAAGATTTTTCAATTACCTTTCAGGAAAAAAAAGTTTTTGAAAATCGGTTGAGTTTTACTCAAGTTATCGCGGTGACGGACGACATTTTTTTTTATTGCTGATTCGTCATCTAAGGACCATGATCGAAGCT
>CM055403.1:6520930-6559147 GCA_029228625.1 Pseudolycoriella hygida | reverse complement strand
ACCTTCCAGACAAATCAGTGAATCCACCATCAAATAGCCAAGTAGCTTCCCTTGGAAATCAAACTGCCAGTGACACGTCAGCAAGCTCAATCTTGACCAAGTTGGACACTGTCATAGAGACTCAATTACAACTTGTATCAGAATTTGACAAATTCAACCAGCGTATGAGTCATTTGGAAAGTGAAAACCAGCACTACACAGCGGAGCTAAATCAATATCAACACAAGCTACATACACTAGATTCAAATATTCTGGATATTCAAAGTCATCTAAATCGTATAGACCAACAGTTTCTAGACTGTTACATGAACATAATTGGTGTCCCGCACAACTTGAACATCGATCCTGTTGAATTTGTGAAGTCCATAGGAGTGGTTCTACAACGTCCCATCTCATTTGCTGATATTGTTGACATCCAGAGCAACTCGACAGCACAACAACAACAAACACATAAATCAACGACTTTACTGGTCAAATTTTCAAACGTAACTATAAAACAACAGCTATTGAATTGCAAAAAAACATTTGGTCAATTGAAAGCAAATCAAATCGTACAAAATATCCCAGCGAGACAAAATACCACCATCCAGCTTCTTAATCACATGACAAAGTACTATTTGTACCTTTACAACACAGCAAACAAGTTCAAACATCAGATTGGCTTTAAGTACGTCTGGTTTCAAAACAACACAGTTTTGATGAAGAAACATATCAAGCAACCAGTCATAAAAATTCACTCGATTGCCGATCTTAGTAAACTGGGAATTAATATCAATGCTTCATCTAACGATATATCAGCCAACAACATCAATAACTTACGTTTGGACAACTAACAAGTAATCAAATATTTTTTCCTATTTTTTAACTTCAATTTCTTTTTTCTTTCATTTTTGTTTCTATTTTGTTTTTTTTTTTTCGAATTTTCTCTTCACTAACTCTACCATGAACATTTACAACATAAAATACAGGGCGAGGAGTGCTATTTTAACTTAGAAGGTTTTTCTGCGTATCATGGTGTACGGAGAATGAAGGAAGGAGGGGGAGTTAGTGTTTTCGTGAGCTCAGCGTTCCAGTCCAATCTGATTCTTGATGTTGCGTATGGTGTGTCTAGTGCAGTAATTGTGTCACTACCCCAACTTAAATTCAACATTTGCGGTTTTTATCGCCCAATCGACAGAAATGATTCTCACGACCTACAACACTTTCTTCGCTCATTTGACGATGTCCTTTCGACTGATTCGAAATTGATTCTACTTGGTGATGTAAATGTAGATCTCCTCTCGAACAGTTCAGAAGTCTCTCGATATGAGAGCGTGGTAAACTCAAATGGGTTTGTAATTCTCAATAAAGTCGACCCACTTCATGCAACAAGAGTCACCGAAACCACCAGAACCATTTTAGATCACGTGATTACAAACAAGTGCGATTGCAACTATTACGTGAAGGTGATGGAGCCCCATGTCAGCGATCACAAAGCTGTTATTGTTGGTGTAGAGCTCAAATTACCGAAGGTGAAACGATTCTACTATAAAGATATTCTGAAACACTCCGGACTATCATCTGAGATGGTGGATTTTGACTTCTCCTCTGTTCATGACTTCACGTCCCTCTCAACGATTCTACAAAACTTGATGTCTAAATACAGGAAAGCAGTGAAAGCGACGTTAAAAAAAACTTCAGAGCCCTATATCGACAATGAAATCCTTTATCTTGTAAAGTGCCGTGATAAAATTTCACGCCAGGTTGAACGGTTTCCGGCCAATTACAGCTACCGCTTGAAGCTTGTTAATATAAAAAATCTGATAAAATATAGAATACGCTCTAAAAAGAAGGACTATTACTCGATACAGCTTGAAAATGCCAACAGTCCAAAGAAGTTTTGGGAAATAATAAAAAAAGTACTCACAAATAAGTCGGCAAATCCTCTGGAATGTCCAAACATAGTTGTGGGAGGGGTGCAGTCTCAAGAACCTGCCTTTGTAGCAAATGAATTTAACAAGTTTTTCACGAACGCAAACAGAACTGCCTCCATCGATTTCAACCGTCGCGTGCGTAAACGTAAACAGCCCACTTTGCCGTTTTTGCAAGGTTTTAGCTTCGACACAGTGAGTCCGGCTGCTGTGTCCGCACACATCGACAGACTACGAACAGACACTGCAGCTGGATGTGACAGAATCAGTGTAAGATTTTTGAAGCGTTACAGCCCACTGCTGTCAGACTGCGTTTCTTCTCTTATCAATGCTTCCATTCAGTCCGCCCACTTCGACGATGTTTTGAAATGCGCCAAAGTCATTGTTCTCCCCAAGAGTGGCGACTTGACAAATATGTCTAATTACAGGCCAATATCATTGTTATCTTCGCTATCAAAGCTCTTCGAAAAGATCCTATATGAACAATTATATGACAAATTGGAATCGGCCAATTTCTTTAAGATGAAACAGTTCGGGTTCATTAAGAAATCGAACACGCTGTCGTGTTGCTTGGACTTGTGTACGAAACTGAGGCATGACTTAGATAATCAACGTTTAGTTAGCTGCCTGTTTATTGATTTTAAGAAAGCATTTGATTCTGTCAATCATCAAATTTTACTAGAAAAATTGCAAACGCTGGGCCTTAGCGGAACAGCATATGTTTTGGTCAAAAGCTTTTTGAACGGCAGAAAACAATACGTTAGTATAGGAAGTGCAAATAGCTCTCTGTTGGATGTAACATGTGGAGTCCCACAAGGCTCAACTCTGTCTTCCCTCCTTTTCGTGATGTTTTTATATGACCTATTCAAGAATGGCTTCAAAGGCAACCTTTATCTGTACGCCGACGACACTGCTTTTCAATATGAGGCCAAATCAGTGGAAGATTTAAAAGCGTCAATGCAGAGTGATCTAGCCCTATTGAATGATTGGTCAAATGAAAATCTCATGTTCTTGAACGAGGTCAAGTCAAATTATATAGTTTTCAAGCAAGCTGAGAACGAAAAGTTTGAGTTGATCCTCAACGGCTTGACTCTTGAACAGGTCAGTACCGTGAAGTATCTTGGGCTGATATTGAACGAAAAATTTACGTGGGACGATCACATTAACAAAATCATAAAACAAATTTCGCCTATAATCGGCACTCTGAGACGATTAAGTTGGCTTGTTTCAAAATCAGTTCTGCTTAAACTCTACTTTTCGTACGTTCACTCGTGCTTAAGCTACCTGAATCCAATCTGGAACTGTACTCCCTTGTATCTTTTGGATGATCTATTGAGGCTACAGAAGAAAGCTTTGCGTAACATCTACAAACTGAAATGTAATGACTCGGTTAAAACGTACTTCAATAGTACCATCCTACCAATTGAATATTTCAATTCTTACCTGACTACGGTTTTAACTTTTTCCCTTAAAAACAACCTGATCAAACATGATATTCCAATCCAAGTAAACGCTGACCTACACGATCACTACACTAGAAACCGTGACCTCCTCCATACTTCCTTTTCCCGCTCTCTCTTCGGGCAAGGCTCTATCACAAACCGGGGATTCCGCTGTTTTAATAATCTGCCCCTAAGTCTGCAGAACATGACAGGATTGGGATCATTCAAAGCGAAACTGAAAACTTATTTGTTTGAACTATTTCAAACTTCACTTGATTATCGATTGGCTTGGTGAAGCTATCAACTATTGCTTCGATTGATTTTTTTGAGCATTTTCTGTGTTCATTTTCATTTTGTGTTCATTTTCATTTTATATAACTTTCTTTTTTTTCACTTTTCTCTTTTGTTTGATTCATAGATTTTTGATTTTAATAGATTTATTTTTGCTATTGAACTTTGTTATACAGTAAGTACGATTTAAATATATTCATTGATTGATTTATTGATGTACACACATAGACAGGCTTAGAGCCTATAATGTTTTTTTTCTGAAAATAAATAAAAAAAAAAAAAAAATAGCCTAAATTTTTATAATTTCACATATTTGATATTTATTGATGTTTGATATTTTGATATTTATCAATATTTGATATTTATCGATATTTGATATATTGATATTTTGATAAATTTCGATAATGCCTGCGATTGTCAATCAAACAGATACAAATATTCGGTGATCATCGCCTGCATTGATTGAAATATCAATAATTACTTCGATTATCGATATATTTTTTTGATAATCAGATTGATATTTTACGATGATTCCCATGCCTACACCCCATACAAAAACCTTTTGGGACAAGAAAGTTATGTATAGGCGATCTTTTGAGATTTCTACCCTGCCCCCTCCTTCCTCCAAATTATCTTTTTACCGAATCCCCACTACAACGAGGTACACTCGTACGATTTTAACTTTGGATGTTTCTTTTGTTTTGAACGAAAGAAATATCCAAAGTTAAAATCGTGCGGGTGTATCACACGAAATTGGTTGAAAATGAGCTGAGATAATTGAGAGGTTTTAAGATGGTATTTTTCCATACTTTTTTCATTCTTTTATTGTTCTCATTATAGAGGTGTGCGCCGGTCGAAAAATTTCGGCGGCGGCGATTGCACTTTTCGAAATTTCTCGGCGGCGGCGAAAATCGGCGCAAGGGGGTCTCGGCGGCGGCGGAAATTGGCGAACAAAAAATTTGTTTTCGGCGGCGGCGGCGGACATTTTTTAGTGTTTTTCGGCTGGCGGCGGCTCAATTAAAAAAAAATGATTTGAAAAGACTCGAATGTAATTTAAAACACTACTATATTTAACATCGAAATACATAAAGAAGAACATTGACTTCTTAGATATTGCATACAGCAACTTAATTGAAAATTAAATTCAACAATGGCTTTATTTGACTTAAATCTAAACCCGCCACACCCGCCATATGGAAGTCGGCGCCCCTGATCTTTACTGTTAACTATCAACGCATTTTCAATTTCAGCCCTAAAGACGAAATTGTTGGCTTTCTATCAACAGCAGAGCGAAAAACATTCAGAAAATGAATCAAATTTTGAATAAACTTCCATTCACTTTCACTTATGCTGTGCGTTGAGCTCAACCGATACAGCCAGTCGTTGTGTGCCAATACTTTCCAACATTATTAGAACGCTGTGCCATCTGGTGGGTGTATGACCTTTCAACGTTTGGTATCGCTTCTTAGCAACACTACTGCGCGGATCATCTGCTTCGTTGACTAAGGATATGACATTTAAAGGATAGTTTTCGGCAGTGAGAAACTTTCCTCGTCGCAACCATCGATACCAATATCGTTTGTTAGCGCTTTAAAGAAGTCATCACCCAACTTCTCAACTCTTTTGAGCAATTCATATTGTACTACTCCAGATAACACATACCACACTTTTTAATGTGGTGGCACAGCGCGATCAACGTCATCGAGGAATTTGATTTACTGTTTTGCACAAAATCATTTTCCTGGGGCAGACAGGAGCTATTTTAGTTAAATTTCTTTAAATAATTCGATTAAAATAGACTCTGGGAGGTGAAAAGGGTGAGTTATATTTTTTATGCGTTGAAAAATTGTGAAGAAAATTTCTTAAAATTTTAACTTTCTAAAGCTTCGAGCTTAAATAGCATTTCAGTTAGTTAAAGTTTGCAAAAGAAAAACGAAAAATTTTTCAGGTAATTTTGCGAATATATGCAAATTGTAAGAATTTTGAAAGACTTTCAACCAGAATTTCATTTCAACCTAGCTAAGCCAAAAATAAACGAAAATGTAGCGAACATGCAATTAATAGATTATTTTACGACGCTGAAAATGTTTATGAAATTAGAAAAAAAAAATTTCTCAATGCATCTTTATGTGCACATTTTTTGCACACTTTTTGTTCCGCGCTCATTTTCCTAGAATTTTCCAATTTTCATGCGCATTTCCGATGTCTCATCAGCACTGGGATCGCCGAAATCACAGCCTAATTTCTTTTGTAAAAGAAAAAGTTGCATTCTGCAGGATTTGAACCTTGGAACTCCAAACTTTGAGTCGAGCGCGTTACCAATTCCTCAATTTTGTCCAATATATTGTGCATTAAATTGAATATATAGTATAAAATTATTCAAGCACATTAAATGTACATTTAATGTTTTTTTTTTTTAACTCAACAGTATTTTTTGATTTATTAAGCGAAAAAAAAGGCTTCTCACAATGGCGCAGCCAGTAATTTAATGTTCTCTAATTGTTGATGTAATTTTTTTATTTGTTGTTATCAATCTAAGTTTTTATCAAGTTAAATGCACATTTGATGTGCTTGAATAATTTTATATTATATATTCAGTATAATGCACCAATAAATAAGACGAAATGGAGGAATTGGTAACGCGCTCGACTCAAAGTTCAGAGTTCAATTGTTCAAATCCTGCAAAACGCAAAAATTTTTATACAAAAAAAAAATTAGGTTGTGATCGAACATAGAACGATTTCGGCGACTCCAGTGCTGATGAGACATCGAAAATTCGCATGAAAATTGGAAAATTCGAGGAAAATGAGTGTAGAACAAAAAGTGTACAAAAAATGTACCCATAAAGATGCACATATAATGTACATCAAATGTAAATGTAATCCACACTTCAACACAATGTAACGGTCATGGTACTTTTTAATACACATTGGATGTGCTGCAACTGAAGCACATAAGATGGGATCAGCACATTTCTGATGGCACTTTATGTACATTTCTGGGGGTATATTGTTATCTGGGTACGTTGTTCTATTTAAAGAAAAAAAAGATTTACATTGCTAGATATCACCAGGGTTCATCGCTTCAAAAAATTTATTCCGATTATGAAGGTAATGGGATTCAATTGATTGGAAAAGATTGACGACATTTAATTAGATCTATGTAAAATTCACAAAAAGCAAAGTAATTAAGAGGGCATACATAAAGTACGTACGCTTTTTTCAGTGCTCTCATCGGATTAAAATCGCTAATACCTCGGGGCAATTCCACGGACGTCATCACTCCCACGCTTGAAATTTTCAGTAGTTGGAAAATGATAGCCAATTTCCTCTGAGCTCTTGATCCATAAACAATTAATTGTTTCATAATAACAATGAAAACCGACTAGTATCCGATGGAACATAGAAACAGAAATGTTGTAAACTCATTAGTTTTTAGCAGTAAGAATTCAAACAAAATGTTTTACATAGAAAGTCAGTAGCGTATACAGGGATCGAAAAACCTTTGCCGCCTTTTCGGCGGCTTTCGTAGTTTGAGATTGGAAAGTACATTTCTCATCCAGCTCAACGCCGAGGTATGTAGCCGCCTTTGTGAACTTGATTTCCTCACCATTGAATATTAAAGTAGTTGCCGGTTTGCGTCCTAAAGTATTTATTGCAACATTTTAGACTGTTATGTAATCTTTTGATGACTGTTTTCGTGTGTTTGGCAGCAGTCATTAGACCGGTGTCATCAGTATAAAATGAGACGTTACAGTTCTTAGGTTTCTTGAAATCCGAGATATAAATAGAGTACAAAAGTGGATATAAAACGCTCCCTTGTGGTACTCCAGCTGGAATATTTCTGGCACTGGAATATGATCTATTTATTGCAACCAAAAAAGTTCTGTCCGACACAAAAGATTTGATTAGCTTTAGAAGGTATGTTGGGGTTCCGAATGTGTGCAGTTTATAAATCAATCCATCGTGCCAAACTGAATCAAATGCCTTTTCTATATCGAGCAGTATAAAACCAGTAGACTTTTTGTTACGTTTATTCGCCTTAATGTGATTGATAACCCATTTAATTTGGTGTATGGTGGAATGTTGGGGTCGAAAACCGAACTGTTCCCTAGCAATAATATTATGAGGAGTAACAAAAGAGTTGAGCCGAGCGTGTAAGACTTTTTCAAACAGTTTACCTATGCAGCTAACGAGACTTATTGGACGATAGCTGGTGGTAAGTTGGTAATTCTTACCTGGTTTTGCGATGGGAACAACTTTGGCCAGTTTGAAAGGCATTGGAAAATAGCCGATTTTTATACAACCATTGAATATTTTGGTGATTAAGATAACGGCTCTGAATGGTAGCTTCTTAAGCAGGATATTTTGGATGCCATCAATCCCAGGTGCAATGTGAATGGAAGATCATCGTATTCCGAAAAAAATCCTTAAAACCAGACCGGAGGGCAAGAGAGGTGCAGGGCGTCCAAAATCCAGATGGTATGACGCAGCTCTTGCCGACTTAAAAACTGTGGGAATATCCAGCTGGGAGACGTTAGCTCCGGATAGGTCCGGTTGGAGAAGCATGTTGCAGAAGGCCAAGACCCTTAATGGGTTGTAGTGTCGGTTAAGTAAGTAAGTAATCACAGACCCGAGCCAAAGTCGTTCTCATTTTTCAGAAGACCTTTTTGTTTTCTGAAGATTTCCGAAAGAAACATGTTGATGAATGCTATGAAAGCGTGGTGAATATACGCTCTTTATATCCCTCATTTTTATAATTTTTTTAAATTTAGTGCGGCTTCCCAATCGTAAATTGCAGTTTTGTGATGTACAATCATTTTCTAGTTTATTTGATGTTAAAATTTTAATTATATTTATTCGCGTAATAAAATCACATAAAATTAAAGTGGTCGGAAACAATTAAAATTTACGGTACAATTCGAATAAATTTACAACAGTTTTTTTCTGTGTAACCCAATTTTATGTTTAGTTTATATTCGAAACACCATGTGAGATGTGTCTAGCCGTTTCGTTATTTAATTAGTTTACAATACCGAAACATTTTTTTTATATTTAATTTTCAATGTTCTAATTTATATACACCACCCAACTTGAATACGTATTACGTAATCAACTGAGAGATTAGCTACAATTTTATTTGACACTTAAATGTTGAAACTCTGTTGAAATTGTCTTACCCTTCCTTTTATGGCAGCTTTACATTTACCACAGAACACAGGACCAGACTGTAACAAATAAAAACATTGTATAATTGTGAATCACAACTTAAAATTTATTTATTAATAATAAACAAAGACCGCGCTAATTCCTTTTATAGACGTAATAATAGACATGACATATGTGCTTGAGCTTGACTTCAATTATTCAACGTTGTTTTCATTCAAAATACGTTTTTCTCTATTACATGGTCAATTAAAAATAACAAAAATGAGAAACAAAAAGTCTGTTTCTATTTAGCGTTACCACAATTTCGGAGGTGGATATTCTATTTTTAATTAAAGAAAAATAGTCTGTTTTGAAATGAATTTACACTTGGATTATCAATAATGAAGTACACTTTTATGGTGTTTGGTTTTTCAATAAGATGCCTTGCAAATGATACCGAGCAATGCAGAAATTAGGGTAATTTTATTAAAATATATATTTTTCACATAATCAGTTAAGATTGGCTCGCAGCCAAAATATCCGAAATAATTTAATTTCCTCATTCATCTGAACGAGATAATTCTTTTCTATTCGTTTTCTCTCAATTATATCACAAAGCGGGTTTTTTTCATTTGAAGTAAGCATGTACCATAATTTAAATTAAGTACAACATAAAAATGTTAGAATTATTTGTCATAATAAAAAAAATTTTACTTTTGTAAATAGAACGAAAATTGAATTATGTCCTGTGTAACTTTTTTGCTTGTGTTAACCTCTCTTTGTCTTTCGAACTGATTAAAAGATTAATAATTGAACGAAAGCTTTTGTTATTGCGCCTAAAAAAATCTCTATATATTCCCATTTTTCTCCTTGTGGTTTGTGTGGTACAACTTCTGGTATAGTATTGGACGTAGTCATTGTTACATCAGAGGGAGGTTGTTCAAAGTTGCACTTGCATGATGGCATTTGCAACGAAAGATGAGACGCATAAAGGAAAAAATTGTTATAAATAAGAGGGAAAATATTAAACCGATCATTCGAACCTAAAGATTTTTCATTAACCCGATATTTACGGAGGTTCGGGGCAGACCGTAAATGTGTCGAAATTGCCAAAAAGGTAATATTGAAAACGAAGTGACTATTCACACGCACGTTCGAATAGTCCATTAGTAATTTAACTATTCGCACGCGACTAAGAGTTAAATCGGGTAAAAAATGAAATAATTCATGCACAAATGGTGATGTAAAGGCTTTATGTAGGGTGTCAAACGAGATTTTCCTTGTACAGATGGTATTTCTTTCAAAAAGAAACTTTTAAAAATAAAATTTCTTCATTACATTATTTTAAATATAGCAATCATTAATAGTAACTTACATATTCGCACGTGCGTGCGAGTAGTGTTAAATGGACGCGCGTGCGATTAGCATCTGTCTATTGAAAAACCTGTCCGAAGAAACTGTGGGAAAAACCTCTCTAAATCCCTACAAAATCCCCAAATTTTTTTCTACAACCAGCAGGGACTAGTTCACTACTTTTATTCGTGATTTCCTGAGATCTATATCTTTCAGTGCCTGCCGGTAAAACACATAGATGGCACTAGGTTTGTGCGCAATTTACCACTGACATAGTAACAACTTCGGTAACGAAAGTATCTAGCCTCTGACCCGGACGGGTTGTAACGGCGGATTATTATTATTATTATATCTTTTAGGTTAAACCTTATAGAAGGATTTCCGTGCTAATTTCGCAAAGACATAAATCGTAAAGTTCCACCAATCTTCAAAAAGCCACGCTTTTGACCACTTTTCTGACCGTAACTTCGAAAGCGTTTTAACGGATTTTTTCCAAATTCAACCCTCCTGGATTGATTGGAGATTGGATTCAATTATCTTTCAAGACAAGATTTGCCCGATTAATGTAGAAAAAACACGTTGCGCCCTAGTAGAGGCTCAGTTTTAGGGCCCTTGCTGAGTCCAAAAGCCCAAAATAAATAATTTTCCTCGACCTTTCGAACAAAAAATTATGAAAATTGGAAAAGTTTTACTCGAGTTTGCACAAAAGACCAAAAACCACTTAGAAAACCCAAGCTCGAAAATGCCTAAATTCAATCCCAAAAAAGTTTTTTCGATTGCTTTTCAGGGAAAGAAGAAGATTTTTGAAATCGGTTAAGTTTTACTCTTCTTATCGTGTTGACCGACGGATACACCCTTTTTTTTAAAGATTTCTTTAATTTAGACCACTAAACAAAAAACGCAATAGCACCCGAGTCCGGCTGGTCATAAATGTAGTGGTAAACGCAATAGACTCCTTTTCGAAGAACTTCGCTCTTGGCAAGGGGGTAAAAAATCAAATATCGGGGGATCAAAAATCTTTATTTGTGATATCAAAACCTTTTTTCGAATGATCGGTTTAATCACATGCCCTTGAAGCCCGAGCTGAAGGCAAGAATTTTAGTCCCACTCGTCAACACAACAATTTATGAGCTACATTTTGTGAAATGCTAACACGAAAAACCACATCGAAGGTGGTCATTAATGACGCGTTTACATGCCAAAAACATGTAAAATTAGATAATCAAGAAGTTTAAAAACACAAAGAATTTAATGTCATCTGTTTATCGTGCATAAAAACGCCAATATGATAGATTTGAGAATTGGTATATTTCCGAATAAATTGATTGGATATTCGTATTTCGCAATCATTCGTTCAATTACTACCTTGAACCTTGGTCTTCTACTGAACGCTAAAATGAAGTGCAAGTCGAATATTCAGTAACAAAACAGAAGGCAGTCTCGAATTTTGTCAAACAGGCTCGGAACAGATCAGATATCCCTCGATCTGTATCTGAACTCAATTTTATCTGATCTGAACTAAATCAGATCAAAATTTATCTGATCTGATCTGAATTCAAATTATCCGAACTAATCTGAAAAAATCTTTATAGTACTTTGGACCGAAAAATTGCTCTCGCACAAGTTATCGCAGAAAAGCTTAATACCAATTTACGTGGCCTATGTCGCTTTTCGTCACATGAATCGTTGAAACAAAATTTTTCTAAGTATTTGCGCATTTGCTAGGGATTTTTAATGAATTACAAATAAAAGAAGGTAATTCACACTGAATTAGTTAGTCTGCTTGTTGACTTTAATGGAATAATACCCTGAGCCCTGGAGTAGCCTCTCTTTAATCATCCTCTGAACGTGCCGGAATCAGCGCAGACGGCTGGTCCAGCAGCCAAACTCCTTAAATTTCATCAATAACGTCGTTCCTAGTATGATTATCCCACTGCTCCCTCCGAATTGACCTTTTCTACATACCTGAGAACCCTCCTGATAATCGCAGCCTAATTTCGATACCATACAATATCGTTGGCCTAAAGATTGATCCGTGCATCCGCTACATTTGCTAATCAATTCCTTCCTGTTGAGAACATGTGACCTCAACTGACTGTCTACCGCGTTTTAATTTTCTTCTTTTGAATTTCTTTCGCCAAAGTGTACCAAGGTGCATCGTAGCGCATTTCAGATCACCGTTGTGCGTCGTATGCACCGTAGCGCACCGTAGAGTGCACCGTAGCGCATCGCAGTGCACCGTGACGCACCGTATTCAACACTGGAGCATAGTATTGCAGCTGGGTGCAGTGAAGTGTAGCAAGGTGGGGTGAGGTGCAACGATAAAGGATTTTATATTATAGATTTAAGATAAGAAAAAAATTTAGACAATTTGAACTGAAGGATGAAGATTGTTGCGACAGTTCTCAAGCCAATTTCTTAAAAAATAGATTACATGGACTTTACGAAATTACTGATGGTGCCACGGGCCAAAATATTAGAGTTGTCGAATCCCATTAGTCAAAGTGTCAAAAATGCCGGACCCTCCCAACCTATTAATTTTTCTGCGCTTTCAGATTTCACACCCCAAAAATTTAGCTTTGCGTGATGTATGGGTTTTAAAATTTTTGCGTGGGAAATCTGAAAGCGCATAAAAATTATAAAGTTGCGAGGGTCTGGCATTTGTGATACTTTTTTTTTAATAAAATGTGAAAATATTTCGAAAGAATTTTTTGCGTTCCGAAGCTGCTAGCGTCACCCAAATTGATATCAGTTGTTTTGGAAGAAGGGACGAGGACTTGCGTCACATTTCCCTTTGAAAAAGGGTTTTTGTTGTTGCGTTAATTTATAGCAAAACTTTTACTATATGTCATCTTATTTTGCTCAATCCAAAATGCGAAACTTACGGAAAATTGCCTGTAAAAATGAAAATTTTACGGCTTTACGGAAATTTTTTCGGCGCGGTAATTGCGTTCTCTAGATATGACAAGCAGAAGAGATAGTTGGCATCGGTCATTAACTGCAACGAACCGGTCAACGTAAGCAGCTAGTCTGCTGTAGTGCAGCCAACGTTACTATACAGTAATTGTGCCGTTACTTCCTTAAGTTGATTTTAAATACAACCACTTTTTTTGTTCCTCAATATCTACAATCGTCATGCCTCGTTGCTTTAGACTTGATGATCTTATACTAAAGTAGTTCACTGTTAAAGACTTCGGAGAGTAGATGGTAATATCAGTTTCGATTGTAACAGTTTGATTTATTCATGAACATTTGAAATATGTTCGAAACGCCGCGCCGTCGACGATAAATTTAGTTATTTGTTTTCATTTCACTCCCACGCATCGAGTGTTTACGAGCGACGGATGTAATATGAGATTTAGAATTTATTTTCTTCTCAATAATTGACAATTTTATGAAGCGAAAAGAAGTTTGTGATCTAAGACGTGGAAATAAAACTAGCGAATGGTGGCGTAGGTTCCATTAGCTGAAATGTTGGGAAAGTTATTAAACAGAAAATTATAAACGAATAAAAAAAATGTAACGCGCTTGTTTAATAAAAACGGTGCTCAACAAGAGGAAAATGTAGAGAAAAATTTAAAAAGGGAGGGGCAGTGTTACTTTCCGTTTTAACTTTCCCTCTTATGAAAATCTGTCCAATGATTGTCTTTTGCTTTTACTGTCTATGAAAGAGTGTTCTCATAAAAAGTCCGCTTTTCGAAGCTCCAAATAGACATTTCAACAAAAATGCATTCAAAATTTATTTGTAAAAGTTAAAAGTATATCGTCAATATTTGAGGCTAAAATCAGTTATTTTTCAGATAAGTTTCTATTTGCTCGGAAAGATTATAAAAAAAAGAATTTGGCACGTGTGTACAACTCTCACAAACATATTTACGACCATTTTACGTCTCTGATGTTCTTCACGTTCATTTATAATGTATAATTTACTCACAGCATGTAGAATGTACATTGTACTTGTCTTATGATAGATTTACTTGAAAAATGTACGTCCGATGGTTTAAGCAACACCATATACAAGTAGGTGTGATACATGTGATACGCACAATGTGCAGTGGCATCTTTTTTAGAAGGATATCCACAATGTACACACGCATTGTATGATCAACAATGAACGAGTAACTCGAACGATGTACACTCTACAACTAATAGCGACAAGATCAGCATGTGCAACTTTATTACCTTCGGGTAAACCACTCGTTTAAGCTACAATTTATGTACAAGTCTCACGCTCGTCATTCATGAAGTATGAAATTTTCTTCAAAATTTTTGAAATTTTGGAATGTTGAAAGCGCAGCTAAATATTGAATTTTTCACTGCGTTACAATCGAATTTCGTACGGTACATGCGTAAAATCAGCAAACAAACAATAGATTTTTTTAGTGCCATCTTAAGTCAAATTATTCGAGTTTCAATTAAAATTCAAATGACGAGCGGACTAAAAGTGTCTATTAACCAGGGTTGGGTTCGCTAATTTTCTCGCTAATTCCTTCGCTAATTGAAATTTAATGTTTTAGGTGGTTTTTCTTCTAAAGTGAGATCGGTACTGCATTAAATGCAACTATATGAAAATTTGTTGTAAAGAAACAAATATTCCCAAGTTGTTCGTCGATGAGATATGTTTATGAAAATGCCGAAAATCGCATTCCGCTAATATTTTCGCTAATTTGGGCATTTACATCAACATATCTAATCGACGAACTATTTGGGAATATTAGTATCTTCACAAAGAAGTTTCGTATAGTTGCGAAGAAAGCAGCACTGATCTCACTTTAGAAGAAAAACCACCTAAAACATTAAATTTCAATTAGCGAAGGAATTAGCGAGAAAATTAGCGAACCCAACCCTGCTATTAACAATACTGGCATTCAGAGAGAAAATAGTAAAAGAAATTTCTAAAGAATAAATTTCCATTTTATGAGTGTGAATTGAGTGGACTTCTGGAACACGATAACTCGAGTAAAACTTAACCGATTTTCAAAATCTTTTTTTCCTCTGAAAGGTAGTACCAAAAGTACATTTGGTATTGCAGATGGACAGGGCCACCTAAGTGGTTCATTTGTACATAACTCGCGAAAATATTATCCGATTTTCATAATTTTGCTTTTGTTTGAAAGGTTTGAAAGGCATACCTGACAAATTATGGAAGAAAGTTTTTCTATTTCAAGCTGTTGGACTCAGACAGGTCCCTAAAACTGGGTCTCTGCTAGGGCGCAACGTATTTTTTAGACCCGGGAAGGAGGGGAGCTTCGATCATGGTCCTTAGATGACGAATCAGCAATAAAAAAAAGTCCGTCCATCCGTCCGTCTGTCAACGCGATAACTCGAGTAAAGCTCAACCGATTTTCAAAAACTTTTTTTTTCCTGAAAGGTAATCAAAAAATCTTTTATGGTATTGAATCTTTGGTCTTTTGTGCATCACTTGCGTAAATCTTTTCCGATTTTCATAAATTTCTTTTTGTTTGAAAGAACTGGGCATAGCCGACAATTTATGGAAAAAAACTTTTTTGGATTTGAGTCCTTGGACTTAGCTAGAGCATTACAAACGAGTCTCTGTTAGGGCTCTACGTGTTTTTTGTATATAACTCGAGTAAATCTTTTCCGATTTTCAAAATTGTTTTTTTGTTTACAAGATCTAGGCATGGTCGACAATCTATAAAAGAAACTTTTGCCTTTGCTTAGGGTTCAAGTTGGCCTCATGTCGGTCCTAAGGTCGGCCCTAACCAAAAAAATTGTTTTTTGATATGTTCCAAGTTGAGAGGAACACTTTTGCCTATGAAAGTATGTGTCCGAGGCCTCTACCTAGGACCCTAGGTCAGCCCAAAAAATGGTTTTTTGCTCTGTTGTAGAGAAAATTGATGCGAACATTTTTGTCTATTTGGAGATCAATTTTGTGCTTACAGTTTCTTCGGACGGGTTTTTCAATATTGCCCTATCGGCAATTTCCAATACAACTTAATGTGGACGTAATTTCAAACACTTAAGAGTTAAGGCAATATTTACTTAAATACATTCGATTCTTTTTGCAACATCTATTCTGTTTGCCGCATCTATTCTGATACGTACCCCTTCATATGTTTTCTATATAAATCGGGTAAATCTTATCCAATTTTCAAAATAAGTTTTTTCCTGAAACATAATTAAATAAATGATAACGAGTTTGAATGAGGGCAAAATCCTTAAGAACTTTCGAAGTTATGGTCGAAAAAGTGATCAAAAATATGGTTTTTTGTAGGTTGGTGAAACTATTCGACTTATATCTCTGCGAAATTAGAACGGAAATCGCTCTTGAAGGTAAAAGATATGGACATCACAAAATCACGGAAATTAAATTCGTGGAAATGTGTAGACTGGCTCGGGCTGTAGAGTTAGTGTGAGTCTAACTCACGCTATGCGCCACTAAAGAATATTTGGTGGTTTTTCGTGAATATTTCTTTAATGATGAAGTTTTTTGTTCGGTGCTCTAAGTCGATTCGAAGATCGAGAAAGGGGGAGGGAGGATACGGGGCCATCGTTACGGTTAGAACAAAAATGGGTCGAATTCGACTATTTTACCGTCTGACAAATCTCAATTTTTGCGTTACGTAATTTATAAACAGCCCCTCAAAGTCGGTCCTTAAAGTTGATAACAGTAAATGTACTGTCGTCTATGGTGATATATTGTTCTCATTTTATAGATTTTTGTGATTTTCTAGGCTTTATAAATAATTGGTTCCGTTACGTCACAAATTGGAGGAGGGGTGAATCACGCCTTAGTGTAGGACGTATAGGCCTTTTGGACTATCTTTATTCATACAATAAATTCATAAGGGACCATCAAACACCTCTCTATAAACTATTCTGAAATTAAATCTGAAAGGAAAAATTTGCCACGACTGGGACCCGAACCCGGAACCTTCACCTTGCCGGGGTGGTGCTCTTTTGTGAACAGATTCACGCATATGTAGATGGCACAAAGGGCGTGTAAAAGGTGAACGTTCGAGGCTCGGGTTCCAGTCGTGGCGAATCTTTTTTTTCACATTTATTTTCAGAATTATCATGGGCGCGCGGTAGCGATGCGCCCATGAGGCAAGTCCCCATACGATCAAAAAATTAAGAAATTTTTTTTCGTAGACCATATATACAACTAAGTTTTGACTTTTTACCCTTGCGTCGTAGACCTAGTTTTCCGGATTCTACGTAAAATATTGATTGAAATCGACATTTTACTCATTAAAATCGGTCCAGTGGATCCAAAGATCGTCATTTTCTACACAAAATATGCTATTTCATAGAAGCCAAAGTTAATAGAAACATCCTACGTTCGTTAGTTAGTGTGTTAGCTAGTTCCAGAGCCATTTGTATGAAAACCGACTTTATTGGCTCGTGCTCGAAAACGGCTCGATAACTAATCTTGAAATTTTGTAGGGATCTTCGGGTGGGCATTCTACGCCATATGAGATTTTAAAAAAGGGGGGGTACCGGCCTCGTTTGGGCGCCAGGGCTCCTAGAAGGCGCCATATAAAGCCAATATAAAAGAATGTCTTGTATGTGTGTGTGAGTGTACTCAAAGTATGGGTCAAATATGAGCAAAATTTTTGGACTGTGTTAGGATGGAGATAGATGTTTGGTGTCGAAGGAAAAGTTGATGGGTTGAGTGTGTAGTGTGTCAGGGTAATCAACAAAATGGCCGACGGTGGTATGGGACGAACTTAGGGGGAAAATTAAAATTTTTTTGGTTTGGAGATAGATGTTTGGTGTCAAAGGAAAAGTTATTGGGTTGAGTGTGTCAGGGGGACCAACAAAATGGCTGACGGCGGTATGGGACGGATCTAGGGAGAAAATTGATTTTTTTTAATTGTTTTCGTTGAAGATACACTCACGGAAAAGTGAAAACCGACACATTTTTGCTTTTGTGTTTTACTTGAGTTTGTGAATTTTTGCATGTATTTTTATATGGAGAAATCAAAAAAGTCAGTAAACCACAAAACACAAAAATGTGTCGGTTTTCACATTTCCGTGAGTGTAGATGTTTCGTGTCAAAGGAAAAAATTTTTCGCTGAAAATTTTTTCTCGCTGAAAAGTTTTTTTTGCCGGAAATTTTTATTTCGCCGAAATTTTCTTTTGCTGAAAATGTTTTATTTAAGATTTGTTTTCTCTTTTCTTCCAAAACTGCTGATATCACAACAGAAACCCTTTTTAAAAGGGAAACGTGACGCAAGTCCTCGTCCCTTCTTCCAAAACAACTGATATCAATTGGGGTGACGCTTGCAGCTTCGGAACGCACAAAATTCTTTTGAAATATTTTCACTTTTGATTAAAAAAATGCGTCACAAATGCCGGACCCCCCAGTGTTATAGTTTTTTAAACATAATTTTTTGCGTCTCACAGCCCAATTGATATCGGTTGTTTTGGAAGAAGGGACGAGGACTTGCGTCACGTTTCCCTTTTAAAAAGTGTTTTTGTTGTGATTCCTTTCGTAATTTCAACTCAATTTAATATTTTAAATTCACGTCAGTCACTGTTAACCGAAAAAAAGTTTAAAAATAAACTATTCTAAGTATTAAAATTCAAAATAATTTTAATTTGTCCTTGACGCAATTTGGGGTGCAACAAACAAAAAGAGTTCAAACCAATCGTTCTTTTTATTGTTAGGCCATTACATTACTCTACCTGCATCTCATAAATTACCACAGTTACAAAGTTTTTACAGGCGCGGAAATGTGAAAACTGACACATTTTTGTGTTTTGTGGTCTACCGACTCTGTTAATTTCTACATGTAAAAATGCGTGCAAAAATTCACAAATTCAAGTTAAAACACAAAAGCAAAAATGTGTCGCATTTTACTTTTTCGAGGCGAACCAGACAAAATAGGTCTATTGCAAGTTTTTTGGACGCCTACATAATTTTCAAGATATCTGCGAGAAGGAACGCTGGAATAGCCCTGTTTCGAATGTCGAAACCAAAGTTTACACAATATTAATTTGAGTTATTACAACCGCTTCCTCGTAAGGTTCACAAGCAATGGCTGCTAGTAACTTGAAATATATAGTGATGAGATGTCACCATACCTTACTTCTATCGATCGAAAAGGTTTAAAGCGAGAACTCTGTCCCTATAGAAATTACTGTTTACGCATTGTTTCTAACAATTTTTAAATTCAGAATACAAAAAAGTGACTAACAAACTGACCCTCAATTTTCACAAGCACACACACCTCCTAGTGCGAACGTCCTTTGAAAGGATTTCTAAAAAAAGTTTACAACATTGCTTGGGACAGATAATCTTCATTGTGCACTAGCCACAAGTAATTCCTATTATTACTAGAAACAAATTACCGGCCGACAAATGTCAATATCAATATTTTTGTTTGTCTATTTTGTAACATGTAAAAAATTTACTTGGATGGTTAAATATTGAAACTGTTAAGATTTTAAGAATTCTTTGAACATTTTTAGCTGGAAAAGTTTACTTTGGGATTAGCAAATCAAATAAAATCAAATATACAATCAGAACGGCCAAAACCCCGCCTCTGTACGCAGCTTAAAGTCAACAGCGAGGAAAATTTCTTGTTAATTTATAAGCATAATTCTATTCCATGACGTCAGTGAAAAACAGTAAAAACTTTCGAATATAAAAAATCTATATCTTTCACCATTAATGCCTATGAATCTAAAAATATACGATTTGATCATAATCTGATTCTGAGCGAATGTTAAAGTATGTCTTATTTCATTTTAATAATAAATAACGATCGATTCAGGAACAGGTCATAAATCTAAACAAACTATGTTGAAGTGTTTTTAGAAAAAATAAACAGACCGTTGAAATGTTCATTTTTCCCTTTAGTTCAAATCAACGCGCTCACATAAAAGTTGGTGTTAAGTAAATAATCAAAGTTTTTATGCAGTTGAGAACTTATGAACCGTTGATCAAATTGTCCACTTACCATATTTTGAAGACGGTTTCGAAATGGATGTGTACAATTATATTTTTTAAGAAAATTTGCGTATATTTTCACTGCTCCAACATATGACACAAAACTATTGACACCGAACAAGTAGACCGTTCTAAATATTTGACTTAATCCCACAAATACCAAATTATCAAATAATAAAAAAGAATTCGTTTTAAAAATTTATTATAAAATATACGTAAAATAAACACACAACTCGTCGAACAATATTTGTATGAATGTCCAGTGGGAAACACATTTGCTTTAAATAAAACTGAGGATCGTCGTTACTCGGCGTGTGATTCGTTTCACTACTGGAAAATCTACTACTTTGTGCAATAATATACACAGACGTTAAAACTTTCATCAGTGGCAGCATCGAAGTTATTTACATTTCTATCCGAATTTATTGGTCTGAGTGAAATCTTTGTTTCGACATCAGATATATAACACGATTTTCTGTATTTCAATTTGTTCTTCCTCCGTTACGAACAATGTGGATGTTCTGTTCGGTTTAGAACTTTTAGAACTGATTATATATTTAGGAGCCATATAACTATGTCAAATGAAGATAACGTTATCCACACTGTTTCTGCTTCGGGAATGAAACACCTTATGCTAATGAAGGTTGAACACGATGAAATCTGGTCACCTTAAATAGAAATTATGAGGCTTCTTCTACGAAATTTTTGTTGCAATTGTAAGGAACGAGTCTTAAAACGAGAAAGAATTTATTGAAAAAATAATTATTTTATGCTGAAAGCGCTGAGTGCAAAGGCTAGAGCTTTCTGTTCTTGCACGAGCCCTTCAGAGACTTTCCGTGCAACATTACTACTTTCGACAGTGACAGTGTAAAATCATGGTTTCAATACTTATCTTTGATTTTCCATTCATAACAGATCAATATTGCTCTGTGGAATCTCTAGGGTGTTTCATGGATTTGCGTCTTTCCGTACAACTTGGAACAACTGTCGCCTTGTGCAAAACATACTTGTCTTCCACCACATTAGAGCAATGGTGGGTCGCCAAATGAGAGCAGAATAGTGCTTTTTGACGTCAGGAAAGCAAAGCTTGAGTTCGAAGACTTTATTTCATGTGTAAAGTTGAATTAAGCGTGTCGCACATTACAAACGCTCTGCTCTTTTGTCCGCAGCTGCGCATAGCTTACCAAATCAAATTTTTTTTGCGATGTTTTAAACTTTTTATGTTTAAACTAATAAATAACATTGTGCCTGTCGAGTGACGTGAAAAACTCGTGACGGCGAATCAGTTTAAAGTCACTTTGCAATAATTTATCCGTAGCAGATAACGTTTGCATCTTTCAAAATTGGCATCATCGACACTGTGGATACAACGTGCATCAAATCCGTATGGCCGGAAAATGTTACGATCGCAATTTTCACTCCAAAAAAACGAACTTCCCAGACGAAATCGCCAATATTAGGTGACGATCCCTCTTCTGACAGCATCTCACACACTTACATTAACGACGTGCAAACCGCATCGAAAACCATTTCATTACCAAGGATGAGAGATTGCATGAAACACCTCACTATATCAAAGGGTGAGAGAGTGGTTAGGTCAGACAATGTTTGCATTTATTATCAAAATGTACGTGGTCTGCGTACGAAGACAAAAGATTTTTGTTTATCATCCACCTCGTGCGAGTATAACGTAATTGCTCTGTGTGAAACCAATCTCACTGCTGGTCACTTTGATAGCGAGATTTTCGATTGCAACCGCTTCAATGTCTTCAGATGTGACCGATCTAACAAAACAAGCACTCTCGATTCAAGCGGCGGTGTGCTCATAGCAGTAAGATGTAACATTAACAGTGAACGGATAGTAGTCCCATTTACCGATGACGTGGAGATGGTTTTGGTTAAATTAACATTCGATAATGTTCGATTGTTTTTATGCTGCATTTATATTCCCTCTGGAGCGAAAGTCAATGTTTACCAAAAATACAATGCCGCATTAGAAAAAACATTTGACGAAATCGGTTTCGAATCAAGTGATATTCTGTGCTTTTTGAGTGACCTGAACCTTCCTCAAATTAACTGGATAAGCGACAACAATGATAGCATTGTCGATGGACTTCTTACGAATCTAGGTAATGCATTACTCCCGATAGAAATAGGATGTGGTTCAAAAGCTGAGATTCTGCACACGTTTTTTAATTATGGACTTTACCAATTAAACGGAGTTAAGAACTTCCAGGACCGAATTCTTGACTTGGTCTTCTCAAATGAAAATGATGAAATAGAGATTTCGAAAGCAGAACCAATGAGCAAAATGGATGTTTATCACGACCCACTCAGCATAACGATTCCAGTCAGTTCAACTACTTCATCTACAATCTCACTAGCGCTATCTACTGGTGAATTCAATTTTCGAAAGGCTAATTTTCCTGCATTAAACTCATACATACAATCGATTGATTGGAATAACATGCTGTCGAGCTACGACGACATCAACGGCGCTGTTGACAAATTTTATGAGGTCTTGACTGAAGGCTTTAATGATTTCGTTCCTAAGAAACGAAGAAAACTGAGCGAACATCCACCATGGTATAATAAACGTTTAAGTCTATTGAAAAATCGTCAGTCGAATGCTCATCGACGATTCAAGAAAACCAAGAAAAGTGATGATTACTTGAAGTTTTGCTCGATACGTAAAGAGTTCCAATTAGCACAAGAATCGGCTTACGAATCGTACTTGACGAACACTGAAAAGAATTTTATCCAAGACCCCTCAACGTTCTGGTCTTATGTCAACAGCAAGAAGAAAACAGATGGTTTACCTTCGTTTATGAAATTCGGCGACACGGCGACAAAAAGACATGTAACAGGAACGAAGTGGTCAATTTGTTCGCAGATTTCTTCACGACCGTCTTCAGTGATGACGACAGTACCAGCACTGCAGATCCCACAGCAACTGTCAGCAAAATTGTTGACATTGGCAGCTTCACCCTGACTAATGATGTGATCCTCGACGCCCTTCAAAACATAAACACGAAGAAAGGTGATGGTCCGGACATCGTCTCGCCACTTCTTCTGAAAACTTGCTCGAGCTCACTAACCACTCCGTTGCTTATCATTTACAACTTATCGCTGAGTTCTCGGGAGTTTCCTAACAAATGGAAGCGATCGTATCTCACACCAATATACAAAGCTGGTAGCAGAAATGACATCGAAAATTATAGAGGAGTCGCCATTCTACCAACGTTCGGTAAACTCTTCGAATCAATTGTTTGCAAATTCTTTACCAGCAAGTTCATTGGCAAAATATCGCTCAGACAACATGGTTTCCGGAAAGGCCGATCAACTACTACCAAGTTGCTGGAATTTAAGAATAAAATAATTGAGACTATCGAAAAAGGGCGTCAGACGGATGCGGTTTACACTGACATCAAAAAAGCCTTTGACAGAGTACATCACAAAATTCTGCTAAGTAAACTAGCCAAAATGGGAATTCAATCGGATATGCTAGAATGGATCAAATCGTACCTGAGTGGTCGAACACAATTTGTTAAAATCGGAAGCTGTGCCTCAAGCGATTTTCTAGTGAAATCAGGAATTCCACACAAATTGTCTCTTGTACGCGGATGATTTGAAAATCTTTAAGAAGATACAGACGGTTCTGGATTGCTCAGCCATGCAGCGCGACCTAGACGAAATTGCACTGTGGTTTCGAACCAATGGTCTTGAAGTCAGTGCAACTCGATCACTTTCCACCGCAACAAGCATCCAATCCATTACGACTATGTAATAGATGGTACAATTATTGAGAGAGTTTCCCGAATACGTGATCTGGGCGTAATTCTGGACGTCAATTTGAATTTCTTTGCTCACACCGAATACATAATTGGCAAAGCATATGCAATGCTCGGCTTCCTAAAGAGAACATGCTACGAGTTTCGATCTGTTAAAGCATTGAAGAGTATTTTCTGTGCACACGTCAGATCCCATATGGAATATGCATGTACCGTTTGGCAACCCCACTGCGTCACAAAAATTTCCGAAATCGAGTCCATCCAGAAGCAGTTCGTTATTTATGCACTTCGGAGAAGTGTAAAACGTGACAGTAACTACGTTCTCCCGCCGTATGAGTCTCGTTGCAAAACAATTGGCATAGAAACACTTAAAAGGCGTCGAATCTACCTGAGTGTGTTTTTCGTACATGACATCCTGACGAATCGCATCGATGCTCCGGAGCTAAATTCGCTTGTAACAATTCGTCAGCCTCCCCGTGCATTTCGTAAAAACGAATTTTTACATATTAGCAGCCACCGGACAGATTATGGCATGTTTGAACGACTCAACAACATGTGCGCAATTTTCAATCACTTCGCGCACTTATACAATCCCTCGATGTCGAGGAACATATTCCGAAACAGAGTACGCTCTATGGCCGTTCCTAACAATCATTCGTTCGTTCGATACAGAACTTAACCCTCAGCTGCACTCAATGTTTTTCGCAATTTATTCTCTTTTTTTATACTCCTCTGACAAGAATGATTCATCTCATTGGACTTCCTAAAATTTTTTATTTTTCTTTTTAATTTTTGCTCCATTCTTCAATTATTCACATTACTCTCTATCTCTCTCTTTCTTTTTTTTTTTTTTTTGTTATTTTTTGTTTTGTATTCTTTAGTTTTTCGTTTTCATTGACTTTATTTCATAATTATCAGTTAGTGTATACACCGTTGATAAAATAAATAAATAAATTTTGAACGAAAAAATATTGCGAAGCAAAATTTTTCACGTCTTACTTTGTCTTACTTGTACAATTGTTGGCAGAAACTTATGTGGACAGGTTTTAATCATATTTAATTAACAAAACCTATCATTTTGGCTCGCATATTGATTTTTTGTATTAAATTGAGCCATTTTCGACCGTGATAGAAGCGTTGTTCGTATGTAACCATCGCGATCATCTTCTCCCGCGACCTTCTGTGAAGTTTCAGTGACGAGCTAAAAACATTTGTTTATTACACTTATTATAAAATAAAAAAGAGTCTGGTTCAGTTATTACTTTCACACATCTTTCCACGGCTTGCGTATGGCAAGGCATGTTAAATGCAGGTATCGTGTTTTCGTTTTTGTATCCGACAATGTTTTCGTCAATGGTGGCTCGGTTATTTCATTTTTGTTCCACTTAATTAGCTCTCAAGATGAACTTGAAGAAATTCCTTGCACCATTGTAGCACTTCGACTTGATTTTGATTTCAAACGAGCAACGCTTCTATCACGGTCGAAAATGGCTCAATTTAATACCAAAAATCAATATGCGAGCCAAAATGATAGTTTTTGTTAATTAAATATGATTAACACCTGTCCACCTGCCAACAATTGTACAAAATTGTATTTTCCCGGTATTATGTACAACATCACAATAAAACTGAATGGTTCCGCTTGGAGCAAATATTTTTCGAATATCTTTTTTTTGTTGGAAAGCTCTTGACGTCCTCTACCAATACTAGTATCAAAATATTTTTTTATCTTTTATCTTACGATCTCCAAAAGTGGTAAAATTTTACCAAAATGTAAAATCCGGGAACACTTTTCGTTCTACCGATGTACCTTAATTAAACATTTACAAACATTAATTTTTATGCTACATTGTTGCCCAAAATCTCCTGAAAATTTAGCGACATTAACTGACATTTAATTGTCTGTAGATGGGTCACGCGAAGCTTTTATATGAAGCAAAATTATAAAAGTCGAAAAAAATCAGTTTTTGACTTTGTGGCAACCTTTAATTACATTAAAAAAAAAAACTTTTGCCTGCTTAATAATCAGAAGACCATGCTGGATCTCCCATAGGGGGAGGCCTTCCGAAAAAAACTACTTTTGCAAAAACGCAACACATTAATGTAAATCTGGTGTATTTAGTAGACACAGGAAGAGAATCCTTAGATTGTGAAACTTTTTATTTCACCAGCTAGTTCACAAATAAATACATTGAAAATGAGCATCGTTACACAATAAATTAATTACTATGAACATTCTCTGCTACCTTGACGTGATCTACCTGCTATTCTTGTAATTACATTACGTTTTTTCGTTTTGGCGTGAATATTAAAAACAATTGAAATATTTGTGTCATTCTCACCCTTTCCAAATCTTTTTTCAGCTTCAAAAGTTTTTCTTTTCTTGAAAAAAAAAACATTTTTGATGTTTCTACAAATTTCTACAAAGTGTTAAGAATGTCACGAATAGTTCAATTGTTTTGAATATTCGCGCAAAAACGAGGGGTAGTCGCGTCGATTTAACTAATAAAAATCGAACATCACTTGTAGTTATGACCCCTTCAACTTCTGTGCGTTTTTAGACCCGTACTATGTAAACAGGGCTCATGTGTTTATCACAACATTTGTAGTCAGCATTTTGACATAGGGTTTGTTGTGTTTCTCGTTTTGAGAAACAAGTCCGTCAACACGATATCGCGCATAAAACCTGACTGGTTTTTATAGTTATTTTCATGACAAGGGGAGAAAATAGAAAATTGCTTAACAAGGTTGATGTCTGTGGCCAAAGCAGAGAAAATTGAAACGAGGGTAAAGTTTGTGGCACAAGCAGAAAAAATTGCAACGAGAGTGAAGTTTGGGGCCAGAGCGCAGCGAGCACTGGCGTCGATTAGCCACACAACACAGTGTATGCTAATGGACACCAATACTGCCGTAATTTGCATAAGAAACTTAGTGATGACATTTTGAGAGAGAATTTCATATATTTTCTCTCTCAAAATGACATCACTAAGTTTCTTATGCAAATTACGGCAGAATAGTGGTCCAATACACAAGACGTATTTATTCGGGTTTCGTGTAATTATTATTTGAACTTTTATTTTTTTTCGAAACTCCTGACCCCACAAATGATGCTATATAATGGTCCCACAAATGTTTTGAAGAAGAACTTTTTTTTTAATACTCGATCTTCATTTGCCTCTTTTGGGAAAACTCATTTCAGGCATAGTTCCATGAATTATGGCATAGACATCAATGTTTTCTTGAGCATATACAATTTCCAAATAGGCTTTTTTCGTGTAATTACTAGTACTATGATGGCACTTTAAAATGCCGCTGATTGGGCGTTTAAATATTTTTTAATGTTTTTTGGCTCTACCAAAACAACATTAAAGATGGTTAAAAAATCTTTCAAAAACCCAGGTAGATAGAGAATTTTATAGGTAATTCAGGAAAAAAAATTGTATTGAAATCGGTTGACGCGCGACCGACTCACACGGATTATGGTGTATTTCACTTCAAAAATTTAAAAGTGAACAAAAACGGAAATAAACGCAAAAATTATCACTGAAAATGTTTGTTATGCATTTCATATTGTTTTTTCGAATCAAATTGATCTACCTTGTAGCTACTAGCGTTCAGGTTCCCGTTACGGTTTGAACGTTTTTTGGGCGAATATTTTGTTGATGCTGTCCAAAGTTGAACTTCATCTAAAGGTAGCTTTATTTTGCAAGAAATGGTGAAACGAAAGAGGTGCCCTATTTTGGATGGAGGTAAGATGTTTCCGAGAGGCGTCGCCCAAAAAACTTTCGAAAAAAAGTTAAAGGCGGAAAACCGAAAAAAAAGAAAAAGAAAATTTCTAAAGAAAAGTTTTGTAAAAAAATTTCAAAAATGTTCTCCTTAAACCTCTTCTACAACTGGTGTCAGAAAATTTGAACAAGTTCTAAATTGATTGATTGATTGGTTTATTGGCTATATGGTATCAATCTATGAATTTTCGATCTCTTTCATACTTAAACCGTTTGAATATATTTGTCTCTTTTACACTACTGGGTTTGTCTTAGTCTCAAATATGTAACGTGGACTGTAACGGTTTTTGTTTCATTTACGAATAGTTTACACTTATGGGAAAGAAAAGCAGATAAAAATGTGTGCCGTGGACAGTAATAGAAATAGTCATATGTGTGTAAGGTCTTATTGCAACCTTTTTATAGTTACATATAAGGTATAGTAGTCAAATCACATATCGAAAAGGCCTGTTTACAAGAAAAACTGCAAAGAGGAGTAACGTGAGGAATATCCCCCTGCTAAGCCCAAGAGGCGGAGTCCTTAGCGGGCTTTTTTTGGTTTGGAGTTATTATTTTGTCCGTGCTCGGGAATATTTATTCCGGGGATATTTTGTCGGGGATTGTTTTATCATGTTATTAAAAGCAGGAGAATGTTTGCATTGAATTCATAAAGCTTTATTACAGTCACAGCTTCTGTTTATACAAAAAATCACTGTATCGAATTTACGAAAAATGCAGCGAAACATTGAGATCGCTGAATATTTACTATTAGTCTACTATTTACTATCAGCATTCACTGTGTTGTGTGGCTATTCGCATCCGGTGTCGATTAGCATGCATTGTGTTGTGTGTCTAATCGACACCGGATGCGAATAACATACACTGTGTGGTGTGGATAATCGCATCCGGTGTAGGTTAGCAACAGCTGTGTGGATGATGCTAATCGACATCGGATGCGAATAGCATCGACCTTTTTGAAAATCTGTATAAAAAAAATCAAATTATCAATTAAATTAAAATCTGAAGCTCTTTCATGCATTAAATAGTTATTTACGTCACAAGGACAAGGAACCGAAAGATCTTTGCGAGTGACGTATTAAGTTTTATGTTGATGGAGGTCAAAAAGTTCACTTTGTTTCCCATTTGTGCAACTCGAAACATAAAATATTATATGTGACACGGACCAAAAATGTAGATCTCGTAAGGAGGTCGGTTAAGGTACCTCGGGCTGGCGCAGTCGAATACTTTACCCACCTGGTTACTCGATCTCCATTTTTTGTCCTAGTGACATAATATACTACTTCATAACAGGGTCAAAAGTAAAGCAAAATGTCAATTTGAGGGGCGAGAAAACTTTCTCCCATGTATCTTGAAACACTTTACTTTCGGCCCTATTCTGAAGCATGAAAATATTTTTCGTTTGTCAGACATTGATTACGTTACCGGGTTTATCTTTTTTATACCACTCCGACCGGTTTTTCATGTACATAGTGACGTAATCATCAATTTAACTGAAATTGCTATATTCTTCGCAACGCATCGGGATTCGTACGAGTCTATATAGTTATAGTATATAGTATATGGTTTTGTTTTGATTATGGCAAAATTATTTATTGTAAATTATAAATTGTTCTTGTATATGACTCTCGACTGAATAAGAACAATTTTTTTATCATTCGATTAATAAATAATTATTGCGGTAGTCAATTCGATTGTTTATAATGTTCAAAAGGTCCATGTAACATGACCTTACATGTAACATGACTTACGGAAATATATTTTTGCATCAAATAGAATTTTGTACTTCAGCGTAGCTTTTTATTTATGCAAAAACTTGCGCAGAAGTACAAAATTCTATTTGATGCAAAAATATATTTCCGTAAGTGTAACGAAACCAAACCTTTTGAATAGAATGCATCTTTTAAATATTCCCATTTAATTACGTTCATATAGATTACACATGTCCTCGAAATATTTCTTTACGTACTTCACTGTTTTACCTTAATTTAGAAAAATTATAGATACTTATCCGAACTAGTAATTATTAATAATTTGGGAGAAGAGTAATTTTAAAAATACGTTTTGGCTTGCTATAATCAAAACAACTTAACTATAAGTAATGTCATGCATTGTTTACATTTGTCTTACACACATAGCTCAATGCAAAGGGGTAATCACTACAAGCAATGTTTCATTTTTTATATGACATTAAATCGACGTGACCACCCCTCGCGCTAAAACGAAAAAAGCGTAATGTAATTACAAGAATAGCAGCTAGAAGACGTCAATGCAGCAAAGAATGTTCTACAACCAAAAAATAAATTAGCCAACTAAGAAGTTAGTTGACGTTATGCGCATGCGCACAATAAAAATTTTTTTTTATTGGACAGTAGCAATAAAAAAAAATCAACTAACTTCTTAGTTGGTTTTGCGCATGCGCATAAGTCAACTAAGCTCTTAGTTCGTTAATTTATTTTTTGGTTGTATGGTTTACCGATGCTCATTTTCAATGTATTTGTGAACCAGCTGGTGAAACAAAATGTTTCACAATCTAACGATTCTCTTCCTGTAGTTCAATTTACTCCTTCTAATATTTATGGAACTTGTCGCAGTGTGGCTCTATTTTAAGGATTTTCGATCAAATAGTTTTGCTTTTTTGGATGAAACAACAAAACAAAACAACAAATGCAACTTTTTCAAGTCACTGTTAAGCGACTTAAATGCAAACGAAAAGTTAGTTTTTCAAATCATTTCCCGCAACTCCCAGAGCCGACTACGTTCTAAAGAGCAAGTGTTGCATAATTGGTGAAATTACTTACGTTTGTATGAGAAAAAACAAAGCATTTTCTCATATATTTCACTTGATACAATTTATTATGATGAATAAAACTAATCTTCGAACCTGAAACTGTAAAATTGCGGAAACCGATTTCGAAAATAATTGTTCTATATCGTGAAAAATGTCTTTAAAAATAAAACCATACAGAGCAGTGCACATAAAGAAATTCATATTTTTCGCACTTATCAACACATTAAAACTCAAGATTTGTTGTTTAAATCAATATTTGCAATATGATTATATATCGCGCGATATAATTTTATTTTATTAAATAACTCTTTACTACCTGTAAACAATAAAACAAAATCCACAACCAAAGTGAATTATATGAGGAAATACTTACGCAAAATGTTGTTTTTTCTCATAGATGTCTCTCTAGTTCATATTCTCTTCTCTTACAAAATATGAACTGAAGTTTCCCATTTAAAGTTAACGTTTTGTCACCGACATTTTTTGCCGCCCTCAGCAGGTGAATTTGGTGAACTCTAAACTCAATCTACTTCTTAGCGACGAAGCCACCAATGAATTTTGTGTGAATTAGGTGGAATGCCTCAGCGCAATGCTTAGATGAAATCGATTCGAAACACAAATGTTAATGATCATTTTTGCAATTTATTTTATTATTTTCAAATATAAACTAAAATTTCATGTTCCAATTAAGTGTGGCCGGTTGTAATATTTTTAAGCGAATTTGGTGGTACTTCTGATTAGTGTGATGCGCATTGGAGACCAAGGCTGCCCAAAGAAGCATGAAGCTCGTTTATGATCTTAGTCAAAATGGCTTTTAAGTATTGTAGAAGATCTTGTAAGTTATTTAACTACATCCAAGGATATTTGATACGCAGCCAACTAGACACCTGGATAATTGTGATATTTGTAACCATGTTATGCCCCCAAAACGGTACAGAACTACTGTCAAGTTTTGGGAACTCTCAAGGTATGTTTGTCCTTGACGTTAGCATAAAACATGGTTACAAATATGACAAGTATCCAGGACCTGTATCCTGGTGGATTCCAGATGCGCAGTATGATATGGTTGCATTTGCATATAGTCAAAAATGCTTGGATGTAGTTAAATATGTTAGCGTATAAGAATTTTTGATATCTGCAGCTTAAAAATATACTTTTTGCAGACAAGTTACATTCCTCATTATTTTGGGGTGTACCTTCGTATAGTTTTCGCTTTTTGATACCAGCACTTTTGGTTGGCTTATTATGACGTGACACAGAAATGTCATTATTTTGGCCAAATAATTGACTCATGGACGATCGGCTCCTGGTCAATTGCCCAATGCAAGGGTCTATCGAAAAATTTTCATGGATCCGGTCAACGTACACTTAAGCTCGAACAGATAGTTCTAAACTAAAATTTCATGTTCCAATTAAGTGTGGCCGGTTGTAATATTTTTAAGCGAATTTGGTGGTACTTCTGATTAGTGTGATGCGCATTGGAGACCAAGGCTGCCCAAAGAAGCATGAAGCTCGTTTATGATCTTAGTCAAAATGGCTTTTAAGTATTGTAGAAGATCTTGTAAGCTATCGGTGAGTCCTTTAGAAAGTTCGTTCACTTGGCATAGAAGATTTTGAATAGTATCAACAGCTGCTTTGAAGATAACCGACCCGCAACCGCAGCTGTCAAGCTTTGCCATTAGTCCAGTTAAAGTTTCACAAACAATTTCGATGATCGATCGGATAGCCAATTGGAGTTCGCAGAGTGCTTGATCAACGGCCTCGCTGACCTTGTTGAGGAATTCGGCAACTGTGTCGACAAATTTTTCAAGAAGACCTTGGACGGCACAAAGAACTTTATTAAGAAGTTCATTAATGGTGGCAAGAAGTTGATCAACATTGACTTTTTCAAGAACTCCTCCACAGGCAGCGACAAGATCGTTGAGAGAGTCCCCAACATTGCCAACAAGATCAGTAACATCATTAATAACATCACCGCATGAGGAAAGCGGAATAAGTTCATTTATTTGGGCAGTGATATCGCTGAAGGCGGCGGTGAGAGCTGCAAGCAATTTTTGGATAATTTCGACAACGGATCCAACTACACCATCTAATTTGCATAGTGCGTTTTGAACGGTTTTAACGATTCCTTCAAGGGTGCATGTCAAACCGGAAACAACCTCTCCAACTGGTTTAGTTACTACTTCAAGAGTACGTCCCAGGTTCAAGCTACCCAAAAGTGGGGTAGCTGACTGAAGAAAAATTCAAGAAAAACTTTTCATTTGATGTAAAATTTTGGATACTTACAGCAACGGCAACTACAGCCAAGCAAGCGACGATGAATTTCATGGTTAGTTTTGATTCCGATTGACAAAAGCAAACTGATGATGTTTAGGACAATTTCTACCTCTTTATATAGGTGCTTGAACATCAGAATTGGACGTGACAACATCATCACCTGATCAACAAAATCGAAAAGAAAATTAATTTTTCATAATTTTCAACCAACTGAGCAAACAGTATCCATCGCTGTTTGTTTCCTTCGAATGCAAATTTTGTTTTTGTCAAAAAGTATTTCCACTCTAACTTGCTCTAATTATGGTTTAGAAAAACAAATTAAATTCGATTTTGAGGAATAAAATTTATTTGCTAGAAGTTGTTTTGTTATTCACTTCAGAAGTGACGAAAATTCTTAAATAACTATGAAGCTATGAAAATGATTGACGCATTACTAGGCTACGAACCTCAGACAAATAATATGAGCTTGAGCAGAAATTAAATAAATTACAAATAGTTTCATGACCCATTCGAGACGCACTGCGACCTTCTTTTCTACTAACACGTACACTCGCCTAAAGTTTTTCTAGTGGTGCCACGTCATTGGATATTTTTTTTCCATATTTTTAGGCTTATAAAAAAGGCTTTTATGGATTTTTTTATTGTACTAGTACACAACACAAGGTCCCACTCAAACGAACTTCTGCGTATTATCTGCGATAGCGTCACCTCAAGCGATATCATTAATTTTGGAAGCGGACTTACGGACTGCGTCACACTCTACCTTTAAAAAGGTTTTTGTTGTGATGATACTTTTAAGTATTTATTTTCTCATCTCCTTTTAATTTCTCACATCAAATGAGGTGCGAAAATTTACTTTTCAACCCACTACAAACTACCCATGCAAAATTCAATTTTCGCACTTCATTTGAGGTGAGAAAATATCAATTTTCGCCTAACAAATGTGAAAAATATAATACACCACTCGGAGATACTTTCGTACCTCTCCCTTGTAGTGTAAATAACTATTAAAAATGTTAAGTGCGCTGTTTTGATCGCTTTGTTCGTGGTCGATTCTCGTCTTTTAGACTGATATTTGCGTTATTGAGGAATTAAATTTTGAATTAATTTGAATTATTGAGTTATTAAGTGCATGTTGGTACTCAAAAAAAAAAAATGAAAAATGCAACTTGGTTGCAAGAAGTATATTTTTAAGTTAAGTTATTTAACTACATCCAAGGATATTTGATACGCAGCCAACTAGACACCTGGATAATTGTGATATTTGTAACCATGTTATGCCCCCAAAACGGTACAGAACTACTGTCAAGTTTTGGGAACTCTCAAGGTATGTTTGTCCTTGACGTTAGCATAAAACATGGTTACAAATATGACAAGTATCCAGGACCTGTATCCTGGTGGATTCCAGATGCGCAGTATGATATGGTTGCATTTGCATATAGTCAAAAATGCTTGGATGTAGTTAAATATGTTAGCGTATAAGAATTTTTGATATCTGCAGCTTAAAAATATACTTTTTGCAGACAAGTTACATTCCTCATTATTTTGGGGTGTACCTTCGTATAGTTTTCGCTTTTTGATACCAGCACTTTTGGTTGGCTTATTATGACGTGACACAGAAATGTCATTATTTTGGCCAAATAATTGACTCATGGACGATCGGCTCCTGGTCAATTGCCCAATGCAAGGGTCTATCGAAAAATTTTCATGGATCCGGTCAACGTACACTTAAGCTCGAACAGATAGTTCAATCAAACAATTTGTCATTTCCGTTGCGATATCCGAAGTACTTCGAAGTCAGATGGTCGGAATTTGTTTATTCTTTGTGCAGTACCGCACTACGAAATTGGCGAGCCTGTGTTTCATACTTACAGCCACAAAAGCTAACAAACATTTTAAAACCGTAGCTATCTTATGACCAGCTGCACTTCCTATCATTCATAACGAATGTTCTATATATCTTCAAAAATTTTAAAAAATCGTGTTAGTCCGATCCATTATCAGTTTTGGACCTGTTGCCATTATCTGAAGCCCTATTTGAAAAATTAGAACACTGCAAACTAAACCGTACCGAGGGGACAGTTGGGAGCGGGAGTTCCTTGATAACGTGAGCAATAATGATGGAAAGATCCAGTTTTACTTTGAATTATGAAAAGAAAAGTTAGTTCCTTAGTTAGATAGTCACTTTATCAAACATCTCAAAGTGAGAATTGAATAGGACAGCACTTTGTATGAGTCATTAAAGCCGTTGGTAAATTTTTTTCCATCGACGGACGTTAGAAAGCGATCTTGATAATTGTGGCATACTCGTGAATAGTGGATATATGAATTTTATTTAGATTATTATGAAGCTGCCGATTTATTAACCAACTTTTATAACACATTTAAAACTTCTACCGAAACATTGGAGAAGCTAAACACACAATCGAATAAATTCTTCACACTAAAAATTGCTCTGGCAAGAGCAGCAGCTATTAAGCCACACTCAGCTGACGTCGAGCGAGTTATAAGTACGTCTATTAAAAAATACCATCATTTGGAACAAATCAACCTTACTTCTTCGTTTCAGGTGACTCTAACAAGTTTAAAGATTGGGACCGTGGTTCAATGTCACCGGTTACACAGTATAATTATTTGTACATTTATATTAACATGGTGCCTCCATACACCTTTGATCCTTCTCCGGCTATCAATCTTTGGATGTCTCGAAAGAATCGTAAGCCGAGATTTATCCTGAAGGCAAAAGAACAAAGTTGGTTTAAGGGAGTGTTCAGCGAAACTTCTAGGCTAATAAAGTTAGTTTCATATCTCAAAAATTCGGGACAAAAGCAACTAATATTGGGATCGGTAGGTCTTTGGGTACCTAATGATTTGCCAAAAGTCCCAAAAGATCCCAACTTGGGAAATTGAAAAAAAGTGAAAAGTTGAGGTTCAGTGTAAGCTTTTTCTTGTTGTTAAAGGAAATGTTTATTTTTCATTTTTTTTTCGTGAATAAAATTTTTCTTCGATTACCTATTCCGACAACGAGAAGCAGCTTTGCCTTTTCCAACCCCAGCTGTGTTTAATACTTTTCAGGGTAAGAGCTTTCACGAAAAAGCGTTGGTGGCGCCGCCATTGCTGACAGGGGGTGTTTTGTGGGCATCCCACCATAAACCAGACAATAGCAAACAACTTTGCCTTTCACACCGAACAGCTATATTGGACCATCTTTAAAAATTAATTTTCACAAAAAAGCGATGGTGGCGCCACCATTGTTCACGATTACCATTTTTTTATCCATCCGTTTATCCATCAGGCAATATGAAACAGTTTCACTGGTCTAATAACTGATTTAAAACAAGTTTGTTGAACAAAAACACCGAATATTTTGCAAATCAATTTCCACATGAAATTTTCCGCTTGCGAGAAAAATTTTTGTTTGAGTTGAAAGTTATAACATGTTGCTTATGAAATGTTCAGGATAGTCTAAAGATGTTTTTAAGCCACTAACATCAAAAATCTAGGGATACCTATTTTGGAAATGACGGTATAAAGTCAAAAAAATTTTTCGCGCGGATCAAATTTGGAAAGAAATTTTGACTTTGAAAAAATGTATCTCGCGCTCCTAGTTACCGATTTCGTCGAGTGATAGCTCTCTGGAAAGCTAAGACTATCTACAATCCATGAAAAATTTGGTTCACGAAAAAAAAACTGAAATATAAAATTTCCTCCAACAACACCAAAAAGCTTACACTCAACCTCAACTTTTTCACTTTTTTTCGATTTTCTCAATTTCCCAAGTTGGGATCTTTTGGGACTTTTGGCATATCACCCAAAGACATACCGATGCCGATATTAATTACTTTTGTGCCGAATTTTCTCAAGTTTCATACATTTTTTTCTAAGCTTATTAGCATATTCTGTCGAAAATCAAATACATCTTCTTAATACTTTTCAAAATTTTCCTTAGAAATGAATTTATAATGATTAAAACAAACATATCCGAAAATTCTGAAAAAATTCTAAAAATTCCGAAAATTATGAAAAAATTCCGAAGATTCCGAAAAAAATTCTACATAATAAGCCCTGACCAGGATTGGGCCATATTTCTCCAAAACCCTGAAAAACGTGTTCGCTTAAATTAAATTCTCTACAACTTCACCTTTAGAAGCAACTTTCTAACTACTATACTTCTAGAGATACGGGCTACATTACATGAAACCTTTCATGAAATTACAAAATGTTACAGAGTTAAAAAAAATTGCCACAAAGATGCTGGAACGAACGAAAGAAAGGTTTACCAAATGGGCTACGACTATAACTTTTTTTATATTGTTGTGTGATTCTATCTGTTATGTAAATCACAAATCAAAATATAAAAATACCATTTCGTTTTTTTTACAATCGACTTTAAAATTTTGAAAATCCAACTGACGACATGCCGATGGGCATGGTGTGAGTTTTAATGAAATGTATTTTACTTTGTGTTGTTGGTAACCGTGACGCTGTAATGCTGTCTTTCTACACGCGCGTATTTTGTTTGACATTTTTGAAGTTGTAATAAAAAGTCAATTTATTTTTAATTTTAATAACAAAATTTGAAAGTAAAGTTATTGAAAGTAATAGTGACGTATATTTTTGATATTAATGATTTATTGGTACCGTCGAAAAATTGTGCTGTTTTTGGGTGATTCAAACTTGTTTATGTTTACAAACGTATGACAATTCAATGATGACAGGTGGTGCGATAGGTCTTTTTTGTTGGTACACCTGATAGTAAAGAAATGATGCTGTGAAATATTTTCAGTGGCAAATATTTGAACACGAAATTACAATTTTAATTATAAAAAAAAAAAAACATTTTTGATGAGTGCCGTAGAACTTTTTAGTGTTTAATTGAACTTTTTAATTGAATAAAAATATAAAAACATGAACAAAAATTTCAGTCTTAACCCATTGGCTATTTAAAAATATTCGATTTGGGTCCGTTTCCATACAAAATAACAAACTTGTTTAATTCATATCTCCGGATCTGCTGAACCGATTTTAATGAGTAAAAAAGCATTTCGGCCTAAAATTTTGTGCAAAATCCGGGAAAAGTACAGGGGGTACACCGCACAGGGGGAAGTCAAAAAGTTGCTGTATATATGCTCCTTAGTCTACGAAAAAATTTCTTGTGAATTTTTTGGCGTGTAAGACTTGCGTCACGGCCTCTTACTACCGTGGGGCCATGATATTGGCTCAAATGGACAAATTAATTTGAAAATTTGTACAAATTCGTTGTCGAATGTCCCAATTCCAATATATGAGAAATCATCAACGAACACACCTATTTTCTCAATTGCTGATTTTTGGTGGGAATTCGTTGATTCTTCTGCTGAGTTGGGCAATTATAATTGCTATTGCTAATGTGTTTCATGCATTAGAAATATTAAAATTAGAAAATTTATATTTTGCTCATAGTTTCGTTTCTGTTGATTGACCAGCTGGTGCACTCATACATAGAAACATAGAAAAATTTTTGCTTCTGTTGTA
>CM055403.1:6498620-6513313 GCA_029228625.1 Pseudolycoriella hygida | reverse complement strand
ATAAATTGTATCTCTCGTCGGTCATACAATTTGAGGCATTTCATGGTTCAATTTTATTGTGTTTTCACACCTAAACAAAATATTTTTTTGATTCGCTGTCTCTTTTATATTTCTACAGAAATATCCACATTTTGTCTTTCATTGTGGATGACGAACAAGCCGAATAATAATTTGCGAAGAGAGAAATTCTTAAAATTCTTTGCAGGCATTTAGCCTTTTTTTCAAATTGAACTAAAAGTGCTCCCATACGATTTCTAATTGTACTATCTGCTTGCTGAGTGAATTAGTCATACTAAAAGAATGATCTTAAATTTAGCGTTGCAGATCAGACTTTGTGAAGCAAATATGAATCTTACAAGTGTTGAACGAATGAACTAATTAAAGTAAACACTATACCACCTGTAAAAGTAACTGTGAAACAAATAGGTTAGGTCGCATTATTTCTGTAAAGCGCCCATTTCGCGCAATTCCCCGGCAAACCTTGTTAATTTGATCAAATATAGCACATATACCAACCTTTGCCGGGCAAGTTTACTCATATGTTAATTAAATGTTACTGCTTTTGCAGCAAATCTCCAATCCTACCAATCTACTGGCGACTCCATTGGTAGGTTGCGAGGGAACCATGTGTTCTTGCTAAACCGTGTACTTGTGTTGTATGAAGAAAATTCCTCTATAGGTTCCATGTACAACTCCTTCATGCGAAAAAATTCCAACCTTTGCATTCTTAGCCAGAAGACGGTTCCCTCGTAACACATTTTCCAACTTTTCAATGGAATAGCCAATATGAAGATTTGCAAAAATATTGAAGAAAATTGAGCGAGAAATGGTCAAATTTCGCTTTTGAAAAAGTTATAATTTCAAATTTGTTTCAAATCACGTTTTTTATTTCAAAGGTTTGTTTTGATAATTTTTCGGTACATGTCGCGATTGGATAAATGAAAGTGTTTTTTATTTTCTGTGTAGTTATGTTAACAACACGCAACATTTGAATAGATCATTTCAAAGGAATGGAAGGAATGGAAGGAATGGAAAGGAAGGATTTTGGCTAATTATTGGAAAATTGGTTAATACTTTGAATTAATACTTTGAAGATGTTGTTCAAAACTTGCAAAGAATTATATTTTCAAAATATTTTTACGGATTCCGTGTGATTGGTTTTTGTTGATAAATTTATGTATTTTGTTTAATTTTGATATCATTTGCTTTGTACGACGAGTAAGAAGAATTTTCCATATTAAACTTATGATTTAAATAAAGTGTGTCTCTCGCAAGAAGAATGAAGTTCTTCGAAAAGTGGTCTTATGCGTTTACCACGACGTTTGTAACCACCCCAATTTCGACCCGGGATCAGGGAGGGGGGAGCATCGATCATGGCCCTTGCATGACGAATCTGCAACAAAAAAATGTTCGCCCGTCCGTTCTTCACCGCGATAATTTGAGTAAAACTCAACCGATTTTCAAAAACTATTTTTTCCTAAAAGGTAAATTAAAAATCTGTTTTGGAATTGAATCTGGGCACTGTAGGTCCAAGGACTAATGGGCTAGGGCCGTTTAAGTGATTTTTCGTCTTTTGTACATAACGCGAGTAAATCTTTTCCGATTTTGGAAAATTTTTTTGTTTGAAAGGTCTGGGCATGCTTGACAATTTATGAAAGAAAATTGTGTCAATAAATGTGTGCAGTTCTACTGATACAGCACTACATATAGGCGCGTATTATTTAGTGTCTTATACAATACTACACGTACCATTGCAATTTTTTTGAAATGTTCATTTTGATGTCCATATTGAACAAGAAAGGTTACAAAATTTCAGACTCAAATGAAATGTATCGATCCCAACAAGGGTGGTTTGGTGACCAGAGTCGATCAAAGATGTCCAGAATGAAAAACTAATTTTTGATATCTTGTCGGGATAGTCTGAAACATCGAGAAAACATGGTGGGGTACGGTCGGTATGGTTCTGAGATAAGGTTTTGCAAAAAGTGTTTTAATTTAAGAATTTATAATTATGTGTGCTCTATCATTGGTTTCTTTGGAAGTCTCACAATTTTGTGGGAAGATCCGAGGGGTACTCGTTAAAAATGTCGGCCAGTTGGGATTAGTTTGTCAATTTAGGATTTTAGAACTATTTGCGTAGTTATTGCTCTATTAGTTTTCGAGGTAAAGTCGTACGCCAGATAATTCCGAAAGCGAAAAATGACTGTAGTCAAAAAATTATCGAAATATACGGAATATTCATGAAAAACGCTTTACATCTGTAACCATTTTCCGTTGTTGCGCAAGTAACTCTTAAATGATGAACGACAAGGAATTTTTTTCCTCAGACAGAGTTCAAACATGGGATTTGTGTGACTAAGGAGATGGAAGCTTAATAATTGAAGTAAAATGCGTAAAATCTGGTCTGGAATAAAAGTATGTCGAATTGAGTTGGCAGTTGGTGGTAGGAGTTGATTGTGGACAATACTAATACGGGTTACCCTTCAAATTAGTTGTCTATTGTTTCAAAGACGGCAAATAAAAAACTTCTACGAATATGCAGTCCGCAGCCAAAGCGACGAGAATAAAATAAAGCACGAAGAGAAGTTTATTGTCAGGGCGGGAGCCTATCAGCATTATGGAAGCATTAAGAAAAGTAAATAAAAAACTTCTACGAGTGCGAAGTTGGAGTAAAACTACGCAACGGAAATTCCTACTTTTCCTACTCAGAAATAGTGTAAAGGCCTGACAACCAGAAATTTAGAGATTTCTACAGCCGAAAAAATTTAATTTGCAGCATTTTAATTTAACTGACGCGCTGAAAATTAACCAACATGAGCACTTCACCCTAAAGATGGAACCTAGCTTTAATAATTATTACGCATCTGAGGGAAATTTTTTTTATCTTCGAGGAGGAAGCTTGTATCCCGAGCCGAAGGCAAGGGATATAATCCTCCGAGAGGATAAATAAATTATCCTGCAGAAACGAAGCAAGAAATCAACAAAACAAATTTTGATACAACACAGTAATGCATGACTTATCTCCCTAGACAGCCACTGAGGTGTATAATATATATTTTTACATGTTTCTGCTCGGTAAATGCGTCATTATCTCGTCGCAAGCGACTCGGAAAACGCATTTACCGAGCATCAACATGTAAAATATTGTACGTAAGTGCTTCCAAATTGTTGTTTTGACTCGTAGGTTTACGGCATTCGCCTTCGGCTCATGCAGCAACCTTCCTACGAGTCAAAACAATAATTTGGAAGCACTTGCGTAATGTACTAGTGTACGCACTCGGTACGTTGAGTATACGCTGCAGGTTCATTGCTATGTAGATGTATTTTAACAAGCTAGGCAGTAATGATGCGACCTACGTAATGAGCCATTATGGTCCAGTTCATCCAGAATGAACCCTTCTTATTTTTATAAAGAAAAAAAACTACCTCCATACTGCGATTTGAACTTGGCACATTCACAGCTGCGTCTTATACGCTAACCATTATCCCATGGATTCATGTAACGAACAACGATTAGAAATCAAACACTTAGTTGTAAGGGCATAACAAGGCTACTCGATTCAAAAAGTTCATATGTCGTTGATTTTGTTTAGAACATAAACAAAATAATTAAATTTTGGCCAAAAGGTTTGGTGACACATAATGCCAGCCTGTCGTGCGTGATCATAGGATTCCTGTAAAGTACTTAGTTTCTCAATCGGACTAATATATCCCGAGAAATAAGGCTTTGAAAACATGATGTGATCAATTAGTAAAATTTGTAGGTCGATATCGATTGAAAGTCTATTTACTACATTTTTATAAGAGTTTCTGTATAAAAATTAATAGACGTATTTGATGGAATGCACGCAGCACAAAAAAAATGTAAAAAAACTAGGATTTGAACCGAAAATTCTGGAAAAAATGATTTTATAACGCCGCAGCATTGCTCACTGAGCTATATCACATCGACAAAGAAATAACAAAATGAACACAGTACATTGTTCTACGATAGTTCTTTCGATATTTAGCCTACTCTAAGAACTCAAATAGTGTACGCTGTATTTCAGGAGTTATTTTTTTTTTGTTTTCAAAATGTTTAATGTTTAATTGTTTGTTTCAACGACCGAGTGCTACTACGTTAAAGCATAGTAAAAGTGAGGTCATGTAAACAGCCTGTAACGCAAGGACTGCTCGATTTTTCAAACTTCGCCCTTATGTTACCGGCTGTTTACATGACTTCAATTGTAATATACTATTAACGTGTACGCACTCGGTACGTTGAGTATACGTGCTATGTAGATGAAATTTAAAATGCTAGGCAGTAATGATGCGACCAACGTAATGAGCCATTATGGTCCAGTTCATCCAGAATGAACTCTTCTAGCGTATAGGTCTTATTTTTAAAAAGAAAAAAAACTATGTCCACACCGCGACTTGAACCCGGCACATCCACATCAGCGTCTTATACGCTAACCTTTATCCCAAAGATTCATATAACGAGCAACGATTAGAAATCGAACACTTAGTTGTAAATGTGCAACAAGTCTACTCGATTGAAGAAGTTCATAATGTACGCGTATGTGTGTGATATATGTCATTGATTTTATTTAGAACATAAACAAAATAATTAAATATTGACTAAACGGCTTTTTGTCAAACATAATGCCAGTGTGTCGTGCGTGATCACAGAATTCCTGTAAAGTACTTAGTAGTTTCTCAATCGGACTAATATCCCCTGTGTAATAATTCTTTGAAAACATGATGTGATCAATTTGTAAAAAACGTTTGTAGTCTAATCGCAAGACATGGGTCAATATCGATTGAAAGTCTATATACTACATTTCTATAAAAGTTTTTGAATGAAAAATTAATAGACGTATTTGATAGAATGCACGCAACACAAAAAAAATGTAAAAAAAATTTGCGGCTACAAGGATTTGAACCTAAAATTCTGGAAAATATGAGTTTTTAACACCACAAGCACTGAGCTACATAGGGCGTTCATTCCTTGCATTATTATCACATCGACGAATGAAATAACAAAATGAACACAGCACATTATTCTACGATAGTTCATTCGATAACTAGCCTACACAAATGCTGTACACTGTGTTTGAGGAGTTATTTTTTTTTTTGTTTTCAAAATGTTTAATGTTTTATTGTTTGTTTCAACGAACGAGTGCTACAACGTTAAAGCATAGTAGAAGTGAGGTCATGTTACCGGCTGTTTACATGACCTCACTTGTAATCTACTATTAATGGGTAACCGTCCACATCGACGATATGTGACCAAATTTTGATATGACGAATTTTTGACAAACATCGCGTAAGAATAAAACGTAATTCAAATTGTACCGAATCCATGTTCATACACTACACACGCATGTGAGTATATCCTCTCTTATAGACGATTCTTTTTCGTTTTTTTTTTATTCACTTTGACACTGAGGTGTAAGTAACCGAATAACCATAAGTGAAAGTATGAGCTTTTGCAGAAAAAGTTTGCTGTATATCAGTCCTTGGGGATACCTGTAAATATTTTGATAGCTTAAATCAACGGGTGTCACTTTACTACAAAAATCTTATATTGTCTACGCCAAATTTTGCGTGTCATTTGAATTTCTTTATATTTGACAGACATCATTCAGAGAATAAGGATGGATTTTATTACTGACGTGACACCCGGTTTGGCTTAAATGTAGAAAACATCAGAGAGGTATTTTCTTTCTGACAGGGAGAGCGACAGCTATAAATAGATTTCGTACATTAAGGTGTTTATGTTATGGGGAAACGTGAGTAAGTTTTAAATGTATATTTCATGGTCTTCTTTGCCATATTTAGAATATGGTCGAATACAAAATTAATTTCAATAAAAATTCTTTTGAATCAACGACAAGGTCATATTATGTACAAACATATTGCGAGGAAATTACGATAAACATTGTCATTACCTTTAGGCGAATGTTACCATGGGCGCGCGGTAGCATTGCGTCCGTGACGCAAGTCCCCATACGATCAAAAAAATCAGAATTTTTTTTTCGTAGACTGCGGAACCATATATACAGCTAAGTTTTGACTTTTTTCCCTTGCGTCGTACCCCCCTAAGACCTAATTTATCGGATTCTACGTAAAATTTTTATTGAAATCGACATTTTACTCATTAAAATCAGTCCAGTGGATCCGAAGATATGACCTTTAGAAAATCGCCATTTTCCATACTAAATGCGCTGCTTCATAGAAGCCAAAGAAAATGAATTATACCCTACGTTACTTAGTTAGTAGTTCCAGAGCCATTTGTATGAAAAACGATTTTTTTGGTGATTTCTCGAAAACTGGCGGTCAGGTCTTCTTTAAATTTTGCAGGGACCTTCATATGGGCATTCTACGCCATCGAAGATTGTAAAACAGGGGACCCGTACGTATCAGAATAGATGTAAGAAATAATGTAGCCATTACATTAGATTGGAATTTGCCGAAAGGGCAATTTTGGAAAACCCGCCCGAAGAAACGTTATTAAAATCTATTTGAATCCCTAAAATCTCAAAATTAAAAAAATAATGCGCTAAGGGGCCGTTCATAAAGGATGTCAAGCCAAAATCGGCATTTTCCGTACCCCCCGGTGTCACGTCACGCCAACTTCAAAAATTGAATTATTGACAATTGAATAAACATTGATACCAACGTACATAACTTCAATATAAACTCAAATTTCACAAACTATTACAGCTAAAGATACAGACATTTAAGTTGATGTGCTCCAAGCCGCTGAGCTACTAGACTGTTTTTTGATTGTATGATTAAGTTACACCTTGCACGGTTACGCAACTCTCGAACGCCCCCCCCCCCCTCTCTCACTTTCTGTTACGCCGCATACCCCCCCCCCTTTCAGGGAAAAAAAGATTTAGAAAATCGGATCCAGCGGAATCAGGACCTTTTTTTTCTGCTTTTAGAGGATTGGTTAAGTCCTGGATTGATTGGTAATTTTCTTCTTGATGCGTTATTCTGAATTAACTTAATTATATTCCTAAATTGATAATCAGCTAAATGTACTAAATTCTGACTGAATTGTTATTGGGCTTCGGCCTGTTATTTGGTCAATAAATGTTATAAAATAAAAAAAATAAAACTAATGTCATCTCAGACCACAAATCAGAAAAACGAAAATGAGAATAGAACGTATTTTGTCTCCATACAAATGAGCGAAATAGAGAAATATAAAATTTCAGTATTTCTGTCCATTTTGCTGTTAACTTTGTCAAGGAATCAGAAGATTTTTGTTCTCACTTTTGTTGTTTGTGTGTTTGAATGAAAATGTAACTTTCTTTAGTTGATGAAAAAGATATGTGACAAATAGTTATTTGGATCACAAGGGACGAAAAGTAAAAATTTCAACCGTGTGCGAGAGTTGCTGCCCGCGCCGAATTCAAGGGCTGCAATCGCACAGGTTGAAATTTTTACGTCGTCCCTTGTGATTCACGTAATTTTTCATTACAACAACTACGAATATTGTCATTTTCGCTACCCAAACTAGAAAAACAAAAGCAAATTTACATATGAAAACATTTCAACCGTTATAAATATCAGTTTCTAATAGAGATCTTAGTCAGCATCATAATCATCAAACTTTATAGACCATTAGTACCTTTCGGTGAGAGGCGTTTCTGTAGAAACCGCAGAATGGTGAGCTATCGTCCTCCATGCCCTTCCATCGCCCGCCATCGTACGATGCAACTCATTACATATTACTTCTACTGTGAACGTTTAAGCTCTTATTTGAATTATTTCGTCATCGCTCAGACATTAACACGTCTAGAACAGTTGTGTTATGGAGATAATTGGAAGAGATCAACATTTCGGCATCTAGTGCCAAAATTCAGTCAGGTCATGCAACTTTACATGCTGATGGTCGTGATGGTCAAAGTGTTGACGTATCTATTTGTCTCGGTTAGAGGTATTGATTGGACTATCGAACTGTCACCGAAACGATTACTGCTGCTAAAATGTTGATCTCTTCTAATGAACTCCATAACGCAACTGTTCTAGATGCGTTAATGTCAAAGCATCATGTCTATTACAAAATAATTCAAAAAAGAGTTTATACGTTCATAGTAAAAGCAATATGTAATGAATTGCATCGAACGATTGATTCCAAGTTTGCTGGCTTTAATCCGTAGATATTTGCAAAGTATCTAATGACTTTCCACAGTTGGGTTTACTCAACAAAAAATTCTCGGAATTGAAAAGGAGATGGTTTGTTCGCTCATCGAAAATCCCCTAACTTCTACATCTAATTGAATTGAATCTATGAACCTTCTCCTTGGTCTACCACTTAGCCTAACACTCGGGAACTGTACTCCCAAATGCTGTTCGGTAGCCTATTATTACCCATTCTAAAAAATCATATCGTTTCTGAATTGTTGTTCTTATAAACAAAAATTTCTGCGATATGCCTCTAAGAATTATCATTTTGGAATAAATTCAATTGAAAGTGTACTTTGAAATAGCCCTTTCAATTAAAAGCTATAAATATATTTCCTTGTTGTTTTTGCTTAAATGTTTCTGCAGTTTTTCTAACTAAATAATCTAAGCAGCGACGCATACGCTTCGATCAAAGTAAACTCAAATTAAATTGAATTTAGAGAACCGAAAAAAATTATTTTCGGTTCTCTGTTATTTTCGGCTCCCATTTAGAGAACCGAAAATATTTTCGGTTCCCTTACCAATGAAGAGTTGAATTTTTTCATTTTCGGTTGCCATTTGGGAAGCGAAAATGACAATATTCGTAGTTGGTGTAATGAAATAGTTATTTGGATCACAAGGGACGAAAGTGAAAAATTTCAACCGTGTGCGAAATTTGCAGCCCGCGCCGATTCACACAACTTTTAATTACAACGAATACGAATCTTGTAATTTTCGAATCCCAAAAAGACGCGAAAATTAAAAAATGCAACTCGAAACGAAGGCTTACTCATTAATCAATTCAACTAAGGTCAATAATTTATTCATTGGAATTGTTATGATTTAAACATCACTGCAGTAATAGCAGCAACAGCATGTAGAATTTAAAAATTATGATGTTTTTCATGCCGGGCGCCTAAATTACAAGAAAAATTCTGTAATTTATGCCCAATTCATGAAAAGTTGTATGTGCATTGTGCCCCTGCTTAGTTCGCGAAATTGCCTAAAATCAATCGTCCATAGCATGTACACAAATAACCATTGTGATTCTCATGCGAAATGATCCACATCCAAAACTCATGATACACATCCAAAACTAAGTGAAGAACTACGAGAATATTGCAGTTTTTCCTTACAAAACTAGAAAGACAAAACTAATTTAAAAAAAAAATAACATTTCCTTCTTCAACAATATCATGTTTAATTCCGCATAAAAAATCTTGGTAGCACCGGCGCACAGATTTGTTACACTTTGATCGAAGTAAACTCAATGAAGTGTCGAAGTTTTTTTGTTGTGTCAGTTATTTTCGCACCTCTGTTTAGAGGACCGAAAAAACTTTCGTCCCTCTGTTTATTTTCGCACCTCTGTTTAGAGGGCCGAAAATACTTTCGGTTCCCATAGCATTCTAAGGCCTACTGAGAGTTGCATTTTTTAATTTTCGCGTCTCATTTGGGAAGAGAAATATACAAGTTTCGTATTCGATGTAATGAAAATATACATGGTGAGCCTGAACAAACATTTAGTTACAGTTGTTTTTAATTCGGGGCCTCCCGCCTAAAACTTGTCGGGGAGCTCCCAGGGACTAATTTTACATTTATATCAAAATCGCCGAACCGCATTTTTTTCGACTTTGACGATTTTTCTGACGTTATTGACACCGATTAACTTCATTTGCTTCTAGAATTAAGTTTCTTTCGTGAGCTTGAGTCCAGAGCTTTCCAAGAAAACCCAAGGAAACCCCGAATACAAACACTTGTAACTAAAAGATTGTTCAGGCTCACCGTGTATTGTTTCTTTTTATTCTATAATAAAAGTTGTTGTTGATGAGTCAAACAAAGATGACGTAGCAAAACCATAGAAATTCCTAGTCGATAAAATGTTACGAACTTATTTTTTTGTACCAACATCATTTCATTAACAGCTTGAAAATTCAAATAATATTGTTCGAAACATTTCGAATTATCAAATATTACCGCCAATTCATAATCGAACGTACTTTGATAATTATACCATTTCTCCCCACCCTTAGTATAATTAAGTGAATAATCGTCAGAGACGCGGACAATTGTTCATTCCGTTACGAGACATTAGACGTTAAACATCCATTTTTAACTGGTAATAAATTATATCGCATATCAAACCTGCTTTTTATTGGTAAAGGCTAAAATATTTGGTAGCAGAGCATTTTAATTTAAAAAGATTCATCGGCCTATAAGTACGTAAGCGATAATTAGTTAAAAGTGTAAAAGTTAACAGAGAAAATTTCTCGTGGCAAAAATCATTTGTTTGGAACCTCGTGGTGGTGATCATTGTTTCAACATCGTGGCCGCAATCATTCTATAAAAAACATCGTGGTGGAAACTGCACTAGTAAATTGGAGGAGATTCCTTCTGACAAATCAACTTCATAGTAGCGTTAATCTGAAAATAGTAAAAACAGAAGCGCTGGCATTCATACAAAAACACGTGTTATCATTCATTCAAAAGTGGTGGCGTTCATACAAAAAGGCGGCAATCATTCTATAAAAAACTTTGTGGTGGCAATTATTCAAGCAAATATTCCTTGGAGGCGATTCATTCTAACAAATCAGTTTAGTGGTGGCATTCATACAAAACACGTGTTATCATTCATTCAAAAGTGGAGGCGTTCATACAAAAAAGTACTGGTGGCATTCATACAAAACATTAATGTGGTCTCAAAGTGGTGGCATTCATACATTCAAAAGTGGTGGAATTCATACAAAAAAAAAACGTTGGTGGCATTATTACAAAATTAGTGGCAATCATTTGGGTCATAAAACATTGGTCTGTGGCATGGAAAGGACGCTATAATACAATATAATTAAAACATTATTAATTCGTATGCAAATGAAGGTCATGGTCAATCAAATAGTACGGTGCCTTTTGTCGGAAAATTTAATAATACGAAACCTCAATTAGTACGGTGGCTTTTGTCAAAAAAAAAAATTAAGGCGAAATTAGTACATTCTATTCATCATAAAATTGAGTATCCAAAATTAATTTGCATAAAGACATTGTTATAAAAGATTTAATTGTTGAAAGGCGTTGTGCAACGGTAACGGTAATCAACAATAAAAGAAGTTGATGGAACAATCATGGTGCTTCATCGTGGTAATTAATTGTTCGGCTTTGATATAATAGAACAATTCGAGATAGTGTGGTGTTTCTAAAAAAGTTATAAAATAATTGAATGATAGGACATTAAGTGTAAGCGACCTTCAACAAACATTTGATCAGAATTTAAAAATTTTTGAAAATATTTGAAAAGTTTTTGAACACTATTGAGAAATTAGTTAACTGATATTTGGGAATTTGAACACTTTTTCAATTCTCTTTGATCATTAGTGTACAATTTATGAAAAAATTTTACTGCTTTGAACATTTATCGGCATTTTCGGAAAAAATTTTTAGCAAATATTTCTAAACGTTAAACATTAGAGGTATCGGAGAAATAAAAGCTAATATATCTAAAAACGAGGAGCAAAGGTCAATCAACGGTTACACACTAGCGTTAACGGACTTAAGAGTGAACATTTTTTAGAGGTTTGAAAAGTTTTGAACAGTTACCGACATACCGGAATATTTTGACCCTATTGAAGAGTTTCTCTGCGTTATTTGCTAATACCTGAATATCCAAACTTGTATATCATAAACTAGTACAAGTTAAAGCATTTTCTGGGGAAACTAGTGACTGGCCTAAAGTTCAGGAAGTCATTTAGTATCATCGTATCTTAAAGCGAGCCCAGTCTATCATAAAACTTATCGTGATCAAGGAACAAGCGAGTCCAGTCTCTCATAAAACTGATAGTGCTCAAGTAACAAGCGAGCCCAGTCTATCATAGAACTTATCGTGATCAAGTAACAAGCGAGTCCAGTCTCCCACAAAACTAATCGTGCTCAAGGAACAAACGAGTCCAGTCTCCCATAAAACTGATAGTGCTCAAGGAACAAGCGAGTCCAGTCTCCCATAGAACTTATCGTGATCAAGTAACAAGCGAGTCAAGTCTCCCACAAAACTGATCCTGCTCAAGTAATTAGTAAGGACGTAAGAAGCTGCCGTCCGTTCATATCAAGCATATATTCACCTACTTCCCACCTTACACCATCAATCACTATGTGTACCTTGAAGAGAAAATCCAACATGCAATCCAAACTCAACCCTCATATTTTAAATATTTGCTCTCAGTGCGGTGAAAGACATAATACTACCATCCATAAAATACCAACAAATAGACGTAATCAACAGTCAATACTTACTAATCATTCGTCAAACAAAGCAACGGGATAAATTCGACATATGTAATAACAGTATATACTGTATTCTCGAGAAAATAGCGCACACCTATTTTATGTTTCGTCGTATTTAGTCGTATTTCACATTCATTGGAAATGAGAATAGAACGAAAGTAAAGTCTAATGTGTTTCGACCCTAAGTGAGGTAGGTATTCAACTTCCATTAGATTTTTTGATATTTTTCGGTTATTCTCGACATGAGTGAGGTCATGCAATGGAGCTTCCTAGGTTTAAGGAATTCTTAAGGATTTTTGTGGATTTCTCTAGCACTTTCCAAAATGTTTTCTACTCTGTGATTCAATACATAAAGCGTCCGCTTCACAAGTAAGGTGGCCCGGGTTCGATGCCAGTGACCGACAAATTTGTATTAAAAAAATTTGTAGAATATTGAATCACAACAAAAACCTCTTAAAAGGTAGAGTGTGACGCAGTCCGCGAGTCTGCTTCCAAAATTAATGATATCGCTTTAGGTTACGCTATCGCTGATAATACGCAGAAGTTTGTTTGGATTGAACCTTGTGTTCAAAGTTTTAATTTCCTGAAAAATTACAGCGCTGTTTTCAAAACAAAATTACGTTGTGTTAAAAAAATTTCGTCACAAATGCCAAATGTCAAATTAAATGCTCAAGAAAGGCACGTAGAGGTTATTTCTGCTGGGCTCCATAGGCACCAACTGATGGAGTCAATCATCTCAAAAATAATCCGAAATGCACAATAAATCTTTGCCAAAAACAATGATTTCGAAATTTCTTTCTCAACCTCGAATGTTGGTAGAACATTTTTGATTTGAAATTATATCGATTGGATGAGGTATAGAAGCATCAAGAACACAAAGCCTTATACTAAACTCTCCAATATACTTCAATGTCGCGGTATTATGTTTGGGAATAAAGTAAGGTATACGATTGCTATGGGATTTTTTTTATATCCCAATGAAGCTCTTATATTCGATGAAACCATTCCGCAAAGGTTTTTCCATTATATTGGGGTTAAACTTTTTATGTCCAAATTTTTATGGCTTTTTTTATTTTTCATGTTGTTTAATGGATTTTGAAAGAAAATTGGTAATAAAACCGCATAGAGTAAATAAGTTTTAAGTTTCCAAAGTAGTAATTAAATGAATTTGAATATTTCATTTCTCCTTACATCCTGCTATCGATTCTTGATACTTGAGTTCATGAATTTAATTTATTTGCGTTCAATGTGTTGTCAACCCATAAGCTTTTGTTGTATTATTTTTACACTTGTTGTTCTTATCCTCATTGATATGCTTGCATGACTTGACTGATGATTGGCACTGGATGCCGAAATGTTGATGCTTCTAATATGTTCAAGAACACAACTGTTCTAGTTGAGTACAATCTGAGCGTCATTACAATGACAAAATAATTCAAAATAAAAATTCTCAACCTGTGACCTTCTGTTACTTGTATATGTGATCACAACAAAAACCCTTTTAAAAGGGAAATGTGACGCAAGTCGTTGTCCCTTCGTCCAAACCAACTGATATCATTTGGGTGACGCTGAACGCTTCGAAACGCAAAAAAACTTTCAAAATATTTTCACATTTGATTAAAAAAATGCGTCACAAATGCCGGACCCCCAGCGTTATAGTTTTTCTGTTCTTTCAGATTTCACACTGCAAAAATTTGACTTTATGGGATGTATGGCGTATTTTTGTACAGGAAATCAAATTTTTGCGTATGAAAGCTGAAAGCGTAGAAAAATTATAACGCTGGGGGGTCCGGCATTTGTGACGCATTTTTTTTAATCAAATGTGAAAATATTTTGAAAGTTTTTTTGCGTTTCGAAGCGTTCAGCGTCACCCAAATTGATATCAGTTGTTTTGGAAGAAGGGACAACGACTTGCGTCACATTTCCCTTTTAAAAGGGTTTTTGTTGTGATATCAATTGTTTTGGAAGAAGGGACAACGACTTGCGTCACATTTCCCTTTTAAAAGGGTTTTTGTTGTGTTATCAGTACTTTTGGAAGAAATTGAAACCGATCAAAAATATCAAAAAAGCCTGATGGAAGTTGAAAAGTGCTAGAGAAATCCACAAAAATCCTTAAGAATCCCTTAAACCTAGGAAGCTCCATTGCATGACCTCACTCATTTCGAGAATAACCGAAAAATATTAAAAAACCTGATGGAAATTGAAAAGTGCTAGAGAAATCCACAAAAATCCTTGAGAATCCCTTAAATCTAGGAAGCTCCATT
>CM055403.1:6483682-6498120 GCA_029228625.1 Pseudolycoriella hygida | reverse complement strand
TCTTTCATTTGACATCAAAATGAGGAATGTCCGTGCTAAACTTGCTGAGATATTTGCGAAAAAGCTTCACCGACCTTCGAAAATCCATGTTTTTGGTCAGTTCGTCGACCATATCTCCGGAACATCTTCATCGATTTTGCTCATCTTCGAACTTGAATCATGGGAGGCATGTACCTTTCAGGGAAAAAGAAGTTTAGGCTGATCGATTGAGCCGTTTGGAGACGGACGGACAGACGGGCATTTTTTTTATTGCTGATTCGTCATATTTAGACGATAATAGATGCATCCCCCCAACTCCCACCTCGATCTACCCCATGTTACAATAAAATTGTTTGTAGTAAACGTATAGGACCTTCGTACGGGTCCAATAAAGTTCAAAGTTTTTTTTTGGTGCTTAATCGTGTCTTGAATCTTCGTATTTATGGAGATTTTTGGAAGTGTTCAGGCGCAAATTTCATTGAATTTACATGGGGTGTCCGAACTTTTAAATAGATGCCTCTTAAGCGCTGTTTATGACCGGTACGCAGACTTTAGTTATTTTGACCGAACGCCACCCCGTCCGGTCCCGAGAACAAGCTTGTTTGATTTTGTTGATTTTACTGATACCTTTTAATACTATTTCTATTCACAGTCAGTGCGCACTTTATAGCTTTTTACTATTATTATTTAATTATTTGCCGAAAGCACATTGTCTGGTTATTTTGAACGCCTACTTTAGTTTTATGTACTCACGACAACACTTTATCACTTATATCATTTTTTAAAATTACAATCGAAAAACATTAAAAGTTTTAAGCCGCATAGTAATTAAATTGGAACGTACTAATAGCGTGCCACATGCATCCAGCTCAAATGTCTGAAATGTATGTGTTTTAAAATTTTCATTTCAAAGAAAATACTGGCGTTGTTAATTAGATGAGAAAATATCAACAAAATCTACGATATATAGTAGCACAGTAAACTGAAACAATTAAAAAAATTATATTATAACGGAGAAGCTTGAATGTAATTGCCCAGAGCAATAAATAAAGCACTCTCAAGCGCATATTGCAAGCAAATAAATCAGAGAAATGACTGCTTTTATATACAGAGCCAGATGTACTCCGTTGAGTGATGGCTTCGTTGTAAAAACGTTGAAAATATATTGATCATAACATTAAGTAACATCTTCTCGAATTTACTTTTATCTTACCATTTCTATGATTTATCGATGGTAGAGTGAAGGGAAGAAATGAGTGCAGAACAAGTATCTGCGCTGCTTGCATGTACTAGAATTTTACAAATCCAAGTGTTCAGACCCGTAACTGGCACAGAAAGCGACTTACATTTACTTGGCATAATCTTAACCGCATGTCCCCCGTCAGCAAGAAATTGGGATACAACCAATTAGAGCTAAAGAGTGATATCGCAAAAACTTTGGGGATTTTGTATGCATCGCGTTTTTGATTTTGACAAACGATGGCTCATTCCATTCTTGATTCAATTCTAGGGGACACGTATTATTCTTTTTAGACCCGTACGAAGAACGAAGTTCTTCGAAAAGGGTCTTATGTGCAGGCCCGTAGCCAGGGTGGACTGCCAGTGGAGGCTCGAGCCGCCCCACCGAATTTATAAAATTATATGAAATTTTGAGAAAAGTCTCTTTATTTCGCGCATGTCACATTAATACAGTCGTATTTTTGGTATAGGGTTTTCGTTAAAGCCTAACACACAGAACTTTTGTTTATTTCCCAGCTTTTTAGGACGCACACGTGACTCTGCTTCGTCTTTGAAACAGAACCGATGTCAGAAATCAGGAGCGGAGCGAGCGAAAAAAATTTTTCACAAAGTTTTGAAAAATGTAGTATTATTCATGGCGTTTCCATTTTTCTAAAATAATCTCATTACTTATTTCCACATGAAATAATCTTCTTCCTGGTTCGCTTAGCTCACAAAATGTGAGTTAAATGTGCGAAGTTCCCCTCCGCTTAAAATATATACAGCAACGGATTTTTAAAAACAAGCTACTCTAAGTTTTGACAATAGAATTTGTCCTTCACTTCCCATATTTTCCTTAAATCGTTCACACTATATAAGAAAATTTCCTAAATTTTTGCCGCAGGTTTTGTTAGCAGCTAGCATACAGCTTCTGTTATAACGCTGCAGGGAAAAAATTTTTTGAGTACTATTCTTATGCAAGAAAAATAAAATAATATATATAATACATATATACATATATACATAATATAAAATAAATAAAAACCTTAGTTTGAGTGTGAGGTGAATGTTTTATTTAAAAGTTGCACATTTTGGTTTTCTATGAAAGTGTACAGTTCTGATTACCATTTTATAGCAAAAATTCTAACAGTATATGTTACCGATAACACGCCACTGTCGTAAAGAGTGTCAAAAGTTTTTTCTTGCAATGTAGAACCGAAAATCTAGTTCAATAACGTAATTGAAACATTGAAATGAGATTGGAATCTTTTGAGAATGATTACGCCGCAGGCGAAAATATCAAGTATTGGAAACGTTCATAACGTCAAGATTTATATTTTTTCTGGGCTCTGAAGACGCTCAGGGGGGGGGGGGGCATCAAAATAATTACGAATATTTGCTTATATTCAACAAAATGTCCGTTATATTAAGAGTAGCTTTGTATTAATGTGTTTTTATCCGGTTGTCTCACTTTAACGCGGTCGCGTATAAGTATTAACTCTGAATAGATACTACATACTCATCTTTATGAAACGTGTGGAATCAACATTCTTTGAAAATTCGAAAAAGTTCGTAAATACTTTAATGCGAGTTTAACTTAATTTTGACAAATTCACAGTACAGTAATCCTTAAACACTCACAAATTTGCACTTCTCCTTATCTCTAAATGCAACCCATTAACGCCATCGAACATCAGACTCCTTTGTGTGGAGCTCCTTGGAAATAAAGCCAATCGTAGATGACCTTCCCTTATTCGATTGGACATTCGATTGGAAGCACTTCGCCAAAGACCTTGGTAATGAGCCATTGTGATTTGTTGTCGTACCGAGCGTTTGCATTGAAATAACAGATTACAGTGGGGGGTGCGGAACGGAAGTAAGATTTGCATGAGGGATCAATTATGTATGTACCATACGCTAAATAAATTCGACGAGTGTAAAGTTTTTATGCAAAAGACTCGTGCAAAAAACCGTTTTTAAAGCGAGTTGCTTAAAAATACTCGAATGAATCCGCGAGTGTCACGAAATGATCCAGAAGGGATGACTTGCTAAGCAACCGCCGCCGCCGCTGCACACTGTTTTAATCGGTGTCCCATCCGAAAACGCGTCAATACATATAGATACATGTAATGACACGTTTTCGGTGGATTAAAATAAATTACAACCTCTTGCATCGACTGTTTTCAGTTTGTTTCGTTCCATCTAAAGCCTTTCTTTACTTTGTTTAGGTATATGAGAGCATTAAGCTGAAATAGTTGGGATACATAATTAGATAAGTAAAGTCAAAAATCTGTCCACCACAGGGCCTTGTTTTAATCAAAGAAATTTACACAAGAGACGACGACGTTAAAGTTATTTTTCAAGAAAATGACTTTTCATTCTACGATTCCAGTCACGTCCTTCACTATAAAATTTTGATTTTGTGCATTTTATAACAAACCCTTTTGTGATATTTACGAATTCCTGTCATGCTTAGTTTACAAAGCATTATATTGATGCAATATTATTTTACAACACACGATTTATACGTTCATAGACGTGCCATTAGATTAAAGTATGATCGATCGAAAGGTTAAGGTAAAACAGGTCATACCACAATTATTATGTCTAAATCGTTTAAAGCTGATATTTCTCATGTTCCATTGCAACTGAATTTTACTTTTACACAAACAAAATGTGAAAGTATCGCAATACACCGAAATAAATGAAATTGCCTAAAATCGTTATCGTATTTGTTTTTTTTTTCCTTGAGAATCGACTTAAGAGCACCACCGACAAAAACGATGTTTTTCCAGCGAAGCTTTTGTTAAAAACATAGAAGGGACCCGTACGTATCAGAATAGATGCGGCAAACAGAGTTGATGTTACGAAAAGACTGGAACGTATTTGAGTAAATATTGCGTTCACAATAGACTGTATTGGAAATTGCCCGTAGGGCAATTTTGAAAAACCCGTCGGAAGTAACGGTGTGAAAGGAATTCTCCGAACGCACAAAATTGACCTCCAAATAGAGAAAAATGTTCTCCTCAATTTTGTCTACAATATAGCAAAAAACTATTTTTTGGGCTAGGGCCGACCTAGGGCCTTAAGTAGAGGCCTCGGATACATATATCCATAGACAAAAATGTTTCCCTCAATTTGCTCTGCAACATAGCAAAAAACATTTTTTTATATTAGGGCCGACATTAGGACCGACATGAGGCCCACTTGAGCCCTAAGCACGGGCAAAAGTTCTTCTATAAATTGTCGGCCGTGCCGAGATCTTTCAAACAAAAAAAAGTTTTTGAAAATCGAAAGAGATTTACTCGAGTTATGTACAAAAAACACGTAAGGCCTTAACAAAGACTCTTTTTTAGTGCCCTAGCTAAGTCCAAAGACTCAAATCGAAAAATTTTTCTTCCACAAATTGTCGGCCATGCCTAGATCTTTCAAACAAAAAGAAATTTTGAAAATCGGTAAAGATTTACTCGAGTTATGTACAAAAAACTCATAGAGCCCTAGCAGAGACTCGTTTTTAGTGCCCTAGCTAAGTCCAAGGACTCAAATTAAAAAAAGTTTCTTCCATAAATTGTCGGCCATGCCCAGATCTTAAATTATGAAAATCAGAAAAGATTTACTCGAGTTATGTGCAAAAGACCAAAAACCACTTAAACGGACCTAGCTCGGCGGCCCTTGGGCCGACAGTGCCCAGATTCAATCCCGTAAAATATTTTTCGACTACCTTTCAGGAAAAAAAAAGTTTTTGAAAATTGTTTTGAAATTTTATGAAAACTGAATGCCTAGTTTTCGATATCGAAAGTTATTAATAGAAACCGACAGATCACAAAAACAGTTTTCATAACAATGAGAACAATGTGCTGATCTATTAAATTCTCAATTCTCAATTTATAAATCTGGAAAGAAATCAGACATAACTAACTACCGTGGAGTTTGTGTCTCACCGAACTTGGCTAAAGTTTTTGAAATTATAGTTTTGGAGCAGCTTAAATTCCACATTTTCCCTCAATTGTCGATCACTAGTCACGGTTTTTATCCTGGTTGAAGAGTTGAGTCCAACCTTATGGCACTTTCTGTTCTTGTAAATGAAATCTTTTCAAATGAATGTCAAACTGATATTTTTTATGCAGACATCCACAAGGCGTTTGATGTAATAAAGCATTTATCTCTTCTATACAAACTTTCGGCCAGAAAATATCGCTTAAACAACAATCTGCTGTTATGGTTCCGTTCATTCTTCCGTAATCGTAAGCAAGTAGTTAAAATCAATTCATATAATTCTGATGAGATTGAAGTTCTCTCTGGAGTTGGTCAGGGCTCGATCCTTGCTCCTATGAATTTTCTAGTCTTCTTTGATGATTTCGACTGCGACTCTACGGTGACAAAGGACCTAAATTTTGCACATGATAAAAAAATTGTCCATAACAAGATTTCGTCAGTAAACGACATCATAATCCTTCAATCCTCAATAGATAAATTTGTAGAATGGTTCTCTCGGAACGGACTCGAATTAAACAGTGGAAAATGCAAAATAATGACAATATCTAGAAAACGCTCACCCATATTATCTGACTACTTTATCAATGGTATCTTAATCAAGCGTGTATACAGCACCAAAGATTTAGGGCTGACTTACGATGACAAATTCTCCTTTAACGAGCATTTCGAGATAACTTCTAAAAAAGGCATGTCGATGCTTTCTTTCGTTAAACGTCAGTGCTACGGTCGTTTTAATGTTGGCACAGCTAAGATGTTGTACTCTGCCATAGTAAGGTCCCACTTAGAATTTGCCAGTTGTGTTTGGGCACCTCATCATGATGTACACATTCAATCATTGGAGAGCGTTCAGAGGCAATTTGTTCTTTACGCTAACCGTGACGGTAACCAAGAAAGTTACCAATTACGCCCATATCTAGAAAGATCGAATGAACTTAACCTGATTTCATTACTAAGACGTCGTACTAATGCAGCAGTATTTTTCATACATGACATACTCACTGGCAAAATCAATGATCAGTTTCTCCGTGACCATATTCAACTGTAAGATGGAACAAGATGCCTGAGAAATCCTTCGTTCATTCGTATAAATGGAAGCAAAAACGACTATTCCCCTTTTTCACCTTTCAACTTTGCATGTGAATTATTTAATATGGCTGCAAGACATGTAAATCCATCATTGCCATCTATGAATTTTCGTCGAAGCGTTCTCCGGCTCGAAAACTCAGTTTTCAATGAATTTGGTAATCCTGACATATAACTTTATTTATTCAAAGATGTTTTAAAATTAAATAACATTTTCCGATCTATTAGCAGAAACAGCTTCATTGAACCCACGGTTCTCGCTCTAATCTTAACTGATTAGTCTTATCAAGTCATTACGACTTTGAAATTGAATCTCCAAATCTAATCGATTTGTGCAAAACTTCCAGTCTAGTCGACTGGTTATCAATAACCCCTTTTTTACAGATAAGACTGGTCAGAATCAACTCGACAACTGTGATGACAGCAACCATTATAATTTTACAGCTTTACACTGACCATGTCGGCTTTTTAGTAGACAATAAAATTATTATCAATCAATCAAATCAATCAATAGAAAAATCCATGGCCCATAGAAAAATGTCATTTTCAAACCTCGATATCTCAGCCAATTTCCAACTGATTTTGATGAGTCTGGGCTGGAAAGCTGCTGCGACATAATTTTTTAAAAATAATTTGGAGGGGGAAGGAGGCGAGGGGAAAGAACTCAAAAGTTCGCGTTTATATAGCCCCATGTCTTAAAAGTTTTTGTATGGCGTTTTTTGAGATTGTGGACTTCTTTTTTGAGGTGTGGGGACTGCGTCACGCCCTCCGCTACCGCTGCGGGCATGATTTTGTTCGTTAATTAGCGCAACTTCTTTTTTGAATTTACGAAATTCTGGAAAATTTCAATTTTTTATCTAAGATTTAGACTTTCTCTCGTTTGAAATTTCCTGAAAACTTTAATTTATCCGAAAGTTTGATTTTTTGAGAATTTGCATTTTTTTAAACCTTAATTTTCTTCTAGTTTAAAACCAAAGCCATATCGTATGCCTTCTTATTTTAGTTAACTGTAGAAACAAAAGAACTTTGAAGTCAAACTATACTTTTCTCTAAATCCACTTCGGAAAAGTCAGTCTTGCGAATGTAAGACAATTTATATGAAATTATGCATTTATAGTAACTTTCTGAAGATTATATAAACGATACGACAATTTTATTTTTCCGTAGTGAAAGCTTTTTTCTCTCCACGAACTTTTTGGTTTTACCACAATTTCTACCAGTTACATTACATTACGTATAAAGGATTACCTTAATGTTGATATTGAGGAAGTCGTTGTCATATCTAATCTGTAGATGAAAGCAGAATGAACCAAATTGAAGTACTTAAATATTGATACAATCAATGTGAGCAACCGCTTCTGTGCTTTTAGTTGACTGATAGGTTGCAAACGAAAAATTATTAAAATGATTCAATATCGATTATCGTGAAGCGTCATAACTCACAAAGTGAAGTTTTCTGTTGAGTAGGTGGAACAACTCAAACATAAAACTGAATAATCTTCAAAAGCTTCATGCTATCCGTTGAAATTTGTTGAGTTTTATCTGCACTTGCTGATTTTTGCATATGTGATTCCAAAGAAAATTGGCATATGTCAGTGCTGGTCTGATAATAGTGGTATAGATCCAAAACAACACCTTTGGCGAGAGGCCCCATGATTTGCTGTACGCTTTTCTGCATTGCCACAGAGCAATTGTAGCTTTCTGTAGACGTTCGTCCAGATTATCTAACCAGAGCATCATACTATCCAAAATGATCCCCAGATATTTAGTCCTGCATACAAATAGAATAGGAGTGCCCTTGATTACTGGAATTTTGATACCGTCGACCTTCTTTTTCCTTGTGAATAATATCATTTTCGTCTTGTTAGGGTTGATCGACAGTTCGTTCCTGTCGCACCATTCGCTAACTATGTTGAGAACCGTTTGAAGGAGTTCGCATAATGTGTTGACAAATTTGCGTCTTAGTAAAGTAGCCAGATCGTCCGAGAATCCCTCTGTTTGGAATTTTTGTCGTTTAGGATCTCCAGTAACTCATTAATGACTTTCCGCTTTGATATGCATGCTGCTTGGTGTGTAGCTTAATATGACTTAGCGGTTCGTCCCTAAGATACCTGTCTATCAGTTTTTCTAATGTTTTTAACATGAAAGAAGTCAGGGTTATTGGCCTGTAGTTCTCTGCAAGGGAATAGTCGGTTTTACCCGGTTAAATTACGAAGATCACCCTTCCGTTTCTCCATTCTTTGGGAATGTATTTAAGCCCGAGAGACGCCCTGAATAGTTTACACATAATAGCAAGTACTTCCTCCATTGCATTCTGTAACATTGCTGGAAGGATTTCATCTGGTCCTGGTGACTTAAGCGGTGCGCACGATCCGAAAGACCGATCAACATTTTATTCTCGAGCCCATCGAAGAGAATATAATTCGGATTTGTGTTTTGTCAGCACAGACCAGGAAGGATGGCCTCTTAATGTCAAAAGAAGTGTGCTTAGTGCATTTCCGAACAGCCAGCACCGGCCAATCATCATCGAAGTCGGTTTAAGCATTCCAATCATATCGTCCGTTCCAAGACCACGATGGAATTTTCAAAAAGCTGACTGGAATTCGTTTCGAACAAAAGTTGATGCAGCAGTTCGTTTTATCCCTCCAGAATCGAAAAACTACCATCGCTCACAGACCTGATCATCACCAGAGCCAAAAAATATGTGCCGCGAGGATACAGGAAGGAATATATTCCATGCTGGAGCGAGGATAGCGACCGGCTATACAACGAGTTCAAGGAAAATGAAAGTCCTGAGACAGCAAAGGAACTTCTCAAGTCCTTGGATGTTGCACGAAAGGAACGGTGGACACAAACTGTTGAAAGCATGGACATGAAACGCTCGAGCAGAAAAACATGGAACTTGATTCGAAAGCTTGGTGGAGCCACAAAATTGTTCAGGAAACAACCGAAAATGAATGCCAATCGAATTGCACGGAAATTGGTACAAACGTCAAATGCGCCGCACGACAAGAGTTTTTTAAGCCGAATAACTAAAAAATATCGTCATCATCATCATCAAACTTTATAGACCGTTAGTACCTTCCGGTGTGAGGTCTTTCTGCCGCAACCCCAGATTGGTGAACTACCGTCCTCCATGCCCTCCTATCGCCCGCCAAGGAGATGGTTTGTTCGCCCAGAGAAAGTCCCCTAACTTCTAGATCTGATTTAATTGAATCGATAAACCTTCTACTTGGTCTACCCCTTGGCCTAACACCCGGGACTTGTGCATCCAAGATCCTTTTCGGTAGCCTGTTATTACCCATCCTTTGAACGTGCCCGAACCAGCGCAGACGACTGGCCCTTGCCGCCTCTTCCACTGACGAAATCCCTAAATTTTCCCTAATGTCGTCGTTCCTTATATGATTATTCCACTGCTCCCTCCTATTAACCTTCGCTATATTCCTAAGAACCCTCATATCAGAAACCTCCAGGTCATGCACGAGATATCCGCAGTCAACCCAACTCTCACTACCATACAGAATCGTCGGCCGGAATATTGACCTGTGAATAGAACACGTGCGACCTCAACTGACTGGCCACCGCGTTTCCCATTTTCCTCCTTTCCTCAAATTCCCTAACTAACCTGCCATCCCCTGAAAAAATGGTTCCTAAGTACTTGAATTCAGAAACCTGCTCCAGCTCCTCCCCATTTAAATTGCAAGCTATCTCCTTCCGAGCTTTGCCGACATGCATAACTTTAGTTTTCCCTACACTTATCTTCATCCCATACTCCTCACATGCAGCATTTAGGCAGTCAATCCCACCCTGCAACTCCGTGGTACTATCTGCCAACAGAATCAAGTCATCCGCGTAGGCCAGGATTTTCATTATTACCTCACCCACCTCGACATTTCCCTGCAAGTTTGCCTGCTTGATGATTTTGTCCATGAAAATTATGAACAGAAGCGGGGAAAGACAACAACCCTGACGAACGCCCTCTTTAACCTCGAAAGACTCGCTAATTTCGCCATCTATTCTCACCGCGGCCCTGCTTTCTGAGTAAATACTCTTAATGGCACGCAGTAAACCCCCATTGATACCGTACTCGCTAAGAATCCCGAATAGCTTCTGCCTTGGTACCCGGTCGAATGCCTTCTCCAAGTCGATGAAGCATAAGTATAAGTCCCTGTTCTTTTCATAAAGCTTTTCGATAGTCTGTCTGAGGCAGAAAATCTGATCCTGACATCCCCTCAGAGGCCTGAAACCACCCTGAATCTCATCCAGTACACCTTCCACTATGTTCCTAATCCGGTCAACAAGTACATCCGTGTACACCTTACCTACCACGCTCAAGAGCGATATCCCCCTGTAGTTACTGCAAACCTTACGGTTTTACGAAATATCGGCAATAAAAAAACGTTTGGAAATTTAACCGTATTCAACGTGCACCGTATTCCAAGTTCCCCGTATTCCACTTCCCCCGTACTCCACGTTCCTCGTATTCCACTTCCCCCGTATTCCACCTCTCCCGTATTCCACGTTCCCCGTATTCAATTTTCCCCGTATTACACTTCCTCCGTATTCCACTTCCCCTGTATTCTACTTCCCCTGTATTCCACTTCCCCTGTATTCCACTTCCCCTGTATTCCACTTCCCCTATATTCCACTTCCCCTTCCCCTATATTCCACTTCGCTCGTATTCCAAGTTCTCCGTATACAACGTTCCCCGTATTCAACTTTTCCCGTATTCCAAATTCCCTTTATTCAGCGTTCCCCGTATTCCACGCTCACGGTATGCAACGTTCATCGTATTCAACGTTCACTGTATTCAGCGTTGCACTTGGTACGTATTCTACCCTGACACTTTGCTAAAGAAACCGATGGTCTATCTCTTATACCTTATACGCCCCGAACTTCTAAAACCATCAAAATTGACCACATGTCCAACTGTCCGACATTTTCGAAGAAACCAACGCCGTATCTCCCATACAAACGAAAATACGTTTAAAAACTGATTTGACACAAATTTTTCCAATTTGGCCATTTGTCAACTCCCTTATTTCAGAACAATATCCCACCCCGGAACATGTTTTCTCGACGTTTCGCACCATCCCCGATAACATATCAAAAGGTATTTTTTTACTCCTCAGTTTAAACGTAAAAATAACGGGATTGTGACCGACAGACAAATAAATAAATAGACACATAAATAGACAAATAAATAGACAAATAGACAAGCAGACAAACTTTAGAGGTTTATAATTAGTAATAACATTGCCGTCGGAAGCAGCATTCTAATTGCCATAGTTCTAGAGATATGAGTCATTCTTCTCAATTCTAGAAGTTGCTTTTTCCCGTGATACTGTCATTTTTCCATTCAACTACGAAACATGTGTTCTCTAAAATTTTTTTCTCTTCAACTTTTCCCTTAGAAGCAACTTTGTAACTACCATAGTTCTAAAGATATGTGTCATCCCTCCCAATTCTAGAAGTGTCATATCTCAGGATTGCGCCATTTTTCATTTTTCTCTAAAACCTTGAATTACGGGTTCCCTAAAATTTTATTCTCAACAACTTTGCTCATGTTCCAACTTTTTATTCTCAATCATTTTTCCTCTTTCTTATAATAAATATACATTCGTCGAGACTAATTTCTCAATTTTACATCGACATTGATTTTTTCCTTCTTACACTCATGGGAGCGCTCATAAGTAATTTACACCTATTGACCATCTTTACGGTTCAAATTCACATCGATTCGTGGGGAAAAAAATTGGCAAACAAAATCCCGCAGGTCAATTAAAAAAAAGAAAAAAATTTCCAAAAACAATAATAAAAAAGAACAACAAAACTAGTAAAAAGGAACTCAGAATTGATGGGATAAATTGAGCAGGGATAAGAATTTTGAAAACCGACAAATTCTCTGTAATTTTGTGATTATTTTGTATACAAAAGTGCAAATAAACATAATGCTACGCGGATCCGAATCAGAGATGAGCGGGTTGCCCAAAACTTCGAAAAACCCGACCCGAACACGAATTGTTTTTTTCGCGTTCATGGGTTTCGGGTTTCGAAAATTGTAATCGGGTCGGGTTCGGTGCGGGCCGGGTTTGGAAACTGTTCGGGCTAAGGGTTTCGAAAAATTTTATCGGGTCGGGCTCGGTCCGGGTCGGGTTGTTGCATCATTTTATTCGGGTCCCGATCCTTTATTGACTTTTTATATTTTACAAAACTCGTCTAAATTTTATCATTGCACGAATTTTGTTGTAGTCTAAGGTCTGTGAAGAATGCAGACGTCGTCGGGTCTTGAAATATTTTTTTTTTTCGAAGTAATTTGAGTTGTGAGTTTCGAAAAACTTGAGTGTCTGGTTCGGTCCGGGTCGGGTTTAGAAACAATTCGGGTTTCGAGTTTCGGGTTTCGAAAAATTTTATCGGGTCGGGCTCGGTCCGGGTTGGGTTTTCGAAAAATGGTCGATCCGCTCATCTCTAATCCGAATGATACTTCCGTCCCTGTAAGTACAAAAGAACTAAAAGCGAAGGGGAAAGCGAAGGTAACTCGTTTTTCCAACAAAATCTTTGATACGATAAATCACATGGCTCTTCTTTCCTTTTCCTTCTGAGTTTCGTACGACTAACGAGTTCTGAAAAAGTTAAGGTGTCGTCATTTTAGAGGATTTGAGAATTCGGCAGATTTTTTGCCAATTTCCGAAAATTCTTTCAAAACCATCACAACTGTAAGGCCCTTGATTAATAGAGAAATTAGAAAAATTTAGAAAACAGGGAAACTCTAAGTCAGAACTAGCGTGTAACACTCATCAAACAAAGTGTCGGTTTGTCATTTCTCTGCTCAAAAGTTCAAGAAAACTAACCTGATAGAATTAAGTCGTCACAATGGCTAAATGTGGCTCTGTTTTCTGGGACCTTATTTCCAATTTCTGGGGTTAATGTTCCAATTGTCATCCCGGTCTGCGTATCGTAAATTGTAGCCTTCTGTAACGGATTCGCATTAAGAACTGGTCGCATGTGAAGAATTGTCACTTACATTTCGTTTTGTGCCTATTATTTTATCGTCGTTCAACTTGCTAAATTCCAGATATTCATCCTCAGCGAAATCTAATTGTACTGAAAGTTGATTGTCCTCAAAGCTCCACATTCTAGACAACGGTCCCATGAATACACTTAAACAACACGTGAACAACAGCCTTCCGTTATTGTTAGTTTTCACATGAACCAATTGGCCCAAATGGCATTGATGGCCGGTGCAATAACGTCCGTTTTTGCTATTATACACTGCCACGATACCATCCCGTAGTCCGACGATTAGACGAGTTCCACACGGCGTAAAAGCACAACACATAGCATATTCTCTAGCCCGACCTCTACCCGGTGGTGTGATCGTCGCATCCAAGCGAAATCGCGAATGAACGGACCAACGATCTAATTGCTTCAAGTTTTCACCTTGCTGTCGACGGAAGAAGCGACTCGCAATGTTTGAACGTAAATTGTACATTTTATTCGGCTGAGGATCGAGACAATTACGTTCTGGCGAAAATAAATCTAATTGCGGACATGGAATTTTTACAATGCGCGTCACCAAACACCTTACCGGTAATGGCAGTCGTCAGAGTCGACAGAGCGTTACATTTGCAATTGATCTGTTAAAGTTGCGATGTTTCGACAGGGCAGCATCTTGCGATAACAGGCGAACTTGAAATATGATGGTTAATCTGCTGTAGTAAAATGATATTCACACAAACAGTAGATGAGTCAGAATTCAGCATAATTGTGTATGAAGGTCTGTAGTTGCTGTAAAAGAACATTACATACTAAAAATTCGGAATGCGATGTTCTTTCAGAGCAACTTTAGATCTTCTCACACAATAGTTTCAATTCAGATTCGTTTCCAATCCTCCCCACCATTGATACATTTGAAGTTTGTCTAACGTTGGGTGTTCCATATGTTCTTTTACAATAATAATAACATTAAGGTCTGTTTTTAAAGAGCTATTTCTTTATTCACAAATTAAAATCTGAGTGGAGATAATTTGAATCAGTCGTAGTCATCATGAGTACTGTCACCTTGTTCTTGTTGATTTGGTATATCTAAAATAAATCAATTGTCATTTATTCAAGAAAGCGATTTCCTTGACCGAACCCTTACCGATTATTTCGTCGTCATA
>CM055403.1:6459596-6476502 GCA_029228625.1 Pseudolycoriella hygida | reverse complement strand
ACCTAAACCTAATTTGACTAAGTTCTTTGTTCGCCTTGAGATTTAGAGAGTGCACGCTTTTGGAGACCCCCCTCCCCTTCGCACTCATTCGTATGCTTTTCAAGAACACCCCCACCCTCCCTCCCTCCAGGGCGTGCGTACTTTGTGAACATCCCCTAAGGCTGTAAGCCACATAATTTGCTGTCTCGTTTTTTCGCGCAAATGTCAAATTTAAAACTCAGAGAGCAAACGTGTGGCTTAAAACCTTATGGCGACGAAAATATCCCATAATTCATCCACTTATGAAATTGTTTGATTGAAAAAGGAAGTGCTGATGGTTGATGAATGAATCAAAAAAATAAATCAAGCAAAAATAGTACGAAGTGAGCAATTTATTGAGCAAATGACATACAATTCTGACTATGATTGCATTGAGTTATAAATATGTCCCAGGACAGCTGCAACAACCTGAATGTCCATTGACCAAGGTGCATTCATACGTTTGTTTAGAAATTTGAGACATTTATCCATTACAACTGAGTGATTTTCCTTAATAGAATAATTAGCGAGAACGTATCTGAGTGTTGGATTTGATAGCGCCATTTTTACATCTAACGATTGATCCCCCAACAAGCAAAATTCACATTTACATTCGAAGCCCCACCACTGTTTAAGTTCTTTTTGTCGCTGTTCAAATGGTTTTTCACCTTCGGCTAAATACATTGTAAACAGTTGTTGGCCTTTTTTCACTGGACGAATGGTTATGCAACATCTTTGATTGCGAATGGCAAAATTATGCAGATTTGGTGAGCATGAGTGATTTATCATCGACAGAACCAGTGCGACGGCTGTGCTATATTCAGTCCCATAGGAATTGTTATTTGTAGCAAGGAAATGACTAGCGACCAAATGGGTAAGGAAATTTTGCTTCTCGATTGTATCAAATACATTTGCAATTTTCGGAATCGCCATTATGTTCCTATAAATTTTGTACGATTCGGAATAGAGGTCGAATGTCGTTGGTGGAATTTTTCCCAATTTCAAGAAGAATCGATACTTCGATTTCGCATCATGCAACGACGGTGGCAGTGTTGATGAATCTTCGGCCAGTGCTTCTTCAACGAATCTCATCAAATCCTCAACTTTTCCAAAAGGTTCAATTGCCAATATAATGAGTTTGATCTGGAACCTGTCCTCTATATGCAATGTGTGAAAAAATGTTCCACACTCGAATTGATGAGACGTGTTCTTCTCCATGCATTCGATGCTACAAAACATCACCATTGAGCACTTTGTACATGCTATGAAGTTGGCTTGATTTCGGAAGCAAGTGTAGCATAGCGGCTCGTCATTGCTCTTGACCATCATAAAGTTTTCCTCGAGCAATATGGTTTTGCCAGCCGGGATGTCGCATTTGGCGACCATATGCCGACCAAATTTATCATTTCTCCGGAGTTCGACAACATCAGCCATACATGGCCAATTTTCCTTTGTTGGATAGCTTAATTTCGGCGACCAGTTGAATTGACGTGACTGAATTTTTTTCACATTCTCACAGTTGCGTTTCCGTTGATCCAGCTTCGGAATGAGGCGATCCGGCACACTCGATCGTTTCGCCAATTCAATATCAACTAGAGCTTTATCGAACATTTTCATGTGGAAAAAACATGCCGATCGATTTGCGTATGCTAAACCAACATTTTCACATCCATTTTCAGCGAAACACAAGCTCCAATTGTAGAATTGCATTGCGTCTTCCCATTTTTCTGCAAGAAATTGTTTATTTCCTTCGGTGCGTAACGCGATAGAGTGTTCGTTATTCTTGCAACATCGACTCGACGACGGCACATCTTTAATTGGTAACGATTGTAGCGATTTAAAAAGATTTTTATACGGTGCACCGACTGCATTTGATTCTTTTTGCCATAAATTTTCCATCATAAGTATGCTCTACAAAAGAATTTACCCTTAGATTGTATTAAAAATCAAATGAATTATCACAAATTTACTGTTTCGATTAGTGCAAATACGAGAAAATATGCACGAACAAAATTTTCGAGACGGTCTTTCTTAGGGTAACTAATTATATCTAATACTGATACGCGTACATCACGTTCTAACCGGTGAACACATTGCGTGATTTCAGAAATATCGTTTTATTTTTAAATTCCATATCGTGCCCATCTCACACATGTAATCGGTAAAATTATATTCACTTACATACTTTACATATTTTACTAAACAGAGCCAGGAGGTGCGGGAAGTGACTAATAAAACAAATTGTTTATCTGATTTTGAATATTTTTCTTAGTTCTTTATAATACTATAGATGTTAAGAACTTAAAATGCTTAAAAGTTCATTTATATCGCTAAATTCATATTTCCGACATAAAATTCTGAATGGTTGCAAGCTGAAGCACTCATATAAAAATTTTTAGATAAATTAGTTATTGTAAGTGAAAATTGACAACAATGGCGTGTCACCTTTTAAACGAAATTTGAAAAAAAATTTCTTGATTTTTCACTATTTTTTAAATTTTTTTTGTGGCAGTGATATCTAGTTTTCTCAAATTTCAAGTAAGATAGGTCTCGTCCAGAGTTTTCGAACGGCGACCAGCTGCATCTAGCGAATCGACTTCTTTGACTTCACTCTACAGAACCGAAATTCTCAAATTTGAAGTATTGGACAGTTAAGAAGAATGTATAATTTTTTCGAAGTGACCACCGGTTACCAATAGTGACAATCACTATTCGCACCGGGTGCTTTTACGAAATGGTCTGAGCGCACAATTTTATGGACACGAACCGAATGGAAGTTGTTCCTTTTACGAAAATGAGTGAGCGCGCAATTTCGTAGAATCGAGTGGAAATCGTTTCTTTCAGGAAATAGACTGAACACGCCCACACCCACTTTGGCATTTCCAAACGTTGTCATTTTTTATTGTTGGTAAGAAATGTTCGGATGATGCGATGGAGTTCATCTTTTCATCAGTTCAATATTTATAAACCACTTCATACGAAAGTGGTTCTCCGAACATATCTGATTTTCAGCACCCTCCACCCCATCCCCTAGCAGCGGACGTTCTTTGTGAATGGCCCATATAAAGAACTAAAATATGTAATCAATATCAGAGAAATTACTTGTTTTACGAGTTATTTCCCGCACCTCCCTTCCGAAAATTCAGATGGATGCAACAAATTATTTTTGGACCTGTTCGAACTAAACGGGACTTATAAATTCACTACGACATTTATCGACCCGATAATTGATGGATTTTTCGTTTTGAAATCTAAGTAGAGAAACATTCAAAAAAATTGGCAGCCTGTGGACACGATAATTCAAGTAAAACTTGACCGATTTTCCTGAAATGGAACGGAAAAAGTGAGGTTGGGCTTCAATTAAATTCTTCCTGAAATAAGTGGTAGTAATAATAATCCGCCGTTACAATCCGTCCGGCTCATAGGCTAGGTCATTTTATTAACTAGTTCCGCAATTTTTTGTGAACTTTTGCTAAGAAGAATCCTAGAGATCCTTCCGTTACCGAAGTTTTTACTGTGTCAATGGTAAATTGCAGACAAACCTAGTGTCATCTATGATGTACTTTTTTTTAATTAAAGTTAGCCGCCCTACCGGAATAGAGCACGCACGGGGGCCACCGTTTGGGGCCATTGTACTGGCTATGAGGTTAAGTTAGACATTTACTGTCGTATGGGACTTTCCCAAACTAGCAATGTAGCTCGGGATATCCTAAGGTTGCAAATATCTGTTTTCTCAGGCTTTGCCTGAGTGTGTTTTTGTCAACATATATTTTCACCTATTTAATTATGAAAAAGACAGAAACGAAACGGAGTCAAGTGAGAGGTTCCATGAAAGGCTTCGCAAGACCAACGAGTGCTTCGAGTATACGCCTCAAAAACCACCCAAAGTGCAAATGAACGTGCGAAACGGCAATATCATTGCAAATAACGAGACAAACAAAATTATTCGTATGAATTTTTTTCGTTCCTGGCTTAAAATTTGAGATATCCACTCAACCCTCCCGCTAGTATTGCAACACTTAATGGAATGTCTCATATGCGGTAACGTGATTTTCGAACAGCAAAGTTTTTTAAACATTGAAAAAATAAAATTTATTTGCGCAGAGATTCAAACTTTCGGCTAGGGACAAACTGAGGTTAGGTAATTTCATGACTTACATTTTATTAACTAAAATTTTCGTCAAAATGTAAACAAAATTATGAGTTTCATTTCTCCCAATATCTGCGGCACAAAATAAATTTAAACACTAACAGTTTTATGTTTCATATTTTAATTTTGGAAGAAAAATGTTGAGATTCGAGCGTTACGTAACAGTAAGGCTAGACCCCCTCCACCCTCCCCATAACGTTCCGTAACGCTAGCAGCATCCCCCCTCCCCCCTCGAGCGTTACGTAATTTAGGGACGGCCCCTAAGACGACGAGTTCGTTAGAACGTTTTGTACGACGATTACACCAGTAATTTAACATTGAATCCGAGCAAAAGAATCACTTTTTAGAAAAGCACATGTTCGACAACAAAGAGAACAATGAGAAAATGCGTATAAAAGACATGTGTCGTTTGAATCCAATAAAGATTTAATAATGAAATGTAAAACAAATTCATAATTAGCTACACAATTTAATTTAGAATCGTACGAAAGAAATCAAAATGAAACAATAATCACAGAATCACACATAAAAAAACAAAAAAAAAATGCTTTGAGAGAGTGTTGCAAAAACACGTCCGCGCTCCAGTACTACTATGATGTACTAAATGCGGAAACTTGCAGGGCGTAGAATGCTTAACGTGAATTCCGAAGCACGCCTAAAGGTAGCTACCATTTTACTATTAGGATTTCTTCTGGTGCTAATTATATCACCGTCCAAAGTCAGACTCAGATATTTGTACACAGAATTCATCGAATATGGGTGACATCATATTTGCCATTCTTCTGTGTACGATTCGTTGTAGCACCAATTCCACAACTACTCCAATTATGAAGCTTGGGTGTGCTGCTTTAAATTTTTAATAAATAATTAACTTCTGCATCAATATTATGAATTGCACCTGGCCGCACCTTGGAATTTTGTTTTGTGGAGTTGGTAACAGTCACATTATTTTTATACAGGAACGGAAAAGTGAAAACCAACAAGTTTCTGATTTGTATGGTAAATTTGTATGATAAATCAGAAACTTGTCGGTTTTTCCACTTTTCCGTTCCTGTATTTTGAATGTGCGGAGTTATAAACATAAAATAAATTGTGACAGTAAAAATTCGTTGATGAAAATATAGTAATTTTCCTACCTAGTTTTGTAACTAAGGTTTTTTCAGCATTGGTCCTAAATAGTGTTCGCACGAGCCAGAGGCGAGTGTGGACACTATTTAGGACGTGTGCTGAAAAAATCTAGTAACAAAACGAGGTAGGAACAACGTTTTCTGCAATTCAATGCCGAAATAGACAAAACCAAACAATAAAATTTCTATTTCGATCACAATTTCCTTTTCATTGCATTTTTAATGTCAATTAAAATTGAGTGCTGAAAAACTTTTCCGCACTCAAATTTGAGTGCCGAAAAAATTTTATGCACTCAAATTTGAGTGCTGAAAAACTTTTCATTTCCGCACTCAAATTTGAATGCTGAAAAACTTTTCCGCACTCAAATTTGAGTGCTGAAAAACTTTTCCATACTCACTCAAATCTGAGTGCGGAAAAGTAAACCTTTTCAGCACTCAAAGCAATATTGAAAATTGTCGTATTTCGACATTGAATTGTAGAAATTAATTTTTCTTGCAATTTGTTTTTACTTTTTGAACGCAACTGTATAGCAATGATCTGCCACGTCCCCTTAAACGAAAATTGCATCCTGCTCTTTGGTTCCGCCGTCCGAACTCATTACTAATTTTACAATATTTTTCACATGTCGAATATTTTGACACTTCATTTATTGTGAACACTTTGTAAAACACTTCTTGACACATTTTGTGATGTTGACAACAATAACAATACGAATGTTAAAATAGGTTCGCAAATTTTTGAAATATGAATCGAAAAGTTGAAATTAAAAAAAAGTTAACATTTTTTATCCATGTCATGGAAGCGCCCTCATAATTAAAAAAAGCCAAGGAATGAAAAAAATCATCTGCAAGAATAGTAATTTGGATGACAAGGGATGAAAGTAAGAAAATTCAAACCAGCGTGAAGTTTGCAGCCCGAACCGAAGGTGAGATCGGCAATCACACGGTTTGAATTTTCTTACTTTTGTCCCGAGTTATTCATACTATTTTTTATCACAGAGACAGCGGAAGGTTTGTACTTTAGCCACGAAAAAACACTGATGCATTCTGAATATAGTATTTTTCACGAAAATGATTGGGGTTGAACGCACAAAAATGCAATAATTCCCATTTACGAACAACATCACTGAACAACACTGTTGTCACTTGGCAAGGACTTAAATTATTTGAATTAAGTCAACACAACACAACATTATTCCCATCATTGTTTCCATTATAATATAAAAAAATATTTGCTTAACAGCCAATAAAATATATGAATCCGTCAATGAAAACACAGCAAACAATAACTTTACAAAATAACAACAAACTTACTTTGACGCCATATTTCATGGTTAACATTGATTTACGACGTCGTGTTAAGTAAATCAGAAAAAATTTGTTAGGAAGTGATTATAAATGCTCTAATATTATTAAACCAGAAACAACCGCTGGTTAATATGTAGCGCTCAAAATCAAAACCACTTCTGTGATGGAAACTTCTTTCTGTCAAGTGAACAAATTTTAGTAGTTCATTGACGCAAAGAGGGACGAAAGTTGTTCATTTGTAATATTTTCGTTCTCTTGGCTTCCTTCTTTTACTTTCGCCCCGTGGGATGCATTTTTCTACTTTCGTCCCTGATTTTAGGGGCGAAAGAACAAACTTTCGCTGCCTCCGTGATAAAAAATTTTTTCCGACCGTCCAAGTTGCGTACGGGACTATTGCATATGGTTTGGTTTATTAGTATGAAAAACATTTTCATGCACAGTCGAATTCAAAATAGTTGTTACATCTTTCATCATTTTGCTTGAGCTGGTAGTTTTGATGTCTTTATTTACACAGAGCAAACCATCAGCTTTCAATAATCGTACTAAATTTGATTTTTCGTGACAATTCGAAGCCGAAGACGTAACCTGCTGATTGACGGCTCATTGCTACTTTGCAAGTTATGTAAACGCATAATGATTGAGTGTACACCAAATAAATTTTCGTAATAAGAAAATTACTAGTTTGAATTGAAAATTGATTGATTGGATTGATTGGCATTTCTATTATTTTTCACATTTGATGTATATGTATAATAATCTGAAAACACAAATTTTGTACTTAATTACCTTTCAAAAAATTCATCTTCTTATTTTTAATTAAAAGAAATGTTCCATGACAACCAGCGAAATATTATTATTAGGCATTCCTGAGTTTCTGAATGAAATATTTGCTAGTGAGAGTATTAAGCGTAGCAGAGTCACACTGATAAAGATCGGTAAAACTCACGACCTTCCCCATAAAACAAATAAATACTATTCACTATTATCAAATGTAGACTCTGAAAAAGACGCTTGTGATAACTGGAATAATTTTGAATTAAAAACAGAATCCATATTTAACTGCGAATACACAACGACGCACATCACAACAAATTAGTCATAAAATAAAAAAAGGACTATGTGTCAATACTATCTTCACACGTTTTGGAGATGAATGAGCACATTAGAATATAATAACATATGTTTGAACCGAATTGCACACACAAAAGTGTGCGCGTAAATTTAGCAAACATGTTTACGTTCCACACATCCAAAAATATGCTATGCGCAATAGTGTTGAAATGTGTTAGTGGGCATTTTTCCAGTTGTCCACAAAAGAAACATACAAAATACTATAAAATTTAAAGGGAAATATCAATGCTAATGTTTAACGGAGGACAACCGGACTCCGGAAGACCGAAAGGGCTCAAGAGTTGGCCACACTAAGGACCCTAAAACCGATTTTCACAAATTTAATTTCTTGATTTTCAGATCCATTTCCATATCTTTCATTCAACACATCATGGCCCCACGATAGTAAGGGGCCGTGACGCAAGTCTTACACGCCAAAAAATTACAAGAATTTTTTTTTTGTAGACTAAGGAGCATACATACAGAAACTTTTTGACTTCCCCGGAAAATATTTTTTGCTCCTAATGACCATAATTCGACCAATCATAGGATACAACTCATTACGTATTACTTTTACTATGAACGTGTAAGCTCTTATTTGAATTATTTTGTCATTGACATGACGCTTAGACATTAACCCATCTAGAACAGTTGCGTTATGGAGATAATTAGAAGAGATCAACATTTCGGCATCTAGTGCCAATCTTCAGTCAAGTCATGCACCTTGATATGCTGATGGACGTGATGGACAAAGTGCTGAAGTATCTATTCGTCTCGGTTAGAGGTATTTTTGGACTAGCGAAGTGTAACGGAAATGGTTACAGCTGCCATCTGTTGAAGTTTTGTATGAAACATTTCTTGCTCTAACCCTGAGTGTATTGTCTCCAAAGTTAACTCAAGAGCTTATTACGTTCATGTTAATGTCTGAGAGTCATGTCAATGACAAAATAATTCAAATAAGAGCTTGCATAGTAAAAGTAATACGTAATGAATTGTATCCTATGATTGATTCCAAGTTTGCGGGCTTTAATCCGTAGGGATTTGAAAAGTGTCGAATGATTTTTCATAGTTGGGTTTACTCAACAACGAATTCTCTGGCATAATTCAACGTTTTTCGATACGGCAACTACGATCGAAAACACAAAGTTTTTGTTAGTGTTGTTTGAGTCCAGAAAAGTACTAAGGAATTTCATATATACTTTTTCGGGCGCAATCAAGTGTGCATCGAATTGATTTAGAGCGATGTTTATGTTTATATGTTCGTTTGCTTGATTTCATCTCATTATGATCATAGCAGAGCAAAAAACTTTGTTTGCAACTCGTGATGAATTGAAAGTGGAATTTTTCATCACTCGTTACAAAATATACTATTCCCGGATTCTACGGAAAATTTTAGACTAAAATGCCTTTTTACTCATTAAAATCAGTACAGTCGATCCGGAGATATGAATTTTTGAAATTTTCATTTTTGTTTGAACAAATGTTCCGTAGAACATTTTTAACTGGTCGATTTCGTCTACCTTTGTTACTTTGTTGGGATCTCGGAGACGGCTCGATCGATTTTGCTGAAATTTTGAGGGTAGCTTCAGATCACAAAATTAGTAGACTAGTATTTTTTTGTTTATTAAAAAACCTGACGTTTCCTGGGATTTAGTCGCTTCCAGACTCAGTCAGCATTGTGGTACACACATAAATCAAATATTCATTGAAATCAAATTACATTTTATTGTATCGAGTCACCTTTGAATTCACTATATAAGCAATGCATTTTGTAGGATATTCAGCATTCAAATATATGGCATCAAACTTATAACATGAATCTGTTTTGATCAGTTCCCATTGCATGACTCAATAACTCTAAAACATAAGAGTTAGAAGGTTGCTTGACAAGGCAAAGTTGTAGAGAATTAAATTTTATCGAACACCTGTATTTAAATTTTTCCTGAAATAACCCAATCCGGGGATGTAGCCACTTCTAGAATTAGTGGGTCAGCAACGACAAAAATGAGAAATGATCCTTAACTCTCGAACGAGTTAGAAAGTTGCTTCCAAAGGCAAAATATGGGGAAATATGGTCCAATCCTAGAATATGACCACTTCTTTTTTAAATTTCTTTTACAGCTTTGAAACAATTGTCGAATGTGACAAAGGCAACCTACTATAAGTGGGCAGCATACTTTATTTGTTTTTTCAATAAAGATTTTCTCCCTGGGAGGGATGACCCATAACTCTAGAAATATGAGAGTCAGAAAGTGTGTTCCAAAGGCGAAGTTGTAGAACATTCTTTAATTTTTACGCTATATATACCAGTGCACACGCTTCAGGAAGCTTAACAACAGACTTCCCCAGGGATCGGTGTTATCGTGCCTTCTTTTTAACTTATATATTCACGACCTGCCCCCATCAAAATCGCGAAAGTTTTTGTATGCGGATGACATGGCTTATGCGTACCAGCATCAAAAATTTACAGATATCAACACAGCACTCACACAAGACTTGGAGCTTCTGGCACGGTTCTGCAAGAAATGGCGACTTATACCTAGCGCTACGAAAACTCTTGTTTCTTGCTTCCACTTGAACAACAGAGCAGCAAATATTGAGCTACGTGTGAAATTTGGTGACGCATGTCTAAAGCACGAGTTCGAGCCTGTGTATTTGGGCGTCAAATTGAATCGTTCGCTCACATACAGACAACAAGCCGAAAAACTCAAGGCAAAACTTGGCACGAGGAATACCTTGCTTCGCAGGTTAGCGGGAACATCATGGGGCGCATCAGCAGCTTGTCTGAGAACGTCCGCATTAGCACTGGTGTACTCATGCGTGGATTACTGCTGAACAGCACTCACGTCGGAAAGATTGACACGGAATTGAATAAAGCAATGCGAATAATCACTGGTACAGTACGATCGACACCGATCTCGTGGCTACCGGCACTGTGCGATATAGCTCCACCGGAAGTCAGGCGTCAGAACGCTCTGATGTCACAATACCGCAAAGTTCTTGACAACCCGCACATTCCGCTGCACAATGACCTTGCAACACCAGCCATCAACCGGCTGATATCCAGAAAACCGCCAATCATTTCTGCGAAGACCTTGCACAATAACCGCTTCGATCCGAAGGAGGAATGGAAGTCGCAATGGACAGCCGCTGGAATTCAGAGCCCTATCTTCGATTTCGATTCACACCTGAACGATGTGCGAGAATTTTTACTCCCCTGAAGAATATGGTGTAATTTAAATCGTTTAAGAACTGGACATGGAAATTGCAATGATATGAGACATAAGTGGAAGCTAACTAACCCGACTTGCGACTGCGGCAATTCCCGACAGACCATGGCACACATATTGCTGGAATGCTCAATGTACAAATACATAGGTGAAATCAACGACTTTCACACATTGACAAACACTGCAATCGACTGGCTTCTGACGCCTAAATTGTGACTTATCTGTGATATCGTAATAGCACTTTCCTTTTGTTTCTCTTTCTTTTCTATTCGCAATGTTTCTAGCTTTAAGTTGGCCAAATGTGATATTCTTTTTTTTTTTTTGAATACTTTTTTTTTACTTCATTAATTTTTTACTTCCTTTTATGTAATAGTTCCTTTAGTTTTGTCGACTCTACCAACATGTTATTGTACAATTTTGAGAAAAGCTAAATAAATAAATAAATACGCTATATTCCGCAACGAATTATTTACTTTATTAAACAAATAAATTTAGAAATATTTGCATTGAATTTTAAATACAAATTTTGTTGTGCACGTGCACGGGTGAGACACGAACTGACAACCTTCAAATTGCCGGGCTGGTGCTCTACCATTGAGCTACCGTGGACATTTTCATTTCAACTCCAATTTTGAACCGCTGGTATACAACAAGTCTTGTGTGTTGTTTACTTTTGTATGTGTATTTCTATCTCCATTAAATTGTGTTTGTGTTAATTGTAATTTTTGTAAATATATAATTGTCGGACAAAAAAATGTTAATTAGTATACATCAGCCCGGAACTTTTCAACTTCCGTCAGGTTTTTTGATATTTTTTGGTTAGTCTCGACATGAGTGAGGTCATCCAATGGCTTCGTGGGTTAATGGGAATATTGTGGTTTCTCTAGCACTTTTCCAACTTCTTTTGGGTTTTTTGATGTTTTTGACATGAGTGAGATATTCGCATTGACCAACATTTTGAGGGATTTTTGGCGAGAGATAAACTTACAAAAGTGCTGATATCCGCAAAAAAAAACTCTAACAGAGTAGGTGTGAAGCAAGTCTTTATTTCTGCTTACAAAAGTTCTGAAATCAGAAAGAGTGACGCAATAAGCTTCTAACGCAAAAATATTAGCTTCCGGTTACAAAAGTTCTGAGATTAGAGGAGGGTGACGCATTCACCTTCAATACGCAAAAAAATTAAAGGAAAATTACGTTGTGTTTTTAAAAACTCGCGTTTCGTAGAAAAAACACGTTGGGTCCTAGCAGAGGTTCAGTTTTAGGGTCCTGGTTGAGTCCAAGGGCTTAAAATTAAAAATTTTATCCTAGGCCTTTCAAACAAAAACATATGTAAGGGACCCGTACGCATCAGAATAGATGTGGCAAACAGAATAGATGTTGCAAAGGGACTCGAACGTATCTAAGTAAATATTGCCTTAACTTTTAAGTGTATGAATTTCTGTCCAAATTGGATTGGAAATTGCCGAAAGGCAATAGTGAAGAGCCCGTCCGAAGCAATGACGCAAAAAATCTTTCCAAATCCATAGAAAAGCCCAAAATAAAAAAAAACAATCTTAAAAACTGGATCGAATCCAAAATCGTTTTTTTTTCTGAAAGGTATTTAAATAGTTATTTTCTTAACAACGATGAAATACGAGGATGTCCCGAGTTTGGGTGTATTTTTATACCGAGAGTGTAGTTTCAACACAAGTGTGAATGTGTTGTTCGAGGCGAAGCCAAAACAACACATTCACACAAGTGTTACAATACTCTCAAGGTATACAAATACACACAAACCCGGGAAATACGAGTTTTTCATTCTTATCACAGAACTGATTTTTTATTCGTTACGAACCGAAACACACGGAGCACATAAATCGAATTGAACATCAGGTAAAAAAATATTACACAAACACTAAAAATTCACACATTTTGATACGTTGTTTATTATACAAATACGAGAAATTTCTTGAATGGCAGAAAATAGATGACGAAATTTAACGAAAACAAATCAATTTCTACATTCTGACCAAAGGGTGTTAACAATTAAAAACCATTTTCATAAGAAAGTCTGTTTACATTTTTTCTTCGCAACGCCATTTCAATATGGCGTAAGTACAAATTCATTTGAAGAACCCAACCAACACGTTAGCCACCTTTACGCTTCTGTAGTTGTATGACCACTACATGATGATATAATGTATAAAAATAATACACACACGCATGTAAATGCTGTGCGTACATTCATACGTTATACGAAAAACTTAACAGAAAGTACATGGCTCGTACATGGCATATTGGAGGTTCAGGGAACTTAGTGTGTTTCTCCATGGCCGGAAAAAAATCCTACTAATGCAGAGACATTTAAGTAGGCTTAAATTCGATATTTTCCGAGAGCAAAGGCATGTCAGAAACTCGTGTTTTCGATTCGTAACGAATGAAAAAAATCTTTTTTGGGATTGAATCTGGGCACTGTCGGCCCAAGGGCCGCCGAACTAGGGCCGTTTAAGTGGTTTTTGGTCTTTTGTAGATAGCTAAAGTAAATCTTTTTCCGATTTTCATAAATTTCAATTTGCTTGAAAGATCTGGGCATGGCCGAAAATTTATGGAAGAAAAGTTTTTGGATTTGAGTCCTTGGACTTTGCTAGGGCACTAAAAACAAGTCAACGCTAGCGCCCTACGTGTTTTTTGAACATAACTCGAGTAAATCTCTTTTTTTTAATCGAAAGGTCTAAGAATGTTTCACATTTTATGGAATAAAATTTTTTGATTAGAGGCCCTTGGACTCAGCCAGGTCCTACTAGAGTTTCTACTTGGGCCCAACGTGTTTGTTTACATAAATCGTGTAAATCCGAACCGATTTTGTTGATTTTCCTTCTATTTGAGAGGTAACCGAGTACCGAGTATATTCAAAAACAAATTTGGGCCCGGTGCATGTGTCTAGGGCTCAAGTGGGGCTTAGGTCGGTCCTATGGTCGGCCGGCCCTAACCAAAAAATTTTTTTTTCTATGTTGCAGAGCAAATTGAAGGATACATTTTTGTCTATGGAGTTACGTATCTAAGGCCTCTACTTAGGGCCCTAGGTCGGTCCTTAGGTCGGCTCTAAACAAAAGAATGGTTTTTCGCTATAAGGGTCCTAGGTCGGTCCTAGCCCGAAAAATGGTTTTTCGCTATTTTGTAGAGAGAATTGAGGTGAACATTTTCGTCTATTTGGGGATGACTTTTGTACTTTCAGAAGGGTTTTTACACCGTTGCTTCAGACGGGTTTTTCAATATTGCCCTATTGGCAATTTCCAATACAATTTGATGTGGACGTAAAACAATATTTACTTAGATACGTTCGAGTCTTTTCGTAACATCAACTCTGTTTGCTGTTTGCCGCATATATTCTGATACGTACGGGTCCCTTCATTTGTTTTTAATTGCAAATTATGGTTTCTTCTTACCGAACCGCTGAAAAGTTAAAGACTATTAAGTTTTTCAAGAACATGTACTCTCCCTGTAAGGAGTCTCTAAATTATGCGTGAACACAGCACATAGTTACTTAAGGTACAGAAAATGTTTATTCACTGATTTCATGGACACACTAATTCATATTTTATCAAGTGAGTCATTAATGATAGAATTTGATTAGCATGAATGCTCGATAAAACTCGTAATGGCTTATTTAACCAATGAATGTTAAATTTAGCTCAGTTCGTTATTAACAATCCTCAATAAGACAAGATAATTAAACATTAGCATGTTTGATATTCAATAGAAATTATATTAATTACTCTCAGAGGAAATCATATTTGTTGAGGCGAACCGAAAACGTGCAATGTATTTGAAACGATAATGTTCGGAGCGTGTAGACTGCCTCTAACCATACAATTAGAGTCAATTCGATTTTCATAGAATGGACAACACTATAACATCATAAAATAGTAATGAAGTTTAGACTGATGAATATGACTTATTAGAAATACATTTCTCTCGTCTCATTCCAAAGTTAATGTAACAAGTTTCTAAGATTGCTCTACGTCCAAGAGAAATATATATTACGGACCAATAATGCGAACATTTGTTAAAATAACTCAGGCGTCAGAATTCGTTAATTAAATATGAAAAAGAGTGCCCCATCACGATTCAGAATGTTGGACAAACTACAGCTAAGGATCAAACTACATTAATCTTATACAGCGGACATTCATATGGATTGTACTTTCATTACTTGAAAAAGTTACCGTATATTAAAAGAGGGAACAGGGAAAAAAGAGCTTGCGTCACATTTCGCTTTTAAAAAGGGTTTTTGTTGTGACATCAGTAGTTTTGGAAGTAGAAACATTTTTTTGACGAATTATATCGAAAATTGTTGTAAACTAGCGGGCACCGCGCCGCCAAACTGTGCCTTGGTGGTGTCTACTTCTTTAGCGAAAATAAGCCCTACAACTTTCTCTATAACATGTGAAAAGTTGACCTTCACACACAAACACATACAAAACATTTTTTTATGGGATTTATATGTGAGCTTTCCTAGCTCCCAAACGAGATCGGTTGCAAAATCTCATTTGGCGTAGAATCCACAGCCAAAGCTCCATGCAAGATTACAGGAACAGATATCGAGCCGTTTCACAGTATTTCAAATTTCGGAAAAATGGGCACTAACAGAATAAATCGATTGGGTGATGCAATTTTGCTGATTTAAGTTTTTTTGAATCGAAAGAGGACATAAATAGCTTTCCAACGATACCCATATGACCTCGATATCGAGAGGCAGGGAGACTGAAATGAAAACACATTTTTGGCCCTATCTCTGAAACCAAATAACGGAGAGGAGCGAATAAAGTATAGTTTGAAAAGTCCTTATATGGTCTCTGTAGAGAGGTAGATCGATTTAAACGAAAACGGTAAGGTATGGTTTTCAAGGTCTTTTTGATACCTTTCAAACGATACCAATAGCAGCAATGTTCGACGCATCTTCGAGGAGAAGGATGCACAAAATCGATAAGTCAAAGTTCCACTAGAAATATCGATATTTCCTAGGAGTCTGAGAGCTTGTTGTCGTCGTGAAAGATAGTACATTGACAGTAGGTAAAACTACCTTATTCGCTCCACGGATTTTTTCAACAAAACGAAAAATAGTATTTAGTTGTGTTGTATGACTAAGTTTAGCCTTATTGTTATGTCGAACGTAACGTTCGCTCGTTATATACAATAAATACATAACAATAATGCGAGACTAGGGCATACAACACAATACGATATTTTATCGCATAAGCGCGAAATCTGTTAACAAATTAATTAAATAAAATGAACTATGATCCATTTTTGGCTTTATAAATGGAATAATATATACGGGCACAACTAGTTGGTTTTTTTTTCGGGGTTGGGTCGGGAATTCAGTTTTTCCAGTGTCCAAGTGGTACGGAAGTCAAAAATATTAGACATGTATTTTTTTATAGACTTCTAAAATTTTTTTTCAAATATACGAAAGCGTTGAAAAGAGCGAGACAGATGTAGTACACAACATATCTGTCTCGCTGTAACCAACGTGTTTGTACATTTGAATAAATTTATGTTTCCATGCCCCAAAATAAATTTTAGAAGTCTATAAAATAATATGTGACTAATATTTTTGAATTCCGTACCACGTGGACACTGGAAAAACTGAATTCCTGACCCTACTTCGAAAAAAAAAACTTGTAAAAGACGTAGGTTTACTGCTGTGTAGAATTTAGGTTTATTTACAGTAATATACATAAACGTATGTATTGCTATTTACGTTGGTGTCGGTTGACACGTTCCATACCAAATATTCGGTGACCAAATGGACCCGATGTATCGATGGATGGAAACCGTTGGTTGAATGATGAACGACAACACGTGCGACGAATACTTTGACGGGACAATGTGCTAGTGCTTCATCTTTGTCTTGCGGGAATATATGTAATGTCTCTATTTGATGACGATACGATACGAACAAAAATCCAAAGACTGAAATG
>CM055403.1:6439302-6459096 GCA_029228625.1 Pseudolycoriella hygida | reverse complement strand
TTCGTTAAAAAATAAATTATTTAGTTTGGTTACGTATCAAGGGGAGGGGGGGGATTGAAGTGATTGTTACAGTGTGTGACAACGACGGGGGGGGGGAGGTAAGTGGCCAAAAATGTGTTACGTAATTTAGGGACATCCCCTTAAGAGTCTCATTATATCATCGAAAATTGAAATTGTGACTCTGAATTGCACAGAATCAATTTCTCGGTGCGATGCAAATTTCAGACAGGAAAAGCAATGTTGATCTAAATACGGCACTGGGCAGCGGCCATGTAACTGATGCAACATATCTGGTACCAAAATCAATTTGTAACTAGATTTATATAACTTAGTCACATAAATCTCATTCCTATATGCTACCATTGAGTGTTACGTTGATAATTCCTTCGCTCACAAGTACTGTAATAATTATTTCCCCCCACTGTATCTTATAATACTCTCTACGTGAAATTCTACATTTAATTGAAACACGTTCAATGAATAGATTCCGAGATAAATTCATAGTTTCATAGTTTTTACAATTTTGCGTAAACAGACTGTGATGTTGGAGTTATACATTTCTTACTTATATTTATCAGAGTATTTAAATAAAGGTCCTTAGTCCTTATATACTTTATAAGAAGTGGAGTTTAACATTCCTTCAGCGCCAACTAAATACATATTGATTGTAGAAAATGCAGTTTCATCATTAGAAATAGGTGCATTCCGTCTGCACCCCTCGAGTCTTAATCTTTAAAGATAAGCTGTTAAAAGAGGCCTCTGTTTGTTGCAATTTCACTCAATGAAAATTTTCTATTCTCATGAATAGATGCACAACACACTAAGTCGTCTGTGCAGTCACGTAAATATGCACAATGCACTGGGTCGATTGTGTACTCTCATCAATGCACGCACAATGCACTACACCAATTGTGCAGTCTCATGTATAGATGCACAATGCACTAGGTCCTTTGTGCACTCTCATGAATGTATGTACAATGTACTAGGTCGATTGTGCAGTCTCATGAATGGATGCACAGTATACTAAGTTTACCAGTTCGCACACCACTTCACTTCTATACACTTGCACCTCTTTTATGAACTCGCACAGCATTTTCATAAGCTCGGACACCGTTTCTATAAAATCACACACTCCTTCCATGAACTCGCCCAACACTGTCAACTTGTGCGCGATTCCCTCCTAGAGGGGGAATTTCGCACACTTTTGAAAGTGTGCGAGATTCTCCGACACCACGCATGCACAAAAGGTATGTCATCGGTAACTACTTTTTCTTAAGCGAGCAGACGACATTCACCCATTTGGAAATATCAAAATAATAGTTACGTAAATTGTTATTTCGTCAGAGCAACCTGCTTCGCAAGAATTTTCATTACAAAACTCATGCAATTTTAGCACGTCCCGAAAATAACAATAAATAATATTCTTCAATGACGGTTGTATATTCTGCAGGTACAACGAATATTTGTTGCTAAAGAATTGAATTTTCCGAACAACAATACAAAATTTTCAACGAAAATTACTATTCTGTCATTAAAGCGAAATAACACTCCATTTCATTTGATGGGTGCACAACACACTCAGAGAATCCGCAATGCACATAGTAAATATGCAACCGGGATATGTACGAAATTTTAGATGCACCTGCTACAAAATAGGAACATGTTTCCCAGCTAAGTGTTAGATGAGGTTGTGGAAGGCAGTGATAATCACATAAATAAGCCAATGTATTGTGGTATAGAAATTTCAAACAATTTGTTTAATATTTATTTTATCTACTTATGCGAACGGCTTTCGCCAACCGCCTGTTTACAAGAAAGCCCATAAGGAAATCGGAAGATCGATGACGAAATAGTCGACCTGTCGCGTCGGAGCATTCATCCACCCTTTGTTATGGAATACGGCCAAAGTCATACATGTTAATGTAAATCCTGCCATCATAAAAGAAAAAAAAAACTTGGAGAAAAATATTAAACGATTTCAGTGACCTTCAACAAGTTTAAATTAGCGACAAAGTTAACTCAAGGTTTATGGAAAACCCTTTAGTTTATTTTGTTTGTTGGCGTAAAAAATCTCTAATCCCTAAAAAAAGCCTAAAACTTAAAAAAAATCAAACAACTTCCGAAAAAAATTCAATCAAACAACTTCCGAAAAAAATTCAATCAAAATTTTTTTTATAATAAAGCCCTGCAGCCCGAACTACTTAACAGATTTTCACTAATTTTTCGTGATTTTCTGAGGTCAATATCTTTCAAAACCTTGAAGAGCGATTTCCCAGCTAATTTCGCAGAGATTTAAGTGAAAACGTTTGACCGTTCGGGATCGTTCATTAAGTATGTCATGCAAAAATCGACGTTTTTGAGACCGCCCCTCCCCCCATATCATACTTGTGTCACATGAGCTCAAACCCACGCACGGACAAATTTTCTTTTGCAAATTTGGCATCTCAAATCAACTGGTTACAAACGTAAGCGCATAGCTTTCGTACGGGCCCAAACAAAAAGTAAGAAAAATACAATAACAAATATAACCAAAGACATGTGCGCATCAGAAAAGATGTGGCAAACAGAATAGATGCTGCAAAAAGACTCGAAAGTATCTAAATATAGAAATGGGCAAACAACCCAATACTTTGTGCTCTATAGCAATAAATTCAATTAAAATTCATCAATTGAAACGCAGAATACGGCACAATTGTCAACAATGAACAACAGGAAAAATAGTTTAAACAAATCCAGATTTAAATTATGCCTTTATTATTAAAATTCTCCAACCGGTTTCAGGAACTATGTTCCCATCTTCAGGGTTAGGCTCAAACTAGAACAAATTTCTAAAACTTTTATCAACAAATTTCTTCCGCCTCAACACCACGCCATTTTCCATTTCTACCCAATACGAACGAGGATTTGCATCGCGTGATGATATTATTGCCTTGATCCAACCCTGTCTAGGATATTGTAGCCAAATTCTTTCTCCCACCTGGAATTCGTTGCGTTGTTTGCTGTGTTTGTCATAAAAAAATTTTTTTATTAGATTTTTGTTTGAAATATTTTTTTCAATATTTGGAACGGGAGACGGCTTGAATAAAATTTCTTTCGCCGGCACTAGAGTCCGTGTCTTCCTGCTTATCAACAACTCTGCTGGCGATGCATTGACTTCTTTCAAGGGAGTGTTACGATACTCCAACAAAGCTTTCTGCGCATTTTTTAACCAAGCTTTTGGAAATGGCAACTGCTTTTTCAGCAAACCCATTAGACTGAGGATAACGCGGACTTGAATTCGTTAGTTTTATATCGAGCTCTCTACAGAAGTTCACGAAGCTAAACGAATTAAACGGGACATTGTCCGCTACTATTTCTCTAGGAATCCCATGTACGGCAAAGCAACCCTTTAACTTAACCTTGACGTCCTCCGCTGACTTGCTTCGCAAAGAAAAAATATCAATGAATCTGGAATAATAGTCTGACAACGCTAAAAATACTGCCTTGCCATGCTCAAAAATATCTAGTCCCAGCTTCTGAAACGGATACTGCGGAACATCATGACAAATCATCGGCTCCTTCACATTAGAGCTTCTGTGCTTCTGACACACTTCACACTTGGCTATCCTCTTTTCACCTTGCTTTTGTCTGAAGGCCATCCTAACATCATCATCGACTTCACCTCTCTCAACACTGGATCGTTTTCTGTCTCTGCTTTAAATTCAGCGATGTTCGAGTTACTCACGTTTAGTGAATGTAGAACTACTTCATCCAAATCATCAATCTCTGAGCTCCGTTCATCTTCGTCGTAATACCTCGATAGCAGATCGGCAACGTATAGAAATTTTCTAGGGACATATCTCAAGTCAATCTGGTACCTCATCAGCCTCAATCTCATTCTTTGAAGCCTGCACGACGGTATTTTGTTGATCTCTTTTCTCATTATATTGACCAGCGGCTTATGGTCACTCCTAACCGATATCTTTCTCCCATACACATAAAAATGGAACTTCTGACACGCGAATACCACTGCCAATAACTCCTTCTCTATCTGTGCATATCTGATTTCGGCGTCTGTTAAACTTCTAGAAGCGAACGATATAGGTCTCCCGTCCTGCATCAGACAACTTCCTAGACCAAATTTCGATGCGTCCGTTTCAATAGTGATTTCCTTATTAAAATCAAATGTCTTTAGTGCCGTAACAGATGCAATACTCTCTTTTATTTTTTGCAAACAGTCATCATGGTGTGGCAACCATTTGAAATCCACACCATTCTTCAACAGATCCCGCAAAGGATAAGAGATATGAGAAAGGTTTTGGTACATAGCTACGAACATAGTTTATCATACCTAAAAGATTTTGCAAATCTTTCTTATGCCTGGGGGGACCTATCTTTCGAAAAGCCTTTACACGCTCAGGTTCACAGGCGATCTCACCTACTGACACAATGTGTCCCAAATACTTTACAGAAGTCAGTCGATATTGAAGTTTGTCTTTATTGAACTTAATTTTCAATTCTCTTGCTCTTCCTATTACATTACTCAAAATTTTATCATGTTCCTCTACAGTCTCACCTCGAATCAGAATGTCATCAACCTGTACATGAATGCCCTCTATTCTTGCGAAATTTCTTTCAATGTACTTTTGAAAAGTTTCCGACGCAATTTTTATTCCGAATGGAAGAACCTTGTATCTTTAACAGCCAAATGGGGAACTGAAAGTACACAACCTTCTCGACTCCTTGTCCAGATGGATTTGATAAAATCCATCCTTTAGATCTAACACAGAAAAATAATTCTTCCCATTCATCTTTACAACCAACTCTTCAAACGTCGGGATCGGGTGCTGTTCCTCCTTTATTACCTTATTTAGCTCCTGAGGATCCATGCATATTCTCAGTGACTTGTTTGGCTTCTCTCGAACCACCAAATTTGAAACCCATTCCGAAGGCTTTCAGTATATCCGCTTTTAACCATCTGATCCAATTTAATTTTCAACGGCCCTAGCTCTCCGAGCTCCCTTAACCACACCTGTGGGGGCTGGGGTATTAACACTGGAACCTATGACAGAAGAGAGCTTGCACTGAGAAAATTTCGCCAGTATACTTTAGGCAGAAACGTTCGCAGCGATCGATGGAAGGATTGCGAAGTGCACTGAGACCGGAATCGGTAGGCGAAACAGTCACAATCCTTTCCGACAGCGAAGAAATGATCATTATCGAATGGCGCCTGTCACCACATCCAAATTAAAGAGGGAGTTCAAAAACACATTGAACGAGCTGAGCCTGAGAAATCGGGTGACGGTTGCGTGGGTGCCGGGACACTCTGGAATAGATGGAGGTGAGAGAGCGGATGAACTGGCAAAGCTGGAAGCAAAGTTGTAAAGGAATGGGTGCGTTCAGAGGAAATAAAGCGTTGGCGTGAACATGGTGAGGCAAGGCACACAAAGTAGTTCTACCAATACCCGACTACAAATGCTGAACATGGACCGGAGTCCATAAGAAGAGTAGTGGAAGCGATTACCGGGCACTGTGGGCTAAGCAGTCATTTGTCAGAGATGGAAACCGTGGTCTCAAGTTTTCTCAACTGAGACTTTGGACTCTGGGTGGTCATGTGATCATGCCTCTGGATGTACTAAAGCTGGGACCAATTGTCCACGACAAGATCCTCGCTGGCACTGGTAGGTTCGAAGGATTTACGTGATGAACGGGAAAGGAACAAAGGATCAGCAGATCTGTGTTTCATGACGCAGCATTGGGTCGTCCCAACCTGATAAATCTAAAAAAAATCTCGATCTACTCTATGTCACAATCAAACTGTTTGTGTAAACGTAAGGGACCCTTTCATAATTCGTACGGGTCCAATAAATAAAACTGTAAGTGATGCGAAGCTTCTACTTGTTCGCTCTATTTACTCAATGAAGCATCTGAAAAAGAAGGATTAGCAGCGACACCTTTTCGGCTAGACTAGGCATTTTCACCAGTCGAATAGACCTGGAAGTTTTTCAACGTCGCGAGACCTCTGCGTGGGCAGAGGCTTATCAGGCGTTGATTAGACCATGAACCAATTTCCATTGGAACAGTTAAGTTTATCTACATCGATCGAATAAACTTTCGCTATCAAGTTAGTTAGTTTAATTTTACCATTCAAATTGATTCCGAACCCCGTAGTTTTCACTTTGTTGAATTCAATACACATGTTGTTGATAGGTTCAAAATAGGCCTCAGAGAAGTTCAAGGGCACAACCTCATAACTTTTCTTCCATAAATTGTTGGATATACCTTTTGATTAAAAGACTACCACCCAAAACTTGTTCCGCCTTTCACATTCACACGATGCTGCGAATAAATTCTGCAACAGTTATGTTATTGCGTAAAATCAAACTTATTCGCCAAAAAAACAAAGCAAAGTTTAAGAATAATCTTTTTGACTTTCGAAATCTTTTATGAGAAAGGTTGTCAAAGTTAGCCCCTTCCTGTCAAAGCTAGAGACTTTTACTGTATCTCAACAGAAATCCTTGAAAAGTTTTTTATTTTTTAGTTTTTACACTACAAATATTTCACTTTATGGTATGCAGTACGACTTCGATTATCCGACAAAAGAATTCCATTGTTTACCATTGACGGAAAACCTACAGTTCGTTCATTTTACGCTTAAACAAATTTGAGATATTTCTGGTTTGTCAGAGATTTAAATGTCATTAACGTCACATTACATAAGGTGTAAGCGCTAGAAAGAGATCGCAACTTTCGTCTGATGTATGCACCTTCATATTTCTATAGTGTAGTATGCTGTGTGTAGCTATGTAGTCTGATATTAATGACATTTAAATCTTTAACAGTACAAAATTTGTTTAAGCGTAAAATGAACAAACTGTAAGTTGTACCAACTTTTTGGTTTGGAAATAAACCCTCCCAAGTGCGAGCTATATTCTGTTCAGAAGTGGACCCGGAAGTAGTGGTTAATGATATAACACTACTGGGGGCACCAATCTCCGAGAATGCGTTTGCTAAAATTTTCAACAAGAAATTAGATAACCTCAAACTTCTGTTCTCTAGGCTAATCGATCTCGACAATTGCCACATCGCATATTACCTATTGAAAAACTGTTTATCAGTCCCCAAACTAGTGTTTCTACTGCGAACGTATCCAACCTGGAATCATAAAGATTTATTGGAAGAAACAGACAATGGCATCAAGTCAACTTTGGAATCCCTAACAAATACAAACCTGGATCGAGATCGATAAATTCAGGCATCATTACCTAAGCGCAAAAAAGACATTGGCGTTCGAAGGGTTAAAGATTTAGCTCTACCAGCCTTTTTATCATCTGTCGACGGACTTACTTTAATGATTAGATCAACCCTCGCTCAACATTGAACACATAGCCGGTTATGAGGATGCTATCAACGCATGGCAGAACCTGAATCCCGATACTATTCCGACGGAACATCCGGATAGGCAAGCAAGTTGGGATGCCATTCAAATTGAAAGATTATTCAACGGGCTGAAATTCGAAAACATGGAGTAGACAGCTAGATCTTTGGCAATCAGGAAGCCTGAGTCAGGTGCATGGTTGCATGCTTTGCCTTCGAGGAACATCGGGACACTGCTTGATAACAACACTTTTCGAATATCGGTGGGTTTAAGGCTGGGTGTTGACATTTGTGCACCACATAAGTGCGTTTGCGGAGCAGTTGTCAATGGGAAAGGTCGAGATGGACTAAAGTGCAAAAAGAGTGCAGGACGATGATCAAGACACTCAGAGTTGAATAATGTAATCAAGAGAGCACTAGTGACTGCAGACGTCCCGGCTAAACTGGAACCTCCAGGATGGTAAAAGAGTGGATGGAACGAGTCTCATACCTTGGAAAAAAGGGAGAATTTTGATGTGGAATGCCACCTGTACCGACACTTTCGCACCCAGTAATTTGTTTTAGCACGAGGTTGGCTGGAAGCGGAAAGACGCGAAGTACAAGTTGCTAATAGAACAAAATTATCACTTTGTGTCATTCGCAGTTGAAATAATGGGATCATGGGGTACCGAGGCAATTAATTTTTTTGAGCGATATGATCTTGTTGAGAACTGACGAGTCACGGTCACACACATTTCTAAAACAAAGGATTAGCCTAGCTATACAAAGAGGAAACGCTGCAGCTGTAATGGGTTCTTTAGAGAAAACGGAAAATATGGAGGAAGTTTTTTACCTGTGATAGTAGCATTGTATTTTAATGTATTATTTGTATTTATTGTTCTAATGCTGAAAAGTAATAATGACTTACTAGAACCTAAGAAACTTTCTGAGAAGATGTTTGCCAAAAATTCAAAATTTTCCGTGTGAAAATTGGAAACGTAGAAAAACTATTTCGCTGTAGGGTTTGGCATTTGTTGCGCATTTTTTGAATACATATCAAGGTTGAAAGCGGCACAAAAATTGATGTCAGTTGTCTTGGAAGAAGGAACAAGGACTTGCGTCACATTTCCTTTGAAGGGTTTTGAGATTAATTTAATGTACCATAAAAGAGTGTAATGCTTCCAAACAACTTAATTTCTCTTCTGTAACTATTTATTAATGTTTTGTTGCCATTGAATTGTCGGGGTTTCTTCATCCCTGTCTTGGGAAGTGAAATGCAAATGTACTTAGAAACATGTTCTACTTTAAAAAAACTTTACGCTTATTAAATACAGTGAAATGTGTACATGTAACCATAAAACGATTTAACGAAATTACGCCCAACACAAATACAAAACCGTTGAATTTTGGCAAAACTTTAAATGCCGCAAATCCTTTTTCTTTTTTCATTTGATTTCAGTTCGTGTTGCATATTCTCACAGAGTTTAACGTTTATGTTTTTTATATGAAATAAAGATACAATGGGAAATAACTCTGAATTATACATTTATAAAGCTCTACACTAAACCTCAAGTGGTAACGGTTTGATAAAATAGTCAACATTGTAGATAGATACACATTTTTCCCATATGATTTTTCGCATCCTTCCAACCCAACCATTACCCATTTGCTATGTGAATGTCGGATCTTATGTATATCACATTATATAATAAATTCCATTAGGAGATCTTTTATCTGGATTAGCTCTAGACTCCAAAAAATAGTTGTCTAAAATAACTTGAATGTTGAATGCGGAGATTTTGGAATGTTATATGAAGGATTTCGAAGATAATAAATTGCTTTATGTGTTGTGTATTGTGCAAATAAAATATGAAGAGAATTGCGAGTTGGTTGGAATTGTGTTGTAATTTTTGGACATATATAACGAAATCAGTGTTATTTGCTGTTATTTATTATCATCCATATCATGTACATGGAATAGTTCAATTAATGTAGCAACTATTCGCCCTCAAGGATTAGTTTAGGAATAATAAGAGATCTATTCGCACTTAGACTCTAATATATCCATTACTTTTCACGTGCTGCTTTTCCTTTTTTCTATGACAAATTCCATACCGGTAGGGTTGTGATTCAAATCTGCTCGATGCGCGACAGATCTGGGACAAAATAATCTTTCAATCGAAGGCGTGGTTCGGAATACACGTTAAGCATGTAGTTCGTAGCTTCTTTGATCCACACTAACTGGCAGTTACTCAGTGTAACACCCCGGCAGTCGAACCAGATACTTTACAATGCTGCTCCCGACTAATCAGTGCCATTGGAATTATTATTATTATAAAAAATCATTAAAATCACAAACTCCAGAGATTACTGAGATAATTTACTGATTACTGAGCGATAATTTTTTATAGAAAATTATCAAGAGGAAAGTTCATTCAAGAGGTGAAGAACCAAAATAGACCTCAAGCTTCTTCCTCTACACTCAGAAAAATATTACCGTCACATGTTTTTTTCAAACATAACGATTTCCCCAAATATAAAACGTAACATGTTTTCGTTCAGTTTAGGACCAAAATAGTATATTTTGTAACGAGTGATGAAAAGTTGAATTTTTGAATTTTTTGGTACTAGTCACGTTTACATGCGACGGGGCTGAAAATGAGGGCGTTTTTGTAAGTTTTTTTTTTTAATTTCGCCTCTTTGCATGTAAAGTTGTATACGTGCACCTGTTCTGCAGGTATACACAAATAACTATTTTTGCTCCTAATGACCATAATTCGACGTTTTTCGTTACGGCAACTACGATCGAAAACTTAAAGTTTTTGTTAGTGTTGTTTGAGTCCGGAAAAGCACTTTTTCGGCCGCTATATGCGTCCGAAAAAGTGATTTCATATATACTTTTTCGGTCGCAATCAAGTGTGCATAGAATTGTTGTTGAGTGTTTTCTATATGTTCGTTTGTGTGATTTCGTCTCATTATGATCATAACGGAGCAAAAAACGTTGTTTGTAACTCGTGATGAAAGTGGAATTTTTTGGGACACGTTCGTAAGCTTGTCCTACTCGGCTTCGCCTCGTTGGGACAAACTTACGACTAGTCCCGAAAAATTCAATTTTTCATCACTAGTTACAAAATAAACTATTTTGTGCAGTTTAGATCATAATGAAATGAAATCACTCTACAACAATTTCATGCACACTTGATTGCGGCCGAAAAAGTATATATGAAATTTCTTTTTCGGACGCATATGGCGGCCGAAAAAGTACTTTTCCGGACTCGAACAACACTAAAAGAAACTTAAAGTTTTTGAGCAAAAATGAAATTTTAGGGGCCGTCTATAAATAACATCCTTCACTTTTGATCATTTCTAGACCCCCTCACCACACTCGTCCAATTGCCCCCCAAAAAAATGACGTCCAATTCAAGAAATCCCCTGCCTCCTTTAAAATTAACATAAATTTTCAAATTCCAAAATTTATTGCACATTTTTTTTCGTTTTTTTATTTGAATGAAATTAAAATTCTAACTGATGAAGTATACACTTTTTCTTCCCAAACATAACCGAAATGAGCTGCTATAGAAAAAACTGGAAAGTTCGCCTCTTTAGTTCTTTCTTGCCATATTATTGCGAACACGTATGGGGATATGTTCACATAGTTTTCGTCAAGCCATCATATTAGTTTTCGCTCGGTATTTTGTAGAATCGTCTGGCAAGATTTGATCTGTGTTTAACGATTTCAACAATAGCAATGTCAGAAAGTGTTGATTTTCCGGAGAATCATTTTTCGATGTGACCACCACTCCGCCACTCTGAATGATCGGAATTGGGGCTGATACAAACCCATTGTTTTCACTAGGGAATTCAACCGGTAAATTTTTTACCGGTAATTACCGGTAAAGGTAATTACAGTTTACCGGTAAATGGAAATTTTTTATCGGTTAATGCAACGGTAAAAGATTTTAAATTTACAGCACATAAAAATGAGAAAAATGACATCAACACCATCTACCTTTCTCTTTTCTTCGATAATGATTATTGCAGAGACAGAACAGAGACAGAAAAACCTCATTATGTGTCATATAATAAAAATTCTTGAAAGTCCGACTCGAAATTTCACATTTCTTCGTATTTTTTACTATCGATGGCTAATGTACCTGGTTCCTGGATGAATAACTTTTAGTGAAATTTTGTGGCTCAGGATAACAATATGTATCAAAATAAAATGCTTGTTGAAGTACTCTTTTACACTAAAAGAATATGAGAAAACATGAGAATTCTGAAGACATTTCATTTCTTCAAACAGTAGAGTAGAGCGATACCGAATTCATTTTCTTTGACATGTTTCGATTTTTTGGTAAGATATAAGCTTGCGGACACTCGAAGTCAGAAATGGTGCGAATTTTCGTAATATTTGCAAAATTTAAGGCAGTGGAGGCCGATTTCCATCCAATTCACCGTCGATCGCTTCACCGCCTTATACAAATCTTGCGGCAGCAGGTGCGGCAAGTTCAAATTCTTCAAACAAAACCAATAAAGATTTACATTTTCTCAAGTAACATTAATATTCAGGAAAATGCAACCTATCAATGAAATTTCTTGCAATTTCAAGTTATTTTGTATAAGGAAGGACTCAGTGGAATAATTGAGGTAGTTTTATGGCATTTTCTTAAAGGAGTCATTCGGTTGAGTAGTAAAGGGCTAAGTGTCATTTGTAAAAAATGGGTGTTCAGTCTGTGAAATCGTCTCTACGTCCAATACTGATACCATCATTGAAGCTAGACAACCATTTTCGTAATCCCCCAAGTACAGGACGTAATTTATGGACAGCCCCTCATAAACATTTTTCAAAGATTTCTTATTTGAGAAGAGCAAATCCTCACATATAATCGAATCTGTTGAACATGAAATAGACAATTTTTGCGTTTTGTGAGTGTACGTGATTACGCCTGTGTAATTTCTATCCAATTCGTTCCACATACTATGTGCGCACGGTGACTGTGCATTGTGCAATGGAATCGGAAATTTAAGTGCATGATATTCGCACGCGCCGTTCATTTGGTAAAGATGAATGTCCACACTACAAGCTTGTACATGCTAATAGTTTACTTATAACTAAGACCATTTGTCTGTACGTGAGAATTGCATTTATCTTTAATTAAAGGATCATTTTCAGATAAAATATCTTCACAGTTGTGAGCATGTGAGTTGTGTCGAAAGAAATATGAATTTTCTATTAACAAAATGTAAGTTTTTGATATATGGGGAAAATACGAAAATATTTTACTCTTATCAAATGAAAATGTTATGCTACAACTTCATATCCGCTCTTTTAATTACGTAATATTGAAAATACTTGTTTGCTGTCGCAATACCGAATTGCAACAATACTGCAGCAAAAGATAATTAAATTTATCTCTTCGTATAGCCTTATTCATTCACGTATTCAACACAAATAAATTCGTTTGAAAACTTTGTGAAATTCGAAATATTGCAACTACGTAAATGGTGTCCAACTTTTTCCTAAAAAAATCAATTAAAACTTTTATTTTCACCTGTGTTCTTCAAATCTATTAATTTTTTCCTAGTATTTTAACCAATACAACGTATACAAAATTAAATTGAGCAAGTTAGAAAGTTTTTTAACGAGTTTATTCCATTACTGAATTTTGAAGAGGAAATTAAAATATGTATCGCCCGCGAATACATCATATCAAGGCAAGACAATAAATGACCTAATAATGTTCTGTTGTAGCGTTAAACAAAGAATTAATTAAACTGAGAATTGAAACAAAAACCAGAACATGTCACCAAACAGGGTACACTGTATATGACATTGAGAAATCGAATTTTGAGCTACCCAATCATTTTCGAGAGGTATGCATTTAGTTTATGTAAGAGTTGTGGGAAAAAGTAAACTAATTTTTTTGATAACATAATAGGTGAGTTCCCTTCAGAGTTTAACGAGTTGGTTAAATTTAATTTTTCGATAAACTGCTAAATCGCATCAAACGTACTCAGAATTAAATTTAACCGGATAAATGCTGATAAATTTATTGTAGCCTCGGAGCTAGTTTTTTGTTAAGTTTATCGAGATAAACAACGCACGAAGTTTGAAATTTGCTTCTCAGTGTGATTTTAGGAAGTTTGTGATATGATAATTTGATGGTTTATTTGTAAATAAAATTGATTTTATGACTAAAATTTCACGTTTTGCTTTTGTGTAAGTTTGAATATACTGAAGTTAATTCGGTTTTTCTCCCGTCAAATAAGAAAATTAAATTAAATTTAGCTGTCAAATTTAGCTAGACGTCAAGTTTATCGACGAGTTAAATTTATCAGCATCGATAAACTCTGAAAGGAACTCACCTAATGAGCTGAACCAATGATACAAATATTACTATTCTTCCTGAGAGGCGGATATGTAGTTTTTAGGCGGACAATCACATAGTGCACAATTTAAAGGCGTTTGCAAATATATGCAAGGTACCCGTACGTATCAGAATAGATGTCGCAAACAGATTGATGTTACGAAAAGACTCGAACAAATTTAAGTAAATATTGCTTTTAAGCGTATGAAATTACGTCCACATTACTGTAAATTGTCGAGAGGGCAATATTGAAAAACCCTTCCGAAAGCGCAAGACTGACCCCCAATTTTCTGACTGACCTCAACTTTCTCTACAACATAGAAAAAAAACATTTTTTGGGCTAGGACCGATCTAGGGCCATAAGGAAATTTCTCGGACACATACTTCCATAGAGAAAAATATTTCACTCTGCAACATAGCAAAAAAATTTATTTGGTCGACCTTAGGACCGACCTGAGGCCCACTTGACCCCTAAGCACAGGCACACGGCCCAAAGTTGTTTTCAAACATAATTGGGTACTCGGTTAACTCTCAAATAGAAAAAGAATCAACAAAATCGGTTAGGATTTACCCGATTTATGTACACAAATACGTTGGGCGTTAGTAGAAACTCAGCTGGCTGACTCCAAGGACTTCTAATCAAAAATTATCTTCCACCAAATGTGAGACATTCCTAGACCTTTCCTAGACTAATCTTAAAAAAGTTTCCTCTACGAATTCTTGGGCTTTCATAGACCTGCCGACTAAAAAAATAACTACGAAAATCGGAAAGAGACTCATTTTTAGTGCCCTAGCTAAATCCAAGGGCTAAGTCGGCTATGCTCCGGCCTTAATGAAAATCGGAAAAGATTTACTCGAGTTATGTACAAAAGACCAAAAACCACAGTGCCCAGATTCAATCCCATAACAGATTTTTTGATTACCTTTCATTGAGAAAAAAGGTTGAATTTTAATCGAGTTATAGTGTTGACGGACGGACAGACGGACATTTTTTTATTGCTCATTCGTCATCTAAGGACCATGATCGATGCTCCTCCCGTACTCCCGTAATAGACCCCTTTTCGAAGAGCTTTGTACTTAGTACGGGTCTAAATAGTTGATATTCATAGCAATAAATAGCTGACGAAGACAGATTCTTACGATTTTGAAACAAGGCTCGCAATCAAGTCAAGTCGAAATTTACTTGATCTGATCTGATCTGAAGCCTGTTTCGACCTGAATCTTAAAACCTGAACTGACATGAAACCTGTTTCGACCTGGTTCCAATTACGAAAATTTGGCAAATTTTTTTTTGCAGAATAAATACAATCACAACAAAAACGCTATTGTCCCTTTTTCCAAAACAACTGATATCAATTTGGGTGACACTTGCAGCTTCGGAACGCAAAAAATTCTTTTGAAATATTTTCACATTTGATAAAAAAATGCGTGACGAATGCCGGACCCCCCAACGTTATAGTTTTTCTGTTCTTTCAAATTTCACACCCAAAAAATTTAGCTCCGCATGGTGTCTGGAGTACAGGCATCAAAGTTTTTGCGTGAAATATCTGAAAGCACAGAAAAATTATTGCGTTGGGAGGGTCCGGCATTTTTGACGCATTTTTTTAATCAAATGTGAAAATATTTTTAAAGAATTTTTTGCGTTCCGAAGCTGCAAGCGTCAGTTGTTTTGGATTCCGCATCTTCACGGGACGAGAGCTGAACCATCCGATTTTTTCCCATCTGACCTGTTGCAGCCAGTTGGTTCTCACAATGCTGCGAAGCCATATGTCAATAGAGCGTGTTTGATCAAATCGTCGAACCTATCGTTCTTTGACTTCCTACCGTAGCTTTCCTTACGTTCACTCCACACACACAGGAAAAATATATTCAAAGAAGTATTTGACACTCAAAGTTCAACCCATTTTTGACGGATTACTCCCCACGGAGGAGAGGTAGCGACGGTTCAAGGTGTTCAAAATGCCTGCCTCACTTGGTACTACAATCCTACCAACAATATCGCTTACTTCTTCATCGAATTACATCATTTCAGGGGGCGCTTCTGGTAGATTCCTACATTGACCTCCAAATACCGAAATTTTTGAAAATTAAAAACAAAGAAAGAATACGTGTTATGTCCCCTAGACTTGAATGACGAATCGAATGAGCCATCATTTGTCAAAATTAAAAATGCGATGGACACGTTGTTGGTCGAAGTTTTCACGATATCACTATTAGGTGTTCAAGTCCAATAAAAAATAAAATAAAATGAAGTAAACGAAAAAAAAAAAATAATCCGTGACGAGATTTCGTCAACTTACAAGGCAATACTTCAATCAATGTTAGAAAATTTATCGTAATCTCCGCAAACAAGTCTCGATTTTCAAAACCAAGGTTAGGTTCCCGCAATCATGTCACGATTACCACAACCAAGTTATAGTCTATGCAATCATGGTTTTCCCCCGTAAGAACGGAACGCTATTAGTACTTAGATGGGTAACCGGAAAAATGCATATGTTGTTGATAAAAAAGTTAATAATATTCTTCTTATATCTTTCAGACATAAATCTCAGCAGGGCAGGCATGGCTACCCAGGTTACCCCAATACTAAAACGCGCTTGCGAGAAAGACGTAAGCTACAAATCTGGGAATTTGTTTTTTTCATTATTCAAACATGTCAGACACAATCATAGCATGTTTCTCACAATTATGTCAGAGAATTTCTATGATTGGCCTCGAAAAATAATTGTGACAATAATGGGATTTGTTTCTGTGCGTAATTTTCAGGGAGGCAATGCGAAAAAAAACTTGTAAGCAGGCATCTGTAGCTTCCTTAATTAGAACGGCGAAAGCCACTCTTACAAAAATTAGGTAGCAGGTGACGAGAGGAGGCGGGATCCCCTGAGCCCGGCTTTTTATTAAAAAAAATTCGTACAGTTTCAGAAAAATAAACCACTTTTAAAGAAATTTTTGAAAAATAAAATGATTTTTCTATAAATTCACAAGAAAAAAAGAAATTGCAAAACATATCAAAAAGAAATTTCGTTCGCTCCGCTCGTGACATCCTGCAATCCACATCAGTGAACTGGATTTACAGAACCCATTTAGGATTTGGATTTTATATTTTTTTACAAGAAATGTCTAAATTAAATGTAAATTCCTGATATATTTTGGCCGCGTTCACAGACCATACAAAATTTCTCACTGAGTCCCTTCCCGCAACTCAATTACAATTTCATAATGTGGAATGAAAGTGGAGCACAAAAGGTTATGTTAATTTCCGTCGTCATTTTACTTCTGAGGAGATTTCTGTGAACAAGCTAAATTAGCTATTCTACCGAACCCTTCTAATAGTAACATACATGCATCGCACGCATATCATGCAGTTCTAAACACAAATCAACCATGCGACAGAAAAGAAAATTTGATATATCCCGTAATTTTCAAAACTATAAACATTCATTTATTGTTGATAGAAAATAGTCTAGACTTGTTCAGTTCCACTTTGCAGTAAAATATGCGCGGAAGCATCTAACATAGCTTTGTTATTTCATTTGTGATTTCCATTAAGCAACAAACGTTTTATTATGGAAATAATTCACTTGAATTTGCTCGTACTTAAACCAAAACAATTTGCATAATTTTACATTCGAAAATGTAATTTTACTGACTAATATGGCAAATAAGTATGCTAAACAAGATCTTTTGGCAAATTTTTGTTTGTTACTGCCAAGGAACACCTACTCAAGGCTTCTTTGAAAACGATAATATTATTCAAAATGCTTGAAAGAAAATACAGAACAATTTAATTTTTTGCCATTTCGAGATTGCAATCATCTAAGGTGGTTAGAGACCAGAAAGTATTTCGATTTCTTTTTACTTCTTTTTATCCCGATTATACTTTTAGAATTATACGTGAAATTTGAAGAGATGGAAAGTCTTATTGATAACGATATACTTGAGACGATTCATGAAACATGACTTCTTTACGCGTGAATTGATACAAATAGGTACGTTATAAGAATTGCGTTAACCTCTGTGAATTTCGGTTATAGAGGATGTTATTAGATGTGTAATTTGATTTTCTTAATTACACACGGTGTCATTAAATTTTGCGTTCTGTATTGGATAGCATTGAGTAATAGTATTATATTGTCTTGTATAACTAAGTCGAGCATTATTATTATGTATTCATTGTATATAACGAGACTACGGCATATTTTATCGCATAAGCGCGAACACCTGTTAATCTGTAAACAAAACGGCCGTGCTTGTAGGGTGTAGTTCTGTGAATATAGTATATCATAGTGGATGCGGTAGAAATTATTTTTTCATGAGGAATGGTTGTGATACGTCAAGTTGAGAGACGCGTTGCCTATGAGTAAGCAATTTCTTGTTTTAATTTGAGTAAAAACCCGTTTCGTTTCGCCATTGTTTTCGCATTGTTTGAGAGTGTATGTATTGTCCTTCGATTGAGTAGTGAAGTGCGTCCCAAAAGTCGAGTGGAAAGTGTTAAAAATTGCCCAATTTGCTGTTTGTTTACGCGGTTACAAGTGATTTTACCAACGGCATCGTGAAACATATGTTACATAACACGTCAACGATCTGTCACACATTTTTGGACGAAGCCGCATCAACCTCCACTTGCGATTTATTAGTAAAGAAAAAGGGTACCACCACAGCCGTATTTTCAAGATCATCGGACGCAGTGAAGCCTACACCATCCAATTCGAATAATTTATTAATTGAAAAAATTGGCTCTATTGAATCACGACTAGATAAAATCGAGCGAGATTGCTGTCAACGGGTCCATTCTGCAGCGATTGAAAATATTATTGAACAATTTCGGATTGAAAGCAAACAGACGATTGATCAATTGAAGGCTGATCTTAAGAAAGCTCAAGTCACTGCGATAGAGTCGATTGGAACAGAACCTAGGCTTAAGGAATTGGAAGAATCTACGACTCTGCTTCGCGCTGAAAACGAACGATTACAAGCAACGATTGCTTCATTGCAATCTGAAAGCGACACACTTCGATCAGAATTATCCGCCCTGAAATCGTCAATTGTATCGAACAGCATAAACCAGTTGCAAACATCGGAGGCTCAGCTATCAACTTCTCAGGGTGTGTCTCTCGAGCAACAGGAATTAAACAACAATATCGTCATTAGAGGTGGCGACCTTACAGATGACAAAGCTGAATTAGGGCCGGAAGAAATCTACAACACCATTCGTACGCATTTAGGTATCGAAAACGAAGAATCATTCGATCCAGTTTTCGTAAAGGTGCTGCCTACTTCATTCAAAAACCCAAAACCAGTAAAGACGATTCAAGTCCGGCTACGTTCAGTTGGAACTAAACGACAACTTCTACAAATAAGACGTACTAAACGACAACTTCTACAAATAAGACGTATGAAGAAAGACATCTCACCAGTTGATCTCGGCCTAGTGCAAAACTCCAAAAGACCAATCCTCATCAATGAACAACTGACCAGAAGCAATCAAGAGCTTTTGTACGCAGCAAGATCTCTTAGAGAAACCCACAAATACAAATTTGTTTGGTCCAACAACGGACAAATGCTTGTACGACCGCTTCAAACCTCAAAGGTGACGAGGATAGTTGGCATTGATCACGTTAATCAGTTAAGATCTGAAATCAATCTATCACCGTTGGAATTACCAAGACATGGACGACTTCCAGCCAGAGCCAATATCGAATCTTCTACGAGTGTCACATCGTCTTGACGGAACCGTGATCTCACCCAGCACGACTGACATTAATGTAATGTATTGGAATATCAACCACCTCACCAACAAACTCAATTCAGTTGAGCTTCAAGTTGCAAGCTATCCGGGAATATTGTATGTTGCAGCAATCAGCAAAACGTGGCTTACTGTTGACAATTGCTACACTTATCAGCTGCCTGGTTACTCAGCATTCCACAACGTTAGGTCGACTGAAGGTGGCGGTATAACGATTTATGTCCATGACTCTGTAGGCGAACTGATGCCGGAGGTGCCTGTAAATGTATCAACTGTTCAATTGCACCATTTCTTGGTTGTAAAAATCCCAGTTCTGAACGCCGCAATAGCAGTTGCATACAATCG